>CM065468.1:18656862-18981156 GCA_032872505.1 Leptopilina syphax | reverse complement strand
TTTTATTTCAATTTTTTAGTAGTAGCACCATCACCCGTACGCCATCAGACAATCAAAATTTGGTTAAAAACGAAGATAAAAATTTATTTCTTCCAAATTCATTAATTCTAATCATCTGAAAATTACCAGAGTTCTAGTAGGGACTGAACCCTACAAAATCCTGAAGAATTAGAGAATTTTATTTTAATTTTTTAGAAGTAGCAGGTCCACCCGTACGCCATCAGACAATCAAAATTTGGTTAAAAACGAAGATAAAAATTTATTTCTTTCAAATTTATCAATTCTAATCATCTAAAAATTACCAGAGTTCTAGTAGGGACTGAAAACCTAAAAAATCCTGAAGAATAGAGAATTTTATTTCAATTTTTTAGTAGTAGCACCAATCACCCGTACGCCAATCAGACAATCAAAAATTGGTTAAAAACGAAGATAAAAATTTATTTCTTTCAAATTCATCAATTCTAATCATCTGAAAATTACCAGAGTTCTAGTAGGGACTGAACCCTACAAAATCCTGAAGAATAGAGAATTTTATTTCAATTTTTTAGAAGTAGCAGGTCCACCCGTACGCCATCAGACAATCAAAATTTGGTAAAAAACGAAGATAAAAATTTATTTCTTGCAAATTTATCAATTCTAATCATCTAAAAATTACCAGAGTTCTAGTAGGGACTGAAACCCTAAAAAATCCTGAAGGAATAGAGAATTTTATTTCAATTTTTTAGTAGTAGCACCATCACCCGTACGCCATCAGACAATCAAAATTTGGTAAAAAACGAAGATAAAAATTTATTTCTTCCAAATTCATCAATTCTAATCATCTGAAAATTACCAGAGTTCTAGTAGGGACTGAACCCTACAAAATCCTGAAGAATAGAGAATTTTATTTCAATTTTTTAGAAGTAGCAGGTCCACCCGTACGCCATCAGACAATCAAAATTTTGTAAAACGAAGATAAAAATTTATTTCTTCCAAATTTATCAATTCTAATTACCTGAAAATTACCAGAGTTCTAGTAGGGACTGAACCCTACAAAATCCTGAAGAATAGAGAATTTTATTTCAATTTTTTAGAAGTAGCAGGTCCACCCGTACGCCATCAGACAATCAAAATTTGGTAAAAAACGAAGATAAAAATTTATTTCTTTCCAAATTTATCAATTCTAATCATCTGAAAATTACCAGAGTTCTAGTAGGGACTGAACACCTACAAAATCCTGAAGAATAGAGAATTTTATTTCAATTTTTTAGTAGTAAGCACCATCACCCGTACGCCATCAGACTATCAAAATTTGGTAAAAAACGAAGATAAAAAATTTATTTCTTCCAAATTTATCAATTTCTAATCATCTGAAAATTACCAGAGTTCTAGTAGGGACTGAACCCTACAAAATCCTGAAGAATAGAGAATTTTATTTCAATTTTTTAGAAGTAGCAGGTCCACCCGTACGCCATCAGACAATCAAAATTTGGTAAAAAACGAAGATAAAAATTTATTTCTTTCAAATTTATCAATTCTAATCATCTAAAAATTACCAGAGTTCTAGTAGGGACTGAACCCTACAAAATCCTGAAGAATAGAGAATTTTATTTCAATTTTTTAGTAGTAGCAGCCATCACCGTACGCCATCAGACAATCAAAATTTGGTAAAAACGAAGATAAAAATTTATTTCTTCAAATTTATCAATTCTAATCATCTAAAAAAATTACCAGAGTTCTAGTAGGGACTGAACCCTACAAAATCCTGAAGAATAGAGAATTTTATTTCAATTTTTTAGAAGTAGCAGGTCCACCCGTACGCCATCAGACAATCAAAATTTTTGGTTAAAAACGAAGATAAAAATTTATTTCTTTCAAATTTATCAATTCTAATCATCTGAAAAATTACCAGAGTTCTAGTAGGGACTGAACCTACAAAATCCTGAAGAATAGAGAATTTTATTTCAATTTTTTAGAAGTAGCAGGTCCACCCGTACGCCATCAGACAATCAAAATTTGGTAAAAACGAAGATAAAAATTTATTTCTTTCAAATTTATCAATTCTAATCATCTAAAAATTACCAGAGTTCTAGTAGGGACTGAAACCTAAAAAATCCTGAAGAATAGAGAATTTTATTTCAATTTTTTAGTAGTAGCACCATCACCCGAACGCCATCAGACAATCAAAATTTGGTAAAAACGAAGATAAAAATTTATTTCTTTCAAATTTATCAATTCCAATCATCTAAAAATTACCAGAGTTCTAGTAGGGACTGAACCCTACAAAATCCTGAAGAATAGAGAATTTTATTTCAATTTTTTAGAAGGAGCAGGTCCACCCGTACGCCATCAGACAATCAAAATTTGGTAAAAAACGAAGATAAAAATTTATTTCTTTCAAATTTATCAATTCTAATCATCTGAAAATTACCAGAGTTCTAGTAGGGACTGAACCCTACAAAATCCTGAAGAATAGAGAATTTTATTTCAATTTTTTAGAAGTAGCACCATCACCCGTACGCCATCAGACAATCAAAATTTGGTAAAAACGAAGATAAAAATTTATTTCTTCCAAATTTATCAATTCTAATCATCTAAAAATTACCAGAGTTCTAGTAGGGACTGAAACCTAAAAAATCCTGAAGAATAGAGAATTTTATTTCAATTTTTTAGAAGTAGCAGGTCCACCCGTACGCCATCAGACAATCAAAATTTGGTAAAAACGAAGATAAAAATTTATTTCTTCCAAATTTATCAATTCTAATCATCTGAAAATTACCAGAGTTCTTGTAGGGACTGAAACCCTACAAAATCCTGAAGAATAGAGAATTTTATTTCAATTTTTTAGTAGTAGCACCATCACCCGTACGCCATCAGACAATCAAAATTTGGTAAAAACGAAGATAAAAATTTATTTCTTCCAAATTTATCAATTCTAATCATCTGAAAATTACCAGAGTTCTAGTAGGGACTGAACCCTACAAAATCCTGAAGAATAGAGAATTTTATTTCAATTTTTTAGTAGTAGCAGGTCCACCCGTACGCCATCAGACAATCAAAAATTTGGTAAAAACGAAGATAAAAATTTATTTCTTTCCAAATTTATCAATTCTAATCATCTGAAAATTACCAGAGTTCTAGTAGGGACTGAAACCCTACAAAATCCTGAAGAATAGAGAATTTTATTTCAATTTTTTAGAAGTAGCAGGTCCACCCGTACGCCATCAGACAATCAAAATTTGGTTAAAAACGAAGATAAAAATTTATTTCTTTCAAATTTATCAATTCTAATCATCTAAAAATTACCAGAGTTCTAGTAGGGACTGAAACCTAAAAAATCCTGAAGAATAGAGAATTTTATTTCAATTTTTTAGTAGTAGCACCATCACCCGTACGCCATCAGACAATCAAAATTTGGTAAAAACGAAGATAAAAATTTATTTCTTCCAAATTCATCAATTCTAATCATCTGAAAATTACCAGAGTTCTAGAGGGACTGAATTCTACAAAATCCTGAAGAATAGAGAATTTTATTTCAATTTTTTAGAAGGAGCAGGTCCACCCGTACGCTATCAGACAATCAAAATTTGGTAAAAACGAAGATAAAAATTTATTTCTTTCAAATTTATCAATTCTAATCGTCTAAAAATTACCAGAATTCTAGTAGGGACTGAACCCTACAAAATCCTGAAGAATAGAGAATTTTATTTCAATCTTTTAGTAGTAGCACCATCACCCGTACGCCATCAGACTATCAAAATTTGGTAAAAACGAAGATAAAAATTTATTTCTTCTAAATTTATCAATTCTAATCATCTGAAAATTACCAGAGTTCTAGTAGGGACTGAACCCTACAAAATCCTGAAGAATAGAGAATTTTATTTCAATTTTTTAGAAGTAGCAGGTCCACCCGTACGCCATCAGACAATCAAAATTTGGTAAAAACGAAGATAAAAATTTATTTCTTTTAAATTTATCAATTCTAATCATCTAAAAATTACCAGAGTTCTAGTAGGGACTGAAACCTAAAAAATCCTGAAGAATAGAGAATTTTATTTCAATTTTTTAGTAGTAGCACCATCACCCGAACGCCATCAGACAATCAAAATTTGGTTAAAAACGAAGATAAAAATTTATTTCTTTCAAATTTATCAATTCTAATCATCTAAAAATTACCAGAGTTCTAGTAGGGACTGAAACCTAAAAAATCCTGAAGAATAGAGAATTTTATTTCAATTTTTTAGTAGTAGCACCATCACCCGTACGCCATCAGACAATCAAAATTTGGTAAAAACGAAGATAAAAATTTATTTCTTCCAAATTCATCAATTCTAATCATCTGAAAATTACCAGAGTTCTAGTAGGGACTGAAACCTAAAAAAATCCTGAAGAATAGAGAATTTTATTTCAATTTTTTAGTAGTAGCACCATCACCCGTACGCCATCAGACAATCAAAATTTGGTAAAAACGAAGATAAAAATTTATTTCTTCCAAATTCATCAATTCTAATCATCTGAAAATTACCAGAGTTCTAGTAGGGACTGAAACCTAAAAAATCCTGAAGAATAGAAAATTTTATTTCAATTTTTTAGAAGTAGCAGGTCCACCCGTACGCCATCAGACAATCAAAATTTGGTAAAAACGAAGATAAAAATTTATTTCTTCCAAATTTATCAATTCTAATCATCTGAAAATTACCAGAGTTCTAGTAGGGACTGAACCCTACAAAATCCTGAAGAATAGAGAATTTTATTTCAATTTTTTAGAAGTAGCAGGTCCACCCGTACGCCATCAGACAATCAAAATTTGGTAAAAACGAAGATAAAAATTTATTTCTTTCAAATTTATCAATTCTAATCATCTAAAAATTACCAGAGTTCTAGTAGGGACTGAAACCTAAAAAAATCCTGAAGAATAGAGAATTTTATTTCAATTTTTTTAGTAGTAGCACCATCACCCGTACGCCATCAGACAATCAAAATTTGGTAAAAACGAAGATAAAAATTTATTTCTTCCAAATTCATCAATTCTAATCATCTGAAAATTACCAGAGTTCTAGTAGGGACTGAATTCTACAAAATCCTGAAGAATAGAGAATTTTATTTCAATTTTTTAGTAGTAGCAGGTCCACCCGTACGCCATCAGACAATCTAAATTTGGTAAAAACGAAGATAAAAATTTATTTCTTTCAAATTTATCAATTCTAATCATCTAAAAATTACCAGAGTTCTAGTAGAGACTGAAACCTAAAAAATCCTGAAGAATAGAGAATTTTATTTCAATTTTTTAGTAGTAGCACCATCACCCGAACGCCATCAGACAATCAAAATTTGGTAAAAACGAAGATAAAAATTTATTTCTTTCAAATTTATCAATTCTAATCATCTAAAAATTACCAGAGTTCTAGTAGGGACTGAAACCTAAAAAATCCTGAAGAATAGAGAATTTTATTTCAATTTTTTAGTAGTAGCACCATCACCCGTACGCCATCAGACAATCAAAATTTGGTAAAAACGAAGATAAAAATTTATTTCTTCCAAATTCATCAATTCTAATCATCTGAAAATTACCAGAGTTCTAGTAGGGACTGAACCCTACAAAATCCTGAAGAATAGAGAATTTTATTTCAATTTTTTAGTAGTAGCAGGTCCACCCGTACGCCATCAGACAATCAAAATTTGGTTAAAAACGAAGATAAAAATTTATTTCTTTCAAATTTATCAATTCTAATCATCTGAAAATTACCAGAGTTCTAGTAGGGACTGAACCCTACAAAATCCTGAAGAATAGAGAATTTTATTTCAATTTTTTAGAAGTAGCAGGTCCACCCGTACGCCATCAGACAATCAAAATTTGGTAAAAACGAAGATAAAAATTTATTTCTTTCAAATTTATCAATTCTAATCGTCTAAAAATTACCAGAATTCTAGTAGGGACTGAACCCTACAAAATCCTGAAGAATAGAGAATTTTATTTCAATTTTTTAGTAGTAGCACCATCACCCGTACGCCATCAGACAATCAAAATTTGGTAAAAACGAAGATAAAAATTTATTTCTTCCAAATTCATCAATTCTAATCATCTGAAAATTACCAGAGTTCTAGTAGGGACTGAACCCTACAAAATCCTGAAGAATAGAGAATTTTATTTTAATTTTTTAGAAGTAGCAGGTCCACCCGTACGCCATTAGACAATCAAAATTTGGTAAAAACGAAGATAAAAATTTATTTCTTTCAAATTTATCAATTCTAATCATCTAAAAATTACCAGAGTTCTAGTAGGGACTGAAACCTAAAAAATCCTGAAGAATAGAGAATTTTATTTCAATTTTTTAGTAGTAGCACCATCACCCGAACGCCATCAGACAATCAAAATTTGGTAAAAACGAAGATAAAAATTTATTTCTTTCAAATTTATCAATTCTAATCATCTAAAAATTACCAGAGTTCTAGTAGGGACTGAACCCAACAAAATCCTGAAAAATAGAGAATTTTATTTCAATTTTTTAGAAGGAGCAGGTCCACCCGTACGCCATCAGACAATCAAAATTTGGTAAAAACGAAGATAAAAATTTATTTCTTGCAAATTTATCAATTCTAATCATCTGAAAATTACCAGAGTTCTAGTAGGGACTGAACCCTACAAAATCCTGAAGAACAGAAAATTTTATTTCAATTTTTTAGTAGTAGCACCATCACCCGTACGCCATCAGACAATCAAAATTTGGTAAAAACGAAGATAAAAATTTATTTCTTCCAAATTTATCAATTCTAATCATCTGAAAATTACCAGAGTTCTAGTAGGGACTGAACCCTACAAAATCCTGAAGAATAGAGAATTTTATTTTAATTTTTTAGAAGTAGCAGGTCCACCCGTACGCCATCAGACAATCAAAATTTTGTAAAAACGAAGATAAAAATTTATTTCTTCCAAATTTATCAATTCTAATTACCTGAAAATTACCAGAGTTCTAGTAGGGACTAAACCCTACAAAATCCTGAAGAATAGAAAATTTTATTTCAATTTTTTAGAAGTAGCAGGTCCACCCGTACGCCATCAGACAATCAAAATTTGGTAAAAACGAAGATAAAAATTTATTTCTTCCAAATTTATCAATTCTAATCATCTGAAAATTACCAGAGTTCTAGTAGGGACTGAAACCTAAAAAATCCTGAAGAATAGAGAATTTTATTTCAATTTTTTAGTAGTAGCACCATCACCCGTACGCCATCAGACAATCAAAATTTGGTAAAAACGAAGATAAAAATTTATTTCTTCCAAATTCATCAATTCTAATCATCTGAAAATTACCAGAGTTCTAGTAGGGACTGAAACCCTACAAAATCCTGAAGAATAGAGAATTTTATTTCAATTTTTTAGAAGGAGCAGGTCCACCCGTACGCCATCAGACAATCAAAATTTGGTAAAAACGAAGATAAAAATTTATTTCTTTCAAATTTATCAATTCTAATCGTCTAAAAATTACCAGAATTCTAGTAGGGACTGAACCCTACAAAATCCTGAAGAATAGAGAATTTTATTTCAATCTTTTAGTAGTAGCACCATCACCCGTACGCCATCAGACTATCAAAATTTGGTAAAAACGAAGATAAAAATTTATTTCTTCCAAATTTATCAATTCTAATCATCTGAAAATTTCCAGAGTTCTAGTAGGGACTGAACCCTACAAAATCCTGAAGAATAGAGAATTTTATTTCAATTTTTTAGAAGTAGCAGGTCCACCCGTACGCCATCAGACAATCAAAATTTGGTAAAAAACGAAGATAAAAATTTATTTCTTTCAAATTTATCAATTCTAATCATCTAAAAATTACCAGAGTTCTAGTAGGGACTGAAACCTAAAAATTCCTGAAGAATAGAGAATTTTATTTCAATTTTTTAGTAGTAGCATCATCACCCGAACGCCATCAGACAATCAAAATTTGGTAAAAACGAAGATAAAAATTTATTTCTTCCAAATTTATCAATTCTAATCATCTAAAAATTACCAGAGTTCTAGTAGGGACTGAACCCTACAAAATCCTGAAGAATAGAGAATTTTATTTCAATTTTTTAGAAGGAGCAGGTCCACCCGTACGCCATCAGACAATCAAAATTTGGTAAAAACGAAGATAAAAATTTATTTCTTTCAAATTTATCAATTCTAATCGTCTAAAAATTACCAGAATTCTAGTAGGGACTGAACCCTACAAAATCCTGAAGAATAGAGAATTTTATTTCAATCTTTTAGTAGTAGCACCATCACCCGTACGCCATCAGACTATCAAAATTTGGTAAAAACGAAGATAAAAATTTATTTCTTCCAAATTTATCAATTCTAATCATCTAAAAATTACCAGAGTTCTAGTAGGGACTGAAATTTAAAAAATCCTGAAGAATAGAGAATTTGATTTCAATTTTTTAGTAGTAGCACCATCACCCGTACGCCATCAGACAATCAAAATTTGGTAAAAACGAAGATAAAAATTTATTTCTTCCAAATTCATCAATTCTAATCATCTGAAAATTACCAGAGTTCTAGTAGGGACTGAACCCTACAAAATCCTGAAGAATAGAGAATTTTATTTCAATTTTTTAGAAGGAGCAGGTCCACCCGTACGCCATCAGACAATCAAAAATTTGGTAAAAAACGAAGATAAAAATTTATTTCTTCCAAATTTATCAATTCTAATCATCTAAAAATTACCAGAGTTCTAGTAGGGACTGAAATTTAAAAATCCTGAAGAATAGAGAATTTTATTTCAATTTTTTAGTAGTAGCACCATCACCCGTACGCCATCAGACAATCAAAATTTGGTAAAAACGAAGATAAAAATTTATTTCTTCCAAATTCATCAATTCTAATCATCTGAAAATTACCAGAGTTCTAGTAGGGACTGAATTCTACAAAATCCTGAAGAATAGAGAATTTTATTTCAATTTTTTAGTAGTAGCAGGTCCACCCGTACGCCATCAGACAATCAAAATTTGGTAAAAATGAAGATAAAAATTTATTTCTTCCAAATTCATCAATTCTAATCATCTGAAAATTACCAGAGTTCTAGTAGGGACTGAACCCTACAAAATCCTGAAGAATAGAGAATTTTATTTCAATCTTTTAGTAGTAGCACCATCACCCGTACGCCATCAGACTATCAAAATTTGGTAAAAAACGAAGATAAAAATTTATTTCTTCCAAATTTATCAATTCTAATCATCTAAAAATTACCAGAGTTCTAGTAGGGACTGAACCCTACAAGATCCTGAAGAATAGAGAATTTTATTTCAATTTTTTAGAAGTAGCAGGTCCACCCGTACGCCATCAGACAATCAAAATTTGGTAAAAACGAAGATAAAAATTTATTTCTTCCAAATTTATCAATTCTAATCATCTAAAAATTACCAGAGTTCTAGTAGGGACTGAAATTTAAAAAATCCTGAAGAATAGAGAATTTTATTTCAATTTTTTAGTAGTAGCACCATCACCCGTACGCCATCAGACAATCAAAATTTGGTAAAAACGAAGATAAAAATTTATTTCTTCCAAATTCATCAATTCTAATCATCTGAAAATTACCAGAGTTCTAGTAGGGACTGAACCCTACAAAATCCTGAAGAATAGAGAATTTTATTTCAATTTTTTAGAAGTAGCAGGTCCACCCGTACGCCATCAGACAATCAAAATTTGGTAAAAACGAAGATAAAAATTTATTTCTTCCAAATTTATCAATTCTAATCATCTAAAAATTACCAGAGTTCTAGTAGGGACTGAAATTTAAAAAATCCTGAAGAATAGAGAATTTTATTTCAATTTTTTAGTAGTAGCACCATCACCCGTACGCCATCAGACAATCAAAATTTGGTAAAAACGAAGATAAAAATTTATTTCTTCCAAATTCATCAATTCTAATCATCTGAAAATTACCAGAGTTCTAGTAGGGACTGAACCCTACAAAATCCTGAAGAATAGAGAATTTTATTTCAATTTTTTAGAAGGAGCAGGTCCACCCGTACGCCATCAGACAATCAAAATTTGGTAAAAACGAAGATAAAAATTTATTTCTTCCAAATTTATCAATTCTAATCATCTGAAAATTACCAGAGTTCTAGTAGGGACTGAACCCTACAAAATCCTGAAGAATAGAGAATTTTATTTCAATTTTTTAGAAGTAGCAGGTCCACCCGTACGCCATCAGACAATCAAAATTTGGTAAAAACGAAGATAAAAATTTATTTCTTTCAAATTTATCAATTCTAATCATCTAAAAATTACCAGAGTTCTAGTAGGGACTGAAACCTAAAAAATCCTGAAGAATAGAGAATTTTATTTCAATTTTTTAGTAGTAGCACCATCACCCGAACGCCATCAGACAATCAAAATTTGGTAAAAACGAAGATAAAAATTTATTTCTTCCAAATTTATCAATTCTAATCATCTAAAAATTACCAGAGTTCTAGTAGGGACTGAACCCTACAAAATCCTGAAGAATAGAGAATTTTATTTCAATTTTTTAGAAGGAGCAGGTCCACCCGTACGCCATCAGACAATAAAAATTTGGTAAAAACGAAGATAAAAATTTATTTCTTTCAAATTTATCAATTCTAATCGTCTAAAAATTACCAGAATTCTAGTAGGGACTGAACCCTACAAAATCCTGAAGAATAGAGAATTTTATTTCAATCTTTTAGTAGTAGCACCATCACCCGTACGCCATCAGACTATCAAAATTTGGTAAAAAACGAAGATAAAAATTTATTTCTTCCAAATTTATCAATTCTAATCATCTAAAAATTACCAGAGTTCTAGTAGGGACTGAAATTTAAAAAATCCTGAAGAATAGAGAATTTTATTTCAATTTTTTAGTAGTAGCACCATCACCCGTACGCCATCAGACAATCAAAATTTGGTAAAAACGAAGATAAAAATTTATTTCTTCCAAATTCATTAATTCTAATCATCTGAAAATTACCAGAGTTCTAGTAGGGACTGAACCCTACAAAATCCTGAAGAATAGAGAATTTTATTTCAATTTTTTAGAAGTAGCAGGTCCACCCGTACGCCATCAGACAATCAAAATTTGGTAAAAACGAAGATAAAAATTTATTTCATCCAAATTTATCAATTCTAATCATCTAAAAATTACCAGAGTTCTAGTAGGGACTGAAATTTAAAAAATCCTGAAGAATAGAGAATTTTATTTCAATTTTTTAGTAGTAGCACCATCACCCGTACGCCATCAGACAATCAAAATTTGGTAAAAAACGAAGATAAAAATTTATTTCTTCCAAATTCATCAATTCTAATCATCTGAAAATTACCAGAGTTCTAGTAGGGACTGAACCCTACAAAATCCTGAAGAATAGAGAATTTTATTTCAATTTTTTAGAAGTAGCAGGTCCACCCGTACGCCATCAGACAATCAAAATTTGGTAAAAACGAAGATAAAAATTTATTTCTTCCAAATTTATCAATTCTAATCATCTAAAAATTACCAGAGTTCTAGTAGGGACTGAAATTTAAAAAATCCTGAAGAATAGAGAATTTTATTTCAATTTTTTAGTAGTAGCACCATCACCCGTACGCCATCAGACAATCAAAATTTGGTAAAAACGAAGATAAAAATTTATTTCTTCCAAATTTATCAATTCTAATCATCTGAAAATTACCAGAGTTCTAGTAGGGACTGAACCCTACAAAATCCTGAAGAATAGAGAATTTTATTTCAATTTTTTAGAAGTAGCAGGTCCACCCGTACGCCATCAGACAATCAAAATTTTGTAAAAACGAAGATAAAAATTTATTTCTTCCAAATTTATCAATTCTAATTACCTGAAAATTACCAGAGTTCTAGTAGGGACTGAACCCAACAAAATCCTGAAGAATAGAGAATTTTATTTCAATTTTTTAGAAGGAGCAGGTCCACCCGTACGCCATCAGACAATCAAAATTTGGTAAAAACGAAGATAAAAATTTATTTCTTTCAAATTTATCATTTCTAATCATCTGAAAATTACCAGAGTTCTAGTAGGGACTGAACCCTACAAAATCCTGAAGAATAGAGAATTTTATTTTAATTTTTTAGTAGTAGCACCATCACCCGTACGCCATCAGACTATCAAAATTTGGTAAAAACGAAGATAAAAATTTATTTCTTCCAAATTTATCAATTCTAATCATCTGAAAATTACCAGAGTTCTAGTAGGGACTGAACCCTACAAAATCCTGAAGAATAGAGAATTTTATTTCAATTTTTTAGAAGTAGCAGGTCCACCCGTACGCCATCAGACAATCAAAATTTGGTAAAAACGAAGATAAAAATTTATTTCTTTCAAATTTATCAATTCTAATCATCTAAAAATTACCAGAGTTCTAGTAGGGACTGAAACCTAAAAAATCCTAAAGAATAGAGAATTTTATTTCAATTTTTTAGTAGTAGCACCATCACCCGAACGCCATCAGACAATCAAAATTTGGTAAAAACGAAGATAAAAATTTATTTCTTTCAAATTTATCAATTCTAATCATCTAAAAATTACCAGAGTTCTAGTAGGGACTGAACCCAACAAAATCCTAAAGAATAGAGAATTTTATTTCAATTTTTTAGAAGGAGCAGGTCCACCCGTACGCCATCAGACAATCAAAATTTGGTAAAAAACGAAGATAAAAATTTATTTCTTTCAAATTTATCAATTCTAATCATCTGAAAATTACCAGAGTTCTAGTAGGGACTAAACCCTACAAAATCCTGAAGAATAGAAAATTTTATTTCAATTTTTTAGAAGTAGCAGGTCCACCCGTACGCCATCAGACAATCAAAATTTGGTTAAAAACGAAGATAAAAATTTATTTCTTTCAAATTTATCAATTCTAATCATCTAAAAATTACCAGAGTTCTAGTAGGGACTGAAACCTAAAAAATCCTGAAGAATAGAGAATTTTATTTCAATTTTTTAGTAGTAGCACCATCACCCGAACGCCATCAGACAATCAAAATTTGGTAAAAACGAAGATAAAAATTTATTTCTTTCAAATTTATCAATTCCAATCATCTAAAAATTACCAGAGTTCTAGTAGGGACTGAACCCAACAAAATCCTGAAGAATAGAGAATTTTATTTCAATTTTTTAGAAGGAGCAGGTCCACCCGTACGCCATCAGACAATCAAAATTTGGTAAAAAACGAAGATAAAAATTTATTTCTTTCAAATTTATCAATTCTAATCATCTGAAAATTACCAGAGTTCTAGTAGGGACTAAACCCTACAAAATCCTGAAGAATAGAAAATTTTATTTCAATTTTTTAGAAGTAGCAGGTCCACCCGTACGCCATCAGACAATCAAAATTTGGTAAAAACGAAGATAAAAATTTATTTCTTCCAAATTTATCAATTCTAATCATCTAAAAATTACCAGAGTTCTAGTAGGGACTAAAACCTAAAAAATCCTGAAGAATAGAGAATTTTATTTCAATTTTTTAGAAGTAGCAGGTCCACCCGTACGCCATTAGACAATCAAAATTTGGTAAAAAACGAAGATAAAAATTTATTTCTTCCAAATTTATCAATTCTAATCATCTGAAAATTACCAGAGTTCTTGTAGGGACTGAACCCTACAAAATCCTGAAGAACAGAAAATTTTATTTCAATTTTTTAGTAGTAGCACCATCACCCGTACGCCATCAGACAATCAAAATTTGGTAAAAACGAAGATAAAAATTTATTTCTTCCAAATTCATCAATTCTAATCATCTGAAAATTACCAGAGTTCTAGTAGGGACTGAAACCCTACAAAATCCTGAAGAATAGAGAATTTTATTTCAATTTTTTAGTAGTAGCAGGTCCACCCGTACGCCATCAGACAATCAAAATTTGGTAAAAACGAAGATAAAAATTTATTTCTTTCAAATTTATCAATTCTAATCATCTGAAAATTACCAGAGTTCTAGTAGGGACTGAACCCTACAAAATCCTGAAGAATAGAGAATTTTATTTCAATTTTTTAGAAGTAGCAGGTCCACCCGTACGCCATCAGACAATCAAAATTTGGTAAAAACGAAGATAAAAATTTATTTCTTTCAAATTTATCAATTCTAATCGTCTAAAAATTACCAGAATTCTAGTAGGGACTGAACCCTACAAAATCCTGAAGAATAGAGAATTTTATTTCAATTTTTTAGTAGTAGCACCATCACCCGTACGCCATCAGACTATCAAAATTTGGTAAAAACGAAGATAAAAATTTATTTCTGCCAAATTTATCAATTCTAATCATCTGAAAATTACCAGAGTTCTAGTAGCGACTGAACCCTACAAAATCCTGAAGAATAGAGAATTTTATTTCAATTTTTTAGAAGGAGCAGGTCCACCCGTACGCCATCAGACAATCAAAATTTGGTAAAAACGAAGATAAAAATTTATTTCTTTCAAATTTATCAATTCTAATCGTCTAAAAATTACCAGAATTCTAGTAGGGACTGAACCCTACAAAATCCTGAAGAATAGAGAATTTTATTTCAATCTTTTAGTAGTAGCACCATCACCCGTACGCCATCAGACTATCAAAATTTGGTAAAAACGAAGATAAAAATTTATTTCTTCCAAATTTATCAATTCTAATTACCTGAAAATTACCAGAGTTCTAGTAGGGACTAAACCCTACAAAATCCTGAAGAATAGAGAATTTTATTTCAATTTTTTAGAAGTAGCAGGTCCACCCGTACGCCATCAGACAATCAAAATTTGGTAAAAACGAAGATAAAAATTTATTTCTTCCAAATTTTTCAATTCTAATCATCTGCAAATTACCAGAGTTCAAGTAGGGATTGAACCCGACTGAACACTAGCATGTGTATCTTAACACTTTTAAATAATTATTCTAAAATAAAAAATTATACAATAGGTATATATTGTATTGAGGAAGCTAAATGATCATGAAATGATCAACTTGTTTCTTCTGTTTTATAGCATTTAGCTTCAATATTTTTGTGCTTTTAAAAAAATACTTTACCTATTCAAAAATCTTCACCCTTTGGAAAAAATTCAAAAATTACCAAAAATATTCAAAAATTCAACAAACCGAATTTCTTAAAATACAGCATTTTTTCTTCTCTTTTATAGCATTTAGCTTCAATATTTTTGTGCTTTTGAAAAATACTTTACCTATTCAAAAATCTTCACCCCATTTGGAAAAAAATTCAAAAATTACCAAAAATATTCAAAAATTCAAAAAAACCGAATTTCTTAAAATACAACATTTTTTCTTCTGTTTTTATAGCATTTAGCTTCAATATTTTTGTGCTTTTAAAAAATACTTTACCAATTTAAAAATCTTCACCCTTTGGAAAAAATTCAGAAATTACCATAAATATTCAAAAATCCAAAAACCGAATTTCTTAAAATACAGCATTTTTTCTTCTGTTTTATGGCATTTAGCTTCAATATTTTTGTGCTTTTAAAAAATGCCTTACCAATTCAAAAATCTTCACCCTTTGGAAAAAAATTCAGAAATTACCATAAATATTCAAAAATCCAAAAACCGAATTTCTTAAAATACAGCATTTTTTCTTCTGTTTTATGGCATTTAGCTTTAATATTTTTGTGCTTTTGAAAAATACTTTACCTATTCAAAAATCTTCACCCTTTGGAAAAAAATTCAAAAATTACCAAAAATATTCAAAAATTCAAAAAAACCGAATTTCTGAAAATACAACATTTTTTCTTCTGTTTTATAGCATTTAGCTTCAATATTTTTATGCTTTAAAAAAATACTTTACCTTTTAAAAAATCTTCACCCTTTAGGAAAAAATTTAAAAATTACCAAAAATATTCAAAAATTCAAAAAACCGAATTTCTTAAAATACAGCATTTTTTCTTCTGTTTTATGGCATTTAGCTTCAATATTTTTGTGCTTTTAAAAAATACTTTACCAATTTAAAAATCTTCACCCTTTGGAAAAAATTCAGAAATTACCATAAATATTCAAAAATCCAAAAACCGAATTTCTTAAAATACAGCATTTTTTCTTCTGTTTTATGGCATTTAGCTTCAATATTTTTGTGCTTTTAAAAAATACTTTACCAATTTAAAAATCTTCACCCTTTGGAAAAAATTCAGAAATTACCATAAATATTCAAAAATCCAAAAACCGAATTTCTTAAAATACAGCATTTTTTCTTCTGATTTATAGCATTTAGCTTTAATATTTTTGTGCTTTTAAAAAATACTTTACGTATTCAAAAATCTTCACCCTTTGGAAAAAATTCAAAAATTACCAAAAATATTCAAAAATCAAAAAACCGAATTTCTTAAAATACAGCATTTTTTCTTCTGTTTTATAGCATTTAGCTTCAATATTTTTGTGCTTTTGAAAAATACTTTACCTACTTAAAAATCTCCACTCTTTGGAAAAAATTCAGATATTACCAAAAATATTCAAAAATTCAAAAAAACCGAATTTCTTAAAATACAACATTTTTTCTTCTGATTTATAGCATTTAGCTTTAATATTTTTGTGCTTTTAAAAAATACTTTACCTATTCAAAAATCTTCACCCTTTGGAAAAAATTCAAAAATTACCAAAAATATTCAAAAATTCAAAAAACCGAATTTCTTAAAATACAACATTTTTTCTTCTGTTTTATAGCATTTAGCTTCAATATTTTTGTGCTTTTGAAAAATACTTTACCTACTTAAATATCTCCACCCTTTGGAAAAAATTCAGAAATTACCAAAAATATTCAAAAATTCAAAAAAACCGAATTTCTTAAAATACGACATTTTTTTCTGTCTTATAGCATTTAGCTTTAATATTTTTGTGCTTTTAAAAAAATACTTTACCAATTCAAAAATCTTCACCCTTTGGAAAAATTCAGAAATTACTATAAATATTCAAAAATCCAAAAACCGAATTTCTTAAAATATAGCATTTTTTCTTCTGTTTTATGGCATTTAGCTTTAATATTTTTGTGCTTTTCAAAAATACTTTACCTATTTAAAAATCTCCACCCTTTGGAAAAAAATTCAGAAATTACCAAAAATATTCAAAAATTCAAAAAACCGAATTTTTTTAAAATACAGCAAAATTTTCTTCTGTTTTTATAGCATTTAGCTTCAATATTTTTGTGCTTTTGAAAAATACTTTACCTATTCAAAAATCTTCACCCCATTTGGAAAAAAATTCAAAAAATTACCAAAAATATTCAAAAATTCAAAAAACCGAATTTCTTAAAATACAACATTTTTTTTATCTGTTTTATAGCATTTAGCTTCAATATTTTTGTGCTTTTAAAAAATACTTTACCTATTCAAAAATCTTCACCCTTTGGAAAAAATTCAGAAAATTACTATAAATATTCAAAAATCCAAAAACCGAATTTCTTAAAATACAGCATTTTTTCTTCTGTTTTATAGCATTTAGCTTTAATATTTTTGTGCTTTTAAAAAATACTTTACCAATTCAAAAATCTTCACCATTTAAAAAAAAATTCAGAAATTACCAAAAATATTCAAAAATTCAAAAAACCGAATTTCTTAAAATACAGCATTTTTTCTTCTGTTTTTTGGCATTTAGCTTCAATATTTTTGTTCTCTTAAAATATACTTTACTTATTTAAAAATCTCCACCCTTTGGTTTATAAATCTATAATTTTCAGAAATATTCAAAAATTCGAAAAACCGAATTTCTTAAAATTTAACATTTTTTCTTCTCTTTTATGGCATTTAGCTTTAATATTTTTGTGCTCTTGAAAAATACTTTACTTATTTAAAAATCTCTACCCTTTGGTAAAAAATTTAAAATTTTCAAAAATATTATTTGTAATTTTTATTTTTTTATATATATTGAGGAATTTACGAATAATTGAAATTTTGTAAAACTGAATATTGTGAACAAATGGATTCGAAAGTTGTCAAAGATCTGTTGATAAAGAATTTTAGTTAAAAATTCTTGAAAATAATAATTAAATTAAAATGATGAAAATAATTTTGAAGAAGTTACAGTATCAATATTCTTATATGTAATATAAAATAATGATTTTATTTTTTGGACATCTTTAATTATTATAAAAGATGAAGAAATTTTTTTTATAGTTGTAAGTAAAATTTTCTCTTTTGTTCGTAAATGATCCGTATTTTTTTTATTTTTGGTCCGTAATGTACGTATTTTTAAATATACTGTCCCTGATCCGAGACCTGACAATTTTTTTAAAAATGTTCATTTTATATTTATAATTTATAACTTTGCTGACGTTGACAATGGTTTAGAAGTAAAAATAATTTTCTATTTAAACTTTTGTTTTAATAAAACTTTTACAATGTTTTCTGAACAAAAAGTTTAAAAAGAAAATTTTGTAAACGTAAAATATTATTTTTTGAGTGAAAAACAGTTTTTTTCTTCAAATCTTTGATGACAAACGTTGTGAACTCCTTCCACGTCATTTATAAGTGTTATCAAATAAAATTTAAGCATTGTATTTTTTGTAACCCCTTATTTTGTCGATTCTTAAAAACTGGAAAAAAAATTTTAGAGACCTGGAAAATATGGAAATGTCAGGGAAATTTTTTTCAGATTAGTTGTAGACACCCTGGACTCAGGGAAAAAGTCAAAATTTTGTCTGGAAATCGAGGAAAAAGAAAATATAAATGTTTGTAGCATGTAGCAACTTTAATTAATTAAAAATTGCGAAGTAAAAATTAGAATTAATTTAAAACTTGCGTGAAAATTGGGGGCAGTTGTATTAATTCTGACTAATTTAATTGTTGAAAATTTTCAATTAAAAAAAAAAAATTTTTTAATTTTTAATTAATTCCGTCTAATAACGAAATTCTCTTAAATAAATAAGCTAATAATTTCGAATTTAAAAATTCAAACGCCCCATTTCTAGAATTAATAAACTTTAGTTACTTTGTAAATTTTCAGATATTATTCTCAACTTCAGAACAACATACGTTAACAGAAAGGGAGAAGTCGTTAGTAACAGTAAAAGCATTGCTGTGAATTACTTAAAGAGTTGGTTTTTTCCTCGACCTCGTGGCAGCTCTACCTTTTGATCTACTATATGCATCAGATGTATACAGCGGAGAGGTATGTCATCATATTTTTTTACGGAAATTACAAAAAGCTCATTTCTTTTTCTCCCCCCCCCCCCCCGTAGCATTACGATTACGAGAATAAATTACCAAAAAAAAAAAAAAGAAAACGAGATTTGCACTCACAGAGTCGAACGAAAAGCTATGCAAATTATTTTTTCTTTTTGTAAATTATTCATTTTTTTCTCTCTATTTCTTTCTTTGCAAAAAGCTCTCGTTTGAAATTATTAATTTGCACAATGCAACAATTCATAAATGTGTGGTTCATAAGTTATATGCACGTTAATAATTAATCGTTTGCGATCGTAACTTCTCGAGAATATACGAACGCATATACATACATGTATTTAAAGCGCAAGAGAAAGAGAGAAAAAACAACAATTGAAAACAAAGGAACAATTGAACAACTAAAAGGACTCAGGAAGCTTTCTCTGCTGTATTTTTAATTAAACTTGAAATAAAAGAAAAAAAGCTTTTATAGTCGCGGGAAAAAAATCCCTTTGGAGTAATATTGATAAAAATTATACTCTTTTACAATGAAAATTATTATAATTAGATCCTAGTAGAAAAAAAGTTTTTATTTTTCCTAATTTTTTTTTAAAGATGAAAGGATGAAACATTTGTAAGATCGTAGGTCGGGGAATCGTTCTTTTGTTTAGTATTATTTTTATTATCGATTAATTTGCCCACTGTGAATGAATAATTCTGAATAGAATTGTTCTCACTCTCGTACCATGCGAATGGAATGAATGAAAAGATTGTTTTTGTCTGAATTTAAAGGGACATTGTTTCCTAAATTAACAGCTTTCTTATAATGAGACACGCGTCAGACTTTATCAGCAGATAATATCTTTTTTTTTTTAAATTTTCAATTTTAAAATTAATATATTGAAAATTATTAAATTCTTGCAAAGAATTTTATAAAAAAAATTTGAGAATAATTTAATTCTTTCGAGGAATTTTATTATTTATGAAAATAATTAAATTCTCGAGAAGAATTTCATTAAAATTTTTATTAAATTCCTAATTAAATTCATTTGAAGAATTTCTTTCCATTTTTTTAAATAATGGAGTTTCTTTAAAAATTTTAATTGAAAATTTTGAAAGTAATTGAATTTTATGAACAATTTCTCTCCAGTTTTTAAATTAATCGTGTTTCAAAATATAGGTAATTAAAATTAAACCTTCAATTATTGAATTTTATTAAAATTTTTAGAAAATAATTAAATTCTTCTCAGAATTTTATTAAAATTTTCTATCGAACAAAAAAAAAAATACCGAAATTAAAATTTTCTAAAATAATTAAGATTCTCGAGGACTTTAATTAAAATATAGAAAATAATTTAATTAATTCAAGGAATTTGATTAAAACATAAAAATAATTTAATTTTTTCGAAGAATTGATACTATTACAAGTTTTGGTAATAATTTATTTCTTTCAAAAAATTTCTTTTATTTATTGAATATAATCGATTTTGTTAATAATTGTAATTAATAATTTTACTACTAAAATTTTATTAAAATTATTGATAGAAAATTAAACTCTTTTAAAACAATTTTATTAGAGTTTTTTTAAATAATTGAATTTTTCTGAAGAATTTCTCTAAGTATTTTTGAAAATAATGTAGTTTTTTGAATAATTTTAATTGAACATTTTGAAAATAGTTGAATTAAACAAAGAATTTTTTTCAACTTTTTAAAATAATCGTGTCTGTTAATAATTAGAATTAAATATTTGAATATTGAAGTTTATTACAAATTGTATTGAAAATAATTGAAATCCTGAAAAGGATTTTTTTATATATATATGGGCAATTCCACGGGAAATTTTTCTACGACATTTTAGAATCGGTTAAACATATTTTTTTCTCGTTCTTGATAGAAAAATATTAAATACGTATTTTTTTATTTTTCCAAATTTGCCAAAATTTTCGAGTTACGAATTTTCGAAATTTTGGATTTTTAAAAGTAGACCTATTTTCAATAGCTTATAACTTTGAAAGTATTGAGTTTGAAAAAAAGTTGTCGAAGGAAGAAAGTTTTGGTTTTTCTTCAACTTTTAAAAGATTTAAAAAAAAAATTTTTTTTTTAATTTTTAATAAAAAAAAATTTTTTTTTTATAAACAAATTAATTTTTTTTAAATTTGGGCGCGATTTTTTTTTATTTTTTTTTAATTTATTTATACCTACTAATATACAGAAAAATTTCCAAAAAGATTCTAGATGGGCCGACTCGTAGTTTTCGTTCCATAAATTTTTTATAGAATGAAAACTGTGAATTATAAGTCTAATAGCTTGTAACTTTGAAAGTTTTGAGTTTAGAAAAAACTTGTCAGAAAAAGAAAATCTTGGTTTTTCTTTAACTTTTATGTACTTTAAAAAAAAATTTTTTTATTAATTTTTAAGAAAAAAATTTTTTTTTTTTTATAAACAAATTAATTAAAAAATTTATAGAACGAAAACTATGAGTCGGCCCATCTCGAATCTTTTTGGAAATTTTTCTGTATATTAGTAGGTATAAATAAATTTAAAAAAAATAAAAAAAAATCGCGCCCAAATTTAAAAAAAATTAATTTGTTTATAAAAAAAAATTTTTTTTTTATTAAAAATTAAAAAAAATTTTTTTTTTTAAAATCTTTTAAAAGTTGAAGAAAAATCAAAACTTTCTTCTTTTGACAACTTTTTTCCAAACTCAATACTTTCAAAGTTATAAGCTATTGAAAATAGGTCTACTTTTAAAAATCCAAAATTTCGAAAATTCATAACTCGAAAATTTTGGCAAATTTGGAAAAATAAAAAAATACGTATTTAATATTTTTCTATCAAGAACGATAAAAAAATATGTTTAACCGATTCTAAAATGTCGTAGAAAAATTTTCCGTGGAATTGCCCATATATAAAAAATAATTTAATTCTTGCAATGAATTTTACTTACACGACTTATAAAAATAATTGCTTTATTTCGAAGGATTTATTAAAATTTTCGAAAATAATTAGATTCTTTCGAAAAATTTCATTAAAAATAAAAAAATAATTGAATTTTTTCATTAAATTTTATTAAAATTTAAAATTGTATTAAAAATAATTGAATTCTTGCAAAAAATTTTACTATTTATATGTGAAAATAATTGAATTGTTTCGAAGGATTTATTAAAATTATAGAAAATAATTTAATTCTTTCGTGAAATTTAATAAAATTTTTGTTAGAAACAATTGAATTTTTGCAAAAAAAATTATTTTTTATAGAAAGAATTGAAATCCTGAAGAAGAATTTTATTATTTATAGAAAATAATTTAATTCTTGCTATGAATTTTACTTACAACTTATAAAAATAACTGCATTGTTTCAAAGGATTTATTAAAATTTTATAAAATAATTGTATTCTTTCGAAAAATTTTTTTAAAAATTTAAAAAATAATTGAATTGTTTTAAAGGATTTATTAAAATTTTAGAAGATAGTTAAATTATTTCGAAAAATATTATTAAAAATTATTTTTAAATTGAATTTTATCATTAAATTTGGTTAAAATTGTATTAAAAATAATTGAATTCTTGCAAAAAATTTTACTATTTATATGTAAAAAAAATTGAATTGTTTCGAAGGATTTATTAAAATTATAGGTAATAATTAACATCCTGAGAAGAATTTTATTATTTATAGAAAATAATTTAATTCTTGCGATGAATTTTACTTATACGACTTATAAAAATAATTTCATTGTTTGGAAGAATTTATTAAAATTTTCGGAAAATAATTAGATTCTTTCGGAAAATTTTTTTAAAAATTAAAAAAATAATTGAATTGCTTTGAAAGATTTATTAAAATTTTTAAAAACAATTTAACTACTTCGAAAAAATACCAGTTTTTAGGAGAAAAAAATTTTTTATTTGAATTCAGAAATTAGTTACTTAAAAGTATTATCAACAAAATATGTACACATTGAAGTAGGAAAATAATTTCTTTAGTGATAAGATAGATAAGTACTTAAATTTGTGGGAACTTGAATCAAAAATGAATAAAATTCTTTTTGTTAAGATTTGTCATCTGAAGAATATTTTTTTTCTTTTTTTTTCATCGAGGGGAGATACTTAATTTTTCTAAGAATGAAATATGAGAGTTTGAATGGAGATTCATTTGTCAATAGATCGGAGACGATATTTATTATTAAGTTCCATATAATAGAAAATGAGAATTCTCTATCTATCAGAAAACATACATACATACCTCTCAAGAATATCGAATATCTCTTGTATAGTGAATGAACCAATCACCGCATTCTGTGAATCTCGACAAAATTCGCAATTATTTTCCATTGTTATTATTGAAATTTAGATCGCGAATTGTGTCGCCTCCTTACCATTTCTCACAATTCCAATTAATGATAGAAATGTTATTAAAAACATTTCTTTACATTTAAAGACTATAAAACTATTAATTAAATTATTAATGCTTATGAAATTATTCATTAAAATTAAATTTCTTGCTAGTTTTGACAACTAAAAATAGTCATTTATAGAAAATTGAAGTAAAATGCGGTTTATGGAGGAATTGACCGCAAAATTTTGTTCGTCGTTAATTTTTTTATTGGTGAATAAATTAAGATATTAAATTTATTATTTTTTTTTTGTTTGGTTACAAAAGAATTTTTGTTTTTAAAAAAAGGAATATTCTTAAAGGAAATAAATTTCTAAGTTAATATGTTCTGCTTTTTTTTTTTTTTTTTTTTTTTGAATTCTCGAAATGAAGAATAAAAATCTGTTTAGCGGGCAACTTGGTAGATTCTACCTCCGTCGATATTACCAGTCGGTCCATAGTTACAAACTAATGTAACAGTGTTTCGATTTCCAACCATATGATTAATATAACCACAACCAATACTTACACTAGTCGCCCACAACATTTGTGTATAATGTCGGGTACTCCCATGGAACCTATATGAATGAAGAAAAAGAATTTTGATTTAACTATTCAACTGAAAAATTAATAATAGCAAAAAGTATTTTTTATTAAATTTAAATATTTAAATTTTTATTTTTAAAAATTAATAAATTTTTAGAATTATAGAAAAAGCCCTGCGAAGAATTGTATTGCTTATGAAAATATTTGATTTTTTGAAATGAATTTTATTATAATTTTTCTTTAAAAAATTGTATTCCTGCGAAGAATACTATTATTTGTAAAAAAAAATTGAATTCTTGCAACGAATTTTATTTAAATTTTTTAAAAAATACTTGAGTTTTTGTGAAGCATTTTTTATAAAAATTGTTGAAAATAATTGAATTCTTTCGAGGAATTTCATTGCAATTATATTGAAAATAATTGAATTCCTACTAAGATTTCTATTATTTGTAAAAATAATTGAATTCTTTTAAAAAATTGATTAAATTCGTTTAAAATAATTAAATTTTTTTGCGAGGGATTTAACAAAAATTATTTTGAAAATAATAAAATTCTTATAAAAATTTAAACATATTTTAGCAAATATTTTCGAAAATAATTAATTCCTTTTAGAAAATTGTATTAAAATATTTTAAAAAATTGATTATTTTTTTCTATTATTTTCCTTCTCGAAAAAAGTTAATTATTTTCAATATTCAATATTCTGTGTATGAGAAATTTTTATAAAATTGTCCTATTTTTACTTACACAAATCGTTCTACTTGGTTACGATTAAATAGAGTCACCTCATTGTACCAGGATGTTATTAAAGTTCTCAATGATGTAGGATTTGAACCTGTTGTCCACGCTGTTGCTACATTCTGTCCAACTTCATAGCGTCCTAAATAAGAAAAAAAAATTTGTTATTTCTAATTTACAACCAAGTTTTTAATATTTATAATTACAATTATTTAATTAATTAACCACATTTTTTTAAAAATAAATTATTTTACAAATTTTTAATTAGAATTCTTCAAAAATTTCATTATATTTAAAAATAATTTTTCGAAGTAAACAAATAAAATTCATTAAAATATAAAAATTTATTTCAATGAACTTTGACAAAACTTTCAATTGTTTTAATTTTTTAGAATTTTATAATGATTTTTTCAATTTTTTCAATTTCAATGAAAAACTTTTTGAAATGGAATTATTTCTGCATATTGCAACTGCAATTCTTTCAAAATTGAATTATTTTTTACAATTTTTGAATAAAATTATTCAAAACTTTAAGAATTTAAAAAAAAAAATAATATAATTGATAATTTTTTTAAATAAAATTTTAATTATTTTTATACTTTTACCCTTTATTCCCTTGTTGCTTTAAATATTCAATTTTTTATTTCCAAATTTAAAATTTTGAATTAATTTGATAATAAAAATTATTTAAAATTCACTTATTAAGTACATAATTAATTATTAGTTTATATTTTCAAAAATTTTAATATAATTCTTCACAAGAATTGAATTATTTTCATAAATAATAATATTCTTCGGATGAATTCATTTCTTTTTATAAATAGTAAAATTTTTTGCGAAAAATTAATTATTTTCAACAAAATTTTCATAAAATTCCACTGAAGAATTCAATTATTTTCTAAAGTTTTAAAAAATCCATTAAAACTTAAAACAATTAAATTATTTTTTAAAATTGTAGAATCTTTGCAAAAATTCAACTATTTTCAATAAAATTTCACGAAAGAATTCAATTTTTTTTTCTTTGTTTATTATAAAAGTTTTATAAGAATTCAATTATTTTTTAAAATTGTAATAAATCCTTCAAAACAATTCGATTATTTTTACAAATAGTAGAATTTCTGGCAAAAATTCAATTACTTTTAATACAATTTGAATAAAATTAAATGATAAAATTCAATTTTTAATACATTTTTAATAAAATTTTTCGAAAAAATTCAAATTATTTTTAAAAATTTTAATAAATCCTTCGAAACAATTCAATTTTTTTAAAAGATTTTTCAATAGAATCCAATTATTATCTAAGATTTTAATAAATACTTCCAAACAATTCAATTTTTTTAATCAATAATAAAATTCTTCAATTTCAATAAAACACAATAATTAAATATTTAATTTCAATTATAAAGAAACACGATCATTTTAAAAACTTGAAAGAAATTGTTCATAAGATTCAATTACTTTCAAAATTTTCAATTAAAATTATTAAGTTATTAAATTTAAATTATTATATTCATTATTTAAAAAAAGTTCAAAGAAATTTTTCAAAAAAATTTAATTAGGATTTTAAAAAATTTTAATAACATTCTTCGAAAGAACTCAATTTTTTTTAAAAAATCACAAAATTCTTCTTTATTTTTCTCAAATTTTTTGACAAAATCCTCTACAAGAATTCAATGATTTTCAATTACATTAATTTTAAAATTGAAAATATTTTGAAAAGAAAAATTATTACCTTAAAAAGTTAAGAAACGAAAAAGGAAAAAATGTATTTGATTCAAATAACCGATTACTTGACTATTATCAATTAAATATTTAATTGAATCAAATAATTTTTATTGGAGTCAATTAAATGATATTTGCTGTAAATACTGAAATTATTGATTCAAATACCATTTAATTGACTCCAATAAATATTATTTGATTCAAGTAAATATTTAATTGATAATAGTCAAGTGATCGGTTATTTGAATCAAATAAATTTTTTTTTCAGTGCATAGAAAAATAGATTATTTTTGAAATTTTTTTTTCAATATACTTACGAACATCACGACAAGCGTCATTACCAGATAAACATTGTATAGCCCATCTTTGTGCTATAATTGCTAATTCTGGATCCCAAACCTTGAAGAAAAAATTTAATTAATTTATACCATTAAACTTTGCCCTTAAAATCGAAATTGTAGTCTAAATCGAAATTATTAGAAACAAAAATTTCCTTAAAATAGGAATAAAAATTAATGGAATAGAATGTTGATGCAAATAATTAAAAATTTCTTTCTTTACCATATTTGGCATATTTCTGGCACGTGGTTGCGGTCCAGGTCTACCTCGTGGTTCATTTCCAGAAGCGACTTGTCGTCTAAATTCATTATGTATATTTACAATTTCGTATTTTCGTTCGGGTGTTAAATATGCTACTCTTGCCCTACACACTGGTTGTGGATTCTATAAAGCAAATTTATTGTAATAAAAGTTGTAAATATAAAATAATCGGTAATAAATTATATTTTAAATAAAAGAATTTAAAATTTTTTTCTTTTTGTTTAATTATAGTGAATAAAAAAATGTTTTATTAAAAAATTATTCTGAATAAAAAAATTAGTTATCCGTTTCTAAAATTGTATTAAGCACATATAATTTATAATTTTTATAATTATGTTTAATTTATTTGATATACTATCGTTATTAAATTATTATTGCTGAAACATTTTAATTTATATTAAATTTATTATTTATAAATACTTTTTTAAATGTTTGTCTACTTACCGTAAAGCGGCACATTGTGTGAACCCGACAAATGTTGCAAAAGTCATTTTGCCCTTTGATTAGAACAACAAGTGTTAGAATTGTAAAAAGAAAACAAAAACCACGTAACATTGTCATTTTGCTTGATGAAATCAGATTTAACTTCAATAACCGTTTCAATCACAATAACTTACTTATCCATTATTTTGTACCTCTTATAGTATCTTTTTTACCCCCAATTTTTTTTTACGTCCCATCTAATTATTGCAATTTATTTGCGTACAATTTTATCAGCTGTTCATTTATCATAAAATCAACATTCGGTTCATTTTCCTTAATTGTAAAAGTTTAACGTTTTAAGAAAGGGAGATATTCATTTAAGTATTAAAAATTAAACATGGTTAATTAAATTCCTTTGTTATTTTTGACAATTAAAAACAGTCATTTATAGAAAATTGAAATAGAATGCATTATGAATAATTCACCAATCCTTCTTTTTTTTGGCGTTTATTTTTTGATTGTGGGAAAAAGATAAGGGAGAAATTAAATTTATTATTTTGTTTATTTTTTGTTTGGTTACAAAAGACTTTTTGTTATTAAAAAAAGGAATATTCTGCAAGACAATAAATTTCTTAGTAAGTTGGTTTTTTCTGCCTTTTTTTTTGTTTTTGAAAGAAGTGATTTTCGAAATGCAGTGGCACTAAAATCTGTTTAGCGGGCAACTTGGTACATTCTGCCTCCGAGGACATTACCCGTTGGCCCATAGTTACAAATTAATAGAATGGTGTTTCGATTGCCATCCATATAATTAACATATCCACAACCAATTCTTACACTGTCAGCCCACAACATTTGTGTATAATGTCGGGTATTCACAAGGTACCTATATGCATGAAGAAAACAAATTTTAATTAAACTATTCAAATGAAAAATCAATAATAACATAAAGCATTTTTTTTTTTATTAAATTTGAATATTTAAATTTTTTATCTTTGGAAATTAAAAAATTTTTAGAAATTAAAAAATCCCTGCAAAGAATTGTATTGTTTATGAAAATATTTTATTTCTTGCAAAAAATTTCATTATAATTTTTCTTTAAATAATTGTATTTTTGAGGAAGAATACTATTATAAGGGCTCGGATCGACTTTAAGACTCAAAAAAAGTCGCTTTAGTCGCATAAATTCACAACAAAAGTCACGAAAAGTCGCATAAAATTTGCAAAAGAAGTCGAAAAAAAGTCGCATGGGATTTTAGAAAAAACGACAAAAAGGAAACACGAAATTGTCAAAATTGTAAAAAAAAATCACATTTCTCGACAACACATACTTTAATATCAAACAATCCGGAATAAAATTTAATAAAATTTAATAAAACTCAAAGCAACATTTTAATTAGGTATTTTTAACATTTTTTTAAAAATTCTCTTTAAAATGTAAATTTTTTTATAAATAATAAAATTCTTCTCCTAAATTCAATTATTCAAATAAAAATTTAATAAAATTCTTGTCAAAATTTCAATTATCTTTAAAAATAATAAAATTCTTCTCTGAAATTCAATTATTTTCATAAGTAATAAAATTCTTCGCAGAAATTCAATTATATTGAAAAATTTTTTTTAAATTCTCGTCAGAATTTTATAAATAATCAAATTCATTTTATGGAAATTTAATTATTTTCAAAAGTTCTGATAAAATTCTAATACAAAATTCAATTAATTTTAAATATTTTTTAAAAAATCTGTTCAAGATTTCAATTATCTTCATAAATAATAAAATTCATCCTGGAAATTTAATTATTTTCAAAAGTTCTGATAAAATTCTTCACAAAATTCAATTATCTTCAAAAGTAAAAAAATTCTTCTGCAAAATTCAATTACTTTTAAATATTTTTTAAAAAATCTGTTCAAAATTTCAATTATTGTTATAATTAATAAAATTCTTCTCTCAAATTTAATTATTTGTAAAAATAATAATAAAATTCTTGTGAAAATTTCAATTATCTTTATAAATAATAAAATTCTTCTCTAAAATTCAATTATCTTTAAAAGTAAGAAAATTCTTCTGCAAAATTCAATTACTTATAAATATTTTTAAAAAAATCTGTTCAAGATTTCAATTCTCTTCATAAATAATAAAATTCATCCTGGAAATATAATTATTTTCAAAAGTTCTGATAAAATTCTTTGCAAAATTCAATTATCTTCAATAGTAAGAAAATTCTTCGCAGAAATTCAATTATTTTCGAAATTTTTTTAAAATTCTCCTAAAAATTTCAATTATCTTTATAAATATCAAAATTATTCTACAAAATTCAATTACTTACTAATGTTTTATAAATTTCTTCTCAATATTTCAATTATTTTCATAAAAAATAATTAAAAATTTTTTTTTATAAAGTCTTATATTATAAAATAATGATTTTATTACTCGGTCATCTTTAATTATTATAAAACATGAAGACATCGATTGCTCCGAGTCGAAGGTTTGAATTTGAATCTTTTGAAGAATTTTATTTCCTATGGAAAAATAATAATTAAATATTTATTTAAAAAAGAAGTTATTGATGTTTTCGAAAAATTTGAAAGAAATTTGTAAATAAATGTAACATATAATTTTTTTTACTAAAACTTTTTCCTTCAATTTTCTAAAAATTTTAAAAGTTTCATTTTCTAATTGACAAATAGAATTTATAAAGATTTTATTTCATTAATTTTTAAAAAACTTTAAATTTTATTAAAGCACTTGTAATTAAGATATAGAAATGATGCAAATTGTTTCATTATGAAAATTGAAAATTTCCTACAAAAATATTAAGAAACGAGATAATATGTTATGTTTTTTTTCCCTAAAGAGAAGAATGATTTTGTGAACAATATTGTTTACAAAAAAAAGATTTCTGCCATTTACAATTTAAGTCGAAAAGTAATTGAAAAATTTGAAAAAAGTCGATTAGTCGCATTTTACTAAATAAAATCGCAAAAAAGTCGATTAGTCCTGTTATTATTCGAAAAAAAAAATTTGAATTCTTGCGAAGAATTTTATTCAAATTTTTCAAAAAATACTTGAGTTTTTTTGAAGTATTTTTTATAAAAATAATAATTGAATTCCTGGTAAGAATTCTATTATTTGTAAAAATAATTGAATTCATTAAAAAAATTTATCAAATTTGTTTAAAATGATTAAATATTTTCAAAGAATTTCATTAAAATTTCAAAAAATAATTTAATTATTTCAAAGAATTTCATTAAAATTGTATTTGAATTCAAATGAAAAATTAGTATTAGAAGAGTGCTAAGCATGATATAATTTTTTTTTCTTTTAATATTACATTGAAAAAAATGTTTAGTTAAGTCACGGAAAAAAACTTTTACCTGGAACAGACGATAAGTTTCTCTGAATTAGCGAAAGTATTAATTAGAGCAACTAAAAATTTCGCTAATATAGTGAAATTTATAGTTGAAGCAGGTAAACATTTTTTTTCCTTGCTGTTTAGCACTTAGGTTTACGTAATTAGAAATTTATTTGCTTACACAAATGGTTCAACTTGGTTACGATTAAATTCAGCCACCTCATCATACCACGATGTTATTAAAGTTCTCAATGATGAAAGATTTGAACCTGTTGTCCATGCTGACGCTATATTCTGTCCAACTTGAAAGCGTCCTTAAAGAAAAAAAAATTTTTTTTTTTTTACAATTTGATTCTACAACTATTTTTCAAAACGAACCAAGTTTTTAATTATAATTACAAATATTAAATTAAATAACCACATTTTTTTTGAAATTCAATTATTTTACAAATTTTTAATTAGAATTCTTCAAAAATAACTATTATATTTCAAAATAATTTTTAGAAAACAAATAAAGAAAACAAATAATAATTCATTCAAATATAAAATTTATTTCAATGAAATTTGACAAAATTTTCAATTGTTTCAATTCTTTAAAATTATTTTCGATTATTTTCGGAAGTGCAATTATTTTTAAAAAATTGTAATTACATTTTTTTAAAAAAACAATTTTTTTTAAATTTTATTTTTACTTATTTTATTATTTAAGAAAAAATAAGTTCCTAGGAAGTTCTAAATTGAATTATTCAAAACTTGAATACTTTTTGTTAAACAAAAATTTAAAAACTTTTTTATTTTTCCACAGGAATAAAAATTTCAAGTAATTTCAATGAGAAACCTTTTGAATTTTAATTATTTCTAAACATTAGAACACTAATCGTCCCTAAAGGAGAAAAAAAATTTGTCGTTTTTAATCATTCTAGTTTTTATTACTTTTTATCACTATTATTTTATTATTTTTTTATTATTATTTTATTTTGTCATTTTAAAATTATTTTTCAATACACTTACGAACATTACGACAAGTGTCATGACCGAATCTGCATTGATTAGCCCATCTTTGTGCTATAGTTGCTAATTCTGCATCCCAAGCCTTGAAAAAGAAATTGATTAAATTTATATAATTAAATTTTGCCCTAAAAATCGTAATATTAATCGAAATCGAAATGATTAGAAAATACATAAAATTTCAAAAATAGGAATAAAAATTGATGGAATAGAATTTTGATACACAAATAATTAAAGGGATTATTTTTTTCCTCGCCATGTTTGGCATATTTCTGGCACGTGGTTGCGGTCCAGGTCTACCTCGTGGTTCATTTCCTGATGCGACTCGTCGTCTAAATTCATTATGTATATTAACAATTTCGTTTCGTTGTGCGCGTGTTAAAGATGATACCCTTGCCCCACACACTGATTGCGGATTCTATAAAGCAAATTTATTGCAATAAAATAATGTTTCAATAAAATAATAATTATTTTCTATAAAATGATTGGTAATAAATTTTATTTTTAATTAAAAGAATTCAAAACTTTTTATATTTGTCAAATCTTAAATTAATTAATTAATTAATTATTAATTATTAATTAACTATATTAATTTGAATGTTCTTTCATTCATTCACTTTTTCTGTCCCTCACACTCTGAAGTTGTCTTTTATTTATACTTTTGTTTTTTCTTATTAACATTAGATAGATTGTATACATATTATATTATTATGTTATAACTATTTCTATTTTATAATAATTAATTCAAAATTATAATGACAAATAGAAATCATCAGAATTTTTTTCACATCTTTTCATTAAAAGACTAAAATTATCTTAAATATTATGTTTTGTCAAATTGAAATTATTTTTGTTCTTTACTTCTAAAGAAAATTAGAAAATTGTTAAACAACTGTGATTAAGAAACAGAAAACTTATTTATTTTGCATTATTTTTCTTTATGAATCACAATTTCTTTAAACAAAATTATTATTTTGTTTTAGAAAAAGAAGATAAAAATTTGCACAAATATTATTTTTAATCTTTTTTTTTTTGGAACAGAATTTACCACAGGAATTTGTTATAAAACATGAAGAAATCGATCACTCCGAGTCATCAAAATAATCTTCATCATTTTAATTCAATTATTATTTTCTAGAATTTCAAATTATTTTTTATGAAAATAATAATTGAATTCCTTAAAAAAAAATTTTATTATTTATGAAAATAATTAAATGTTTGCACAAAACTTTATTAAACTTTTTTTTAAATAACTGAATTCTTTTTGGTAAATTTTATTAAAATAGTAGATATTGAAAATCATTAAAATTAGAAAATTTGTTAAAAATTATTGAAATTAGGACAAGAATTTTTTCTTCAAATAATTGAATTTCTGCAATTATTTGAAAATTCTATTATTTTTATTCAAAAATTTTTTCGAAAAAATGAATTTTGTTTTTAAATCAGATTTTTTATTTTATAAATATATTTTAATAAAATTTTTTTTAAATAACTGCACTTTTTGCGGAATTCATTTAAAATTGTATGAAACAATAATTGAAATTCTACATTGTATTTTATTATTTATAGAAATAATTGAATTTTTGAATCGATTTTAATTGAAGAAAAAAATTGAATTCTTCAGAAAAATGTTATTATTTAGAAAACTAATTGAATTCTTGCCCAAAAAATTGATTAAAATCTTTTAAATCATTCAAATTTTGCAAACAATTTTATTATTTTTGAAAATAATTTAATTTTTCAGAAGAATTTTATTATTTTTATGAAATTAATTGAATTCTTTCCAAAAAATTGATTAAGATCTTTGAAATAATTGAATTCCTCACAAGAATTTTTTTACTTCTGAAAATAAATTGAATTTTTATGAAGAATTTTGTTAAAATTTTAAAAAATAATTGAATTCCTCTGAAAAATTTAATTATTTATAAAAAAAATTGAAATCCTCTAAAAAAAATTTACTTATTTATAAAAATAATTGAATTCTTTACAAGAATTTTATTATTTTTTGAAATACTTGAATTCGTCAGAAGAATTTTATTATTTATGAAAATAATTGAATTTTTGTAAAGAATTTTATTATTTTTGGAAATAATTGAATTCTTAGGAAAAATTTTAATATTTTTTATATTAATTGAATGTTTGAGAAGAATTTTTTAACATTTTTTTTTTTTTAATAATAGAATTGTTTTGTGAAATTTTAGTAAAATAGTAATTAAAATTTGAATTATTTTTGGGAAATTTTATTAAAATAGTAGATATTGAAAATCATTCAAATTAGAACATTTTTTGAAAATTATTAAAATTAGGACAATAATTTTTTTGACGTTTATGAAAATAATTGAACTTTGGAGAAGAATTTTATTATTTATAAAGTCAATTGAAATTTTTACGAGAATTTTTTTAAATTTTGAACATAGTTGAATTTTGTAAGAAGAATTTTATTTTTTTTTTTTTAATTATTATTTGTAATTATTTCAAAATTGATTTTTTTTAGTGTTTTCAACATGAATTTAAATTAGAAAATTTTTAAATTCTATTATTTTTAAAATTACTTATTATATTTAAAAAAGGTAGTAAGAAGTTAGCCGCGCGCTTTAGCGCGCGAATTGTTTGCTAGTTTTAATAATTATAGTAAATAAAAAAAATGGTTTAAGCTTAAAAAATTATTCCATATAAAAAAAATTAGTTATATGTTTCTAAAATTGAATTAAATATATACATGTAATTAATAATTATGTTTAATTTATTTTATATACTGTCGTTATTAAATTATTATTACTGAAACATTTTAATTTTAATTTATATTAAATTTATTATTTATAAATACTTTTTTAAATGTTTGTCTACTTACCGTAAAGCGGCACATTGTGTGAACCCGACAAATGTTGCAATAGTCATTTTGCCCTTTGATTATAACAACAAGTGTTAGAATTGTAAAAAGAAAACAAAAACCACGTAACATTGTCATTTTGCTTTGATGCAATCAGGATTTAACTTCAATTACTGTTTCAACCGCAATAACTTACTTATAAATTATTTTATGCCTTTTATAGTATCTTTTATACCCCCAATTTTTTTTGCGTCCTATCCAATTATTGAAAATTTATTTACATACAGTTTTCTCAGGTGCTCATTATCATAAAATCAACATTCGGTTCATTTTCCTTAATTGTAAAAGTTTAACGTTGTCAGAAAGGGAGACATTCATTTAAGTATTAAACATAGTTAATTAAATTCCTTATTATTTTTGTCTATTTAGTCATTTATAGAAAATTGAGGTAAAATTTATTATGAAGGAATTTACTGCAATATTTTTTTGTCATTAATTTTTTTTCGTTGGTAAATAAATTAAGAAGATGTTAAATTTATTATTTTGTTTATTTTTTGTTTGGTTACAAAAGAATTTTTGTTATTAAAAAAAGAAGAATATTCTTAAATAATAAATTTCTAAGTTAGTGTGTTCTGCCTTTTTTTCGAAAGAATTATTTCTCGAAATGCAGCACTGAAATCTGTTTAGCGGGCAACATCGTACATTCTACCACCGCGGACATTACCCGCTGGTCCATAGTTACAAACTAATAGAACAGTGTTTCGATTGCCATTCATGTGATTAACATAACCACAACCAATTCTTACACTGGCAGCCCACAACATTTGTGTGTAATGTCCGGTATTCATATTGAATCTAAATCAACGAAGAAAAACATTTTTGATTAAATTACTCAAATAAAAAATTAATATAGTAACAATTAATTCAGTTTTTGATAAATTTTAATTCAGAATTTAAATTTAAATTTAAATTTGTATTTTTAGAAATAAATTATTGTCTCCAATAATTAAATACTTTTTTCAATAATTAATTTTAGAAATAGAGGAAATGCGTAATTAGAAATTTATGAGATTGTTTCAACACAAAAGTTTGTTGTTTCAATAACCAAATTTTTTTCTGTTTGTGTGAAATTTTTGGATATTTTCAAATTTTTTACTTACACAAATCGTTCAACTTGGTTACGATCAAATTGAGCCACTTCATCATACCACATTGTTATTAAATTTCTCAATGATGAAGGATTTGAACCTGTTGTCCATGCTGTTGCTACATTCTGTCCAACTTGAAAACGTCCTTAAAGGAAAAAATTTTTTTTTTACAATTTGATTCTACAACTGTTTTTTAAAACGAACCATTTTTTGCATTATTCTATTTTAATTATTATTTTATATTTTTATATTATTTTATATTATTTTATATTATTTTATATTATTTTATATTATTTTATATTATTTTATATTATTTTCTATTATTTTATATTATTTTATATTATTTTCTATTATTTTCTATTATTTTCTATTATTTTAAAAAAATGTTTTTCAATATACTTACGAACATTACGACAAGTGTCATGACCAAATCGGCATTGATTAGCCCATCTTTGTGCTATAGTTGCTAATTCTCCATCCCAAGCCTTGAAGAAAAAATTGAATTAATTTGTATTATTAAATTTTGCCCTAAAAATCGAAATTGTAATCTAAATTTAATTCGAAATTATTAGAAAATACATAAATTTCCAAAAAATAGGAATAGAAATGGATGGAATAAAATTTTGATACAAATAATTAAAAGAGATTATTTTTTTTCTCACCATATTTGGCATATTTCTGGCACGTGGTTGTGGTCCAGGTCTACCTCGTGATTCACTTCCTGAAGCGACTCGTCGTCTAAATTCATTATGTATATTCACAATTTCATTTTGTTGTGCTGGTGTTAAAGATGATACTCTTGCCCTACAAACTGGTTGTGGATTCTATAGAGCAAATTTATTTTAATAAAAAAAAAATTCTATGGGAATATTAAATAAATTATATTATGACTTTAAAAGAATTCAATCATTTTTTTATATTATTTAACATTAAATTTATCAGGGTTGCCACAAAAGTTTAATTTTATTCTTCTCTGATTTCCAGTCAAAATTTTTACTTTTTCATCAACCCTAAATAATATTATTCAGATTTACTCTAAATATTATTAGGTACTTAAAAAAAATTTTCTATTACATTTATTCATGAATTTCTTTAATTTTCAAATCCATTTATTTGCAAATTACAATATTATTTTCAATTATTATTACGAATTTTCAATTAAATTCGGAAATTTATCAATAAAATATATATTAGAAAATAAAAACTTGAAATAATTTTAAAAAAATGAACTAAACTTTTCCAAAAAAATTAATTCTACAGAATTGTTAGTTAAAAGTATGAAAAATTCAAATTTTCAAATATTTTAATTTGAAACCTTTTCAAAATTCAAATATTTCTACAAAATTCAATAATATTATATATAGTAGTGAATATTAAAGCTTTTAATATTCAATTTAATAACTAACATTTTAACTGAAATTCATTTTAAAATAAATTTTTATTAAAAAATTCTATGAAAATTCAATTATTTAAATACACAAATAAATAATTTATTGAATAATTAAATGTTTCTTAAAATTAAATTTTCATAAAGAATTTTATCGACAAATTTAAAAATAATTGAATTCTTTCGACGAATTTTAATCAAATTTTTAAGAATAATTACATTTTTAAGGAATGTGATTACAATTGTATTAAAAATAATTGAAATTAAAATTAAAAAAATTAATGAAAATTAAAATATTGACAAATTTTATTATTTTTGAAAATAATTCAATTATTGCGAAGAAATTTTATTAAAAATTTGTAAAAAATTGAATTTCTGTGAATTTTTTTTTTATTTATGAAAATAATTGAATTTTGCATAGAATTTTATTAAAATTCCTAAAAATAATTAAATGTTTGCGTAAAATTCTATTAAAATTTTTTTTAAATAACTGAATTCTTTTAGAAAATTTTATTAAAATAGTAGATATTGAAAATCTTTGAATTCAGGAAAATTTTTGAAAATAATTGAAAATTTGTCAAGAATTTTATTTGAAATTTTTGAAAATAATTGAATTTCAGAAAATTTTTTATTATTTATAAAGATAACTGACATTTCAACAAGAATTTAAAAAAAAAATTTGGAAAATAATTGAATCCCTGTAAATAATTTTATAATTTATGAAAATAATTGAATTATTGCAAAGACATTTTTTTAAAAAAATTTGTAAAAAATTGAATTCCTGTGAAATTTTTTATTATTTATGAAAATAATTAAATGTTTGCGTAGAATTTATTCAAATTTTTAAAAATAATTGAATTCTTGTGAAAGAAGTTTATTAAATGGTTTTTAAATAATTGAATGCTAGTGAGGAATTTTATAAAGATTTTTTTTAAATTATGGATTTTTTCGAAAAATTTTATAAAAACTTTGTCTTAAAAAATTAAATTTCTTTGAATATTTTATTAATTATAAAAATAATTGAATGCTTTCCAAAAATTTCATAAACATTTTTTTTAAATAATTGAATTTTGGAGAAGAATTTTTTTATTTAAAAAGATAATCGAAATCTTGACGAGAATTTATTAAAATTTTTGAACATAATTGAATTTATGCGAAGAATTTTATTACTTTTGAAAATAATTGAATTTCTAAAAATAATTTTATTATTTATAAAAATAATTGAAGCCCTGTAAAAAATTTTATTATTTATAAAAATATTGAATTACTGCGAAGAAATTTATAAAAACTTTGTAAATAATTGAATTTTTTATTATTTAAATTTAAATAATTAATTAATAAAATAATAATAATAATAATAATAATTAATAATTAATTTAAATTATTTTATTTAAATTTAATGTTTAGGTACGTAAAATTTTCTTAAATTTATTTTAAATAATTGAATTCTTTTGAAAAATTTTATTAAAATAGTAGATATTCAAAATCATTGAATTGATGGGAATTTTTGAAAATAATTGAAATTTTGACAAGAATTTTATAAAATTTTTTGAAAATAATTGAATTTCGGAGAAGACTTTTATTATTTATAATGATAATTGATATCTTGACGAGAATTTTTTAAAATTTTTGTTTTTTGAACATAATTGAATTTATGCGAAGAATTTTATTACTTTTGAAAATAATTGAATTTCTGGAATCATTTGTTTTGTAACTTCTTCAAAATTAAATTTTTTTAACTGAAATTTTTATGTAAATCCATTATTTTTAATAATTACTTTAATATGTATTAAGAAATTTAACTAAATTCAGAAAAATTTGAATTATTAAAATTTGTCAAAAATCTAAGTTCTTTAAAATTTCTGACTAAATTCATTTAAAAAATTGACATTTTCTAAAATTTCAAATTGAACCTTTTGAAGTTCATCTATTTATGAAAATTATAAACGTAACTCTTTTAAAATTCAATTAATTTTGAAATGTTTAAGTAAAATTATTCATTAAATAATAATTTATTGTCAATAATTTTATGATTGTTCTTCATGAATTAAGTTATTTAAAAAGAAATTATTGTGAGAAATAGAAAAAATTGAAGGTTTTGTATTAGAATTCGTGGTATTTTCATAGTTTATGAAGCAAACAAAAAAGACACCAAAATTCAGAATTTTTTTATGAATTCTAAAAATTTAATTTTTTCCGTTACTTTTAATAAAAATTCCTGACTTTTCCCTGATTTCCCTGACCAATTCTACTTTCCCTGAATTTTCCCTGACTTCCCTGACCTGTGGTAACCCTGTTTATTATTTTATTTATTAACACTTTATTAAATTATAATAATAAATGTGTCTACTTACCGTATAGCGGCACATTGTGTGATCTCGACAAATGTTGCAATAGTCATTTTGCCCATTGATTAGAACAACAATTGTTAAAATTGTAAAAAGAAAACAAAAACCACGTAACATTGTCATTTTGCTTCGATGCAATCAAGATTTAACTTCAATTACTGTTTCAACCGCAATAACTTACTTATGCATTCATTCTGACGTTCTTTTATACCTCCAATTTTTTTTTACGTCCCATCTAATTATTGCAATTTATTTGCGTACAATTTTATCAGGTGCTCATTATCATAAAATCAACATTCAGTTCACTTTCCTTAAAATGTAAAAGTTAGATGTTGTCAGAGGGGAAGATTTACATTTAAATATTAAATTTATAAGTATTTCAGATTTTCTGATAACAATATAACATTTAAATATTTCCATAAAAAGATATTTACAAAACTAAAGTAACTATTTTTTTTTCTTAAACGATTTTATTTTCTCTCTCTATTTTTTTCCACTCCTTTATTTTTCATTGTTTTTATGATTAAAATATTGTAAATATTGTTAACAGAATGAAATGTATTGTTTTTATTTTTAAAGAGAAGCTTTATTAATTTATTGTTGCATACACACCGCAACTGCATTTATTTATTAAACAATAATAAACTTTTCTGTTAATTTTCCTTAAACGCAAAGATTGCAAAATTTTATTTTTTATTTATCTAAGACTGCAGTTAAAAAGAAACTAGTGAAAAATTGACTAAACAGAAAAATTGTTTAGGATTTGTTTAGAAATGTAAATGTAATGTATATGGAATGTATTTAGAAGTGTATTTAGAGTCGTATAACAATAAAGCAAATTAACTAATTTAGCTGTAGAATGAAATAATGAACGTTACGTGATGAAGCAATAAACATAGAATTTTTTGCAAATAGAAAAAAGTTGTTCTTTAGTTTTCTATTTTAAACTAGGAATTAGAATTTTTTTTCATCTTTTAAATATACACGGAAAATATTTAGATTTATTTTATGTAATGTCATATTTTTTAAACGTTCATGCAAATGTTATTGAATTGTTGATTTTTTCCAAACTTCCTTATAAATTTTGCGAATTAATTTCTTTGCTTCATGAGCTTTTATTTGCCTAGTTTTTGTATTTATGACTAAAATCTGTAATAGAAATATTCTAAGAAAAGAATTTTTTATTTTAAAATGAGGAAAAAAATAATTTTCGAGAATCGTTAATAGTTTTGAAAACTTTTCCATATAGGGAAAAGATTTTTTTTCTTTTGTACTATAGCAATAAGATTTGCGCCATACCAGCGAGACTAAAACAAAAGTAATTGTTAAATGGCTTTGCGAAATGATTCTAAAACAGAGATTTCCGCATGCAAAAGTTATTTGCTGGATTAGAACTCAACTTATTATAGTTGAAAGGGAAACTAGATCAACTCCAGACACACCAGGTTTTCGGAGAAGTTACGGGTGTTATCAAGACCACACCAACTTTATATTTTAGTGCCGAAGAACTTCTGTATATTGCAGATTTACAGTTCTGACATTGCTATATTTTTCTCGTCGAATATTTTACCTTCATTTTTTTAAATAAATAAAATAGAAAATAAGAAAAAAATTAGAAAAAATAAAATAAATAATAAAAAGCATAATAAAAATATAAAATAATAAAAAAGGAAAATAAATATAAATAATAATAATAGAAATAATAAAAACAAAGAATAATAAAATGAATAATAAAAATAATAAATTATAAAACAAGTAGATAAAATATAATAAATTATTTATTATACTTTATCTACTTGCCACAGGTCAGGGAAGTCAGGGAAAAGTCAGGGAAAAGTCAGGGAAAGTAAAATTGGTCAAGGAAATCAGGGAAAAGTCAGGGATTTTAAGTAAAAGTACTGGAAAAAATTGAATTTTCAAAATTTATGAGAAAACTCTGAATTTTGATGTTATTTTTGTTTGACTCATAAACTATTAAATTACCACGAATTTTAATACAAAACCTTCAATTTTTTCTATTTCTGACAATAATTTCTTTTTAAATAACTTAATTTTCCAAGAACTATCATAAAATTATGACTTATAAATTATTTGATGAATAATTTTTACAATTTTCATAAATACTAGATTGATAGAAGAATTTTAGTTAAAAATACTAAAAAAAAATTGAATTTTAGAAAAGTTACAAATGATTCCAGAAATTCAATTATTTTCAAAAGTTATAAAAATTCTTCGCAGAATTTCAATTAAGTTTAAAATTTTTTTAAATATTCTTGTTAAAATTTTAATTATCTTTATAAATAATAAAATTCTTCATCAAAATTCAATTATTTTTAAAAATTTTAAGAAAATTCTTGGAAAAATTTCACAGGAATTCAATTTTTAAAAAATTTCTTTAAAATAATTCAATTATTTTCATAAGTTTTTAATTTTCACAGAAATTCAATTATTTAAAATACAATATTTCATAAAATTTTTCGAAAAATATCAATTATTTAAAAAGATTTTTATAAAATTCGTCGCAAGAATTCAATTATTTAAAAAAATTAAACAAAGTTCTGTTTAAGAATTCAATTAGTTTTTTAAAAAATAAAATTCTTCACTGAAATTCAATTATTTTTATAAACTTGAATAAAATTCGTTGGAGGAATTAAATTATTGTCAAAAGTAATAAAATTCTTCGCAGAAATTCAATTATGTTCAAAAATTAAAAAAAAAAATCTTATCAAAATTTCAAGTATCTTTATAAATAATAAAATTCTTCATCAAAATTCAATTATTTTTAAAAATTTTAATAAAATTCTTGGCAAAATTTCACAGGAATTCAATTTTTAAAAAATTTCTTTAAAATAATTCAATTATTTTCATAAGTTTTTAATTTTCACAAAAATTCAATTGTTTAAAATACAATATTTCATAAAATTTTTCGAAAAATATCAATTATTTAACAAGATATTTATAAAATTCGTCGCAAGAATTCAAGTATTTAAAAAAAAATTCTTTAACGAAATTCAATTATTTTTATAAACTTAAATAAAATTCGTTGCATGAATTCATTTATTGATATAAATAATAAAATTCTTTACCGAAATTCAGTTATTTTTATAAACTTGAATGAAATTCGTTGTGAGAATTAAATTATTTTTAAAAGTAATAAAATTCTTATGTTATGTTCAAAAATTAAAAAAAAATTCTTTTCAAAATTTCAAGTATATTTATAAATAATAAAATTCTTCCTCGAAATTAAATTATTTTAGAAAAATTTTAATAAAATTCTTGGGAAAATTTTAATTATTTTCATAAATAATAAAACTTATCCCAGGATTTTAATTATTTTTTATACAATATTTGAATAGAATTCCTCGAAAAATGTAATTATTCTTAAAAATTTTATTAAAATTTGTCAAAAAAATTCAATTATTTAAAAATTTATTGATAAAATTCTTTATGAGAATTCAATTTTAATAAACATTTAATCATTCAATAAATTATTTATTTTTTAATTTAAATAATTGAATTTTTCCAGAATTTTCTGATAAAAATTGATTTAAAAATGAATTACTGAATAATCGATTTATTATTTATGAAAATAATTGAAATATTGTAACGAATTTTATTACATTTTTTTTAAATAATTGAATTTTTTTGAGAAATTTTACTACTTTTAAAAATAATTGAATTCTTGCGAAGGATTTTATTAGGATTTTTGTAAATAATTAACTTTTTTTTGAAAAATTTTATGGTAATTTAAATTATTACAAAATATGAAGAAGACGATCATTCCGAGTCGAAGACTCGGAGTGATCGCCTTCTTCATGTTTTGTAATAATATTCTTATAAGTTGTAGAATTTTAAAATAAGGTTTGAATTTGAATATTTTGAAGAATTTTAATTCCTACAGAAAAATACTAATTAAATATTTGTGGCAACCCTGAAATAATAAAAATAATAATAAAAATAGAGAATAATATAAAAAATATAAAAAATAAAATAAATAATATAAATAGAAAATATAATAAATATTTTTTTTAAAAAATATGAAAAATACTAAAATAATACTAAAATATAGTGAAAATAAATCTACGATTCATAAATCATAAGTTTACTTTTTAGAAAATCATGATTTTTCTGTATTTCATAATATTTTTACATTTGCCACTGACACAGAAAATTTTGAAATTATTTTTCCTCAATAAGGAAAAATATTAAAAAACAAACGATTTGGAAGAGTAGGAAAAATGAATTCGACAAATTTTAATTTTAAACTGAATGAAATATTTATTTAGTCAAAACCAATATATACGAAGAGTTTGGAAATATATTTTCGTCAATTTTAAATAAATATTTATCTGTTCAAAATGAAAAAAATTCATTTGAAATTTAACTATTATTTATTAAAGAGAAATGTGTATATTTTTCTTAATTTCTCCTTTTATAAAGTGCATCGCCAACCATGTTGACAAAAGGACTGTAATTGCAGATAAGTTGAATTCGTTTCAAACTACCATCTTTATAGACTATTGCACCACATCCAACTTTTGTGGTATTTGCTGATGCCATTTGTGTATAGTGAGCCGACCAACCAAATTTTCTGCAAAAAAAAAAAAAAAAAATATTAAAACGTAAATAAAGTTAATAAAAGATATTTAAATTGCGAATTTACACCCAGAAACCAAATATATTTCACAACTGAATTTTTTGACTTACTAAATATTTTATTTGTTTCAAATAAATTTTATTTGATTGAAACAAAAATTTTTATTGTGTCGAATAAATTTTATTTGATTGAAACAAAAATTTTTATTGTGTTGAATAAAATTATTACCTAAGTTCATTAATTTTTTGACTTACTGAATTTTTTATTTGTTTCGAATACATTTTATTTGATTGAAACAAAATTTTTGACTGTGTCGAATAAAATTTTTTATTAATTTAATTATTTTTTTAACTTACTGAATTTTTTAATTGTTTCGAATAAATTTTATTTGATTGAAACAAGAATTTTAATTGTGTCGATTAAAATTTTGATTTAAAATTTATTTGAAACAAATAAAAAATTTAGTAGGTTCTGAATCAGATACATTTTTTCTGATACTTTTTTACTTTTTTTTCTGATTAAAGAAAAGTTTTACTATAGACGTACAAAAAATAATTTTTTTATTAATTTATTACTTTATTATTATTTATAGGTATTATTTATTATTTATTATTTATTACTCTGTTACGTTTTACATTTTTAAATTTAGTTGTGAACTTTAGTTATTAGTTTTTTTTTATTTTTATTGATCCATGTACTTACCTCACTTCTTCTACTTGTGATCCATCAAAATCTTTTACTTCATCATACCATGCTTGAACAATATTCGTATAAATTAATACGCTGTCATCATTATTTGAAATGAAACCCATATTTTGACCCATATTATCTTAAAAGAAAATATAATATTATACTATAATTATTTGACGATATTAATAAATTATTGTAGACAGAGTGGAAAATAATCAGCTTGTGTCTACTTACTTCGAAATAAACACATGTCATGCGCATAACTACAAGTATCAGCCCATTTTTGAGCCATGTTTTTCAATTTTACATCCCATACCTTTGAACGAAAAATTATATTTTATACCCATTGTTTTACATCCAGAAAAAAAATTTATCAAATTAATTATATTAAATTATATTAAATTAAATAAAAATAATTTTATTTGGTTAAAAAAGATTTTATTTGGTTCAGGATGGTTTTGTTTGGTTCAAAAAAATTTTACTTGGTTCAAAATAATTGTTATTTCGTTCAAAATAATTGTTATTTGAAACAAAGAATTGTTATTTGGTTCAAAATAATTTTATTTGATTAAAAAATGTTATGTGGTTCAGAATAATTTTATTTGGTTCAAATAATTCTTATTTGGTTCAAATCGGTTTTTTTTGTGCAAAATAATTTTATTTGGTTTAAAATAGTTCTTTGGTTCAAAATAATTGTGTTTGGTTAAAAAAAAATTGTTATTTGGTCCAAAATAATTGTTATTTAGTTCAAAGAAATGTTATTTGGAACAAAGAATTGTTATTTGGTTCAAAATAATTTTATTCGGTTAAAAAAATGTTATTTAGTTGAGAATAATTTTATTTGATTTAAATAATTGTTATTTGGTTCAAAACATTTTTTTTTGTTCAAAATAATTGTTATTTCGTTCAAAATAATTTTATTTGGTTCAAATAAATTTTACTTGGATCAAAGAATTGTTATTTGGTTCAAAATAATTTTATTCGGTTAAAAAAATGTTATTCAGTTGAGAATAATTTTATTTGGTTTAAATAATTGTTATTTGGTTCAAAACAGTTTTTTTTTGTTCAAAATAATTGTTATTTCGTTCAAAATAATTTTATTTGGAACAAAGAATTGTTATTTGGTTCAAAATAATTTTATTTGATTAAAAAAATGTTATGTGGTTCAGAATAATTTTATTTGGTTCAAATAATTCTTATTTGGTTCAAATCGGTTTTTTTTGTGCAAAATAATTTTATTTGGTTTAAAATAGTTCTTTGGTTCAAAATAATTGTGTTTGGTTAAAAAAAATTGTTATTTGGTCCAAAATAATTGTTATTTAGTTCAAAGAAATGTTATTTGGAACAAAGAATTGTTATTTGGTTCAAAATAATTTTATTCGGTTAAAAAAATGTTATTTAGTTGAGAATAATTTTATTTGATTTAAATAATTGTTATTTGGTTCAAAACAGTTTTTTTTGTTCAAAATAATTGTTATTTCGTTCAAAATAATTTTATTTGGTTCAAATAAATTTTACTTGGATCAAATAAATTTCATTTTGGTGAAAAAAAAATCTATTTTGGTTGAAATAAATTTTATTTTGGTTCAAATCGGTTTTTTTTGTGCAAAATAATTTTATTTGGTTTAAAATAGTTCTTGGGTTCAAAATAATTGTGTTTGGTTAAAAAAAAATTGTTATTTGGTCCAAAATAATTGTTATTTAGTTCAAAGAAATGTTATTTGGAACAAAGAATTGTTATTTGGTTTAAAATAATTTTATTCGGTTAAAAAAATGTTATTTAGTTGAGAATAATTTTATTTGATTTAAATAATTGTTATTTGGTTCAAAACAGTTTTTTTTTGTTCAAAATAATTGTTATTTCGTTCAAAATAATTTTATTTGGAACAAAGAATTGTTATTTGGTTCAAAATAATTATATTTGATTAAAAAAATGTTATGTGGTTCAGAATAATTTTATTTGGTTCAAATAAATTTTACTTGGTTCAAATAAGTTTTACTTGGATCAAATAAATTTCATTTTGGTGAAAAAAAAATCTATTTTGGTTGAAATAAATTTTATTTTGGTTCAAATCGGTTTTTTATGGTTCAAAATAATTTTAATGGGTTGAAAATAGTTTTTTTGGTTCAAAATAATTGTGTTTGGTTTTAAAAATTGTTATTTGGTCCAAAATAATCGTTATTTGGTTCAAAATAATGTTATTTGGTTCAAATAAATTTTATTTTGGTTAAAAAAATCTATTTTGGTTCAAATAAATTTTACTTTGGTTAAAAAAATCTATTTTGGTTCAAATCAATTTTATTTTGGTTGAAAAAATCTATTTTGGTTCAAATAAATTTTATTTTGGTTAAAAATAAATCTATTTTGGTTCAAATAAATTTTATTTTGGTTAAAAAAAATCTATTTTGGTTCAAATAAATTTTATTTTGGTTCAAATAAATTGGATTTGTTTAAGAAAGTTTAATTTGTTTCAAATAAATTTTACTTGGTTCAAATAAATTTTTTTTGGTTCAGAACAGTTTTATTTGGTTCAAAAAAAATTTTACTTGTTTCAAAATAATTGTTATTTCATTAAAAATAATTGTTATTTAACAAAGAATTGTTATTTGGCTCAAAACCTTTTGATAATAAACAAGTAATTGATTATTTGAATCAAATAAATTTTTGTTTTCTGTATTTAACAATAATATCTATTAATAATTCTCATTTTCTTATAAAATAAAACAAAATTTAATTTCTTTTCAAGTATTTTCTGAAAACTAATAATGAAAAAATATTCAGTATTCTTTAAATATATTATTCGAAGTGCAAAATAGAATTTTATTAAAAATCATGAATAAAAAAATATAAATTATACAAATTTTTTAACTCTTTAAAAAAAAGTTTATAGTAATAATATTATTATTTTGTATAGTAGAATTATAATTATAAAAATTTAAATATTATACCAAATTTGGCATATATGCAGCTGCTGGTTGTCCCCTATTATTCGCACCACGTCTTTCTGCACCCGAAGCTAAAAATCTTCTTAATTTATTGTGCTTTTGAAGAATTTCTCTCTCCTCTGTGGGACTTAAACCCCGTTTTATTGGATGACAAGTTGGCGCTGGTAAACGCTATTTACAAATCAAATAATATTTCGATTCCATAAAATTATTTTTATTAAATAAATAACAATGGAAAATAAATCGATTTAAATAGATTGAAATTTTTAATTTCCCCAAAGAGAAAAGAATGTTCCAACTTTCTTTCACGAAATCATGCAACATGTAAAAAGACAACGCAACATTTTTTATTATTACAATAAAAAAAATAAATTATTAATTATTTATTACAATAAAAAATAATTTATTAATTATCTATTATAATAAAAATATTAATTATTGATTAATTATTATTATTATTATTATTATTCTACCTACTCTGTAAGCGCAGTTCTCAGCAAACACATTATTAATTGTCAAAATTAATAAAAAGGAACAAACAATTTTTATTGAAAACATTTTTAAACTTAAACTTGAAATTAGAGGATGCTTATTAATTTGGTGAATAATGAAAGAGGAAGAAAACTTTTTCAATATTTATATATCTCCACAACGTCTGATAATATATTTTTTTACTTTTTTTAATTTTTAAAACGATTTTTAATAATAAAATTGTTAAAGAATGTTGTCAATAAAAAAATAATAATAATGTAAACCGTTGAAATGTTAAATTTCATCACTAAATCGTGCTTAATGCATATTTTTAATGTAAAACTGAAAGTGAAATATATTTTTTTCTTCTTGAAAACTACAATTTTTTGTACAAATAAATTTCAAAAATTTTAAAACAATAAAACTGAAATACACAAGTAATTTATTAGGAAATAATTTTTGTTTGTTTTATATGTGTTAAAATTAAAATTAGGTTGATTAATTAACATTATGGTTATTCATCATTCAGTCGTAATAATTTTTTACGATTTATAAATTATGAAAAACAAGCTTATAATTATTGTCTTAATTATATGATTCGATTTTGAAAGAATAATAATTTTTTGTATTTTAAAATATTTCACTTGACAGCGCATAGAATATAATTGTTGAAATTACTTTTTTTCATTTGAGAAAAAATATTTAAAATTCATGCATGAAATAATAATCAACTTTCAATTTTAGATCGAATGAAATATTTATTTAATTAGTAGATTAAATAATTTGAAAGTAAATATTGGGTGGAATTCTATTTTTTGATCATTTAATTATTAAATTGGGTATAATTTATTTTGTTAATTATAAATTTATTTTTATTTTCGTTATTTTTATTGTAAATTGTAAATCGAAAATCTTAAATTAATTTCCATTTTGGAATAAAAAAAATTTTTTTTTTGTAGGAAATAAATAGTACTTGTGAATAATTGTTTTATTTATTTATTTGTTTTATAACTTTTCGTCAAACTGAATATCTTTGAGAATAGAAATAGTTTTTAGCAAATTCGAAAATTTTTTTGTTGGAAAAAATGTTTTACATTTTCAATTATATGGGAAAAATACATGGAATGCATTTAATTTGAAATAATTTTTAACGTCGTATTTCGTAAACCTTTCCACCGCGAACATTACCAGAGGGACCATAATTGCAAACTAGATAGACATTGTATTGACCATTTTTTTCATAATTCACGTAACCACAACCGATTCTGGTTGTCTGTGCCCACAACATTTGCGTGTAGTGGCCGGTTTTTGCCTCAAATCTGTAAAAGAATACTGTTAATGGACATTGTAGTTGAATTATTAATTAGACATATTTAAGTAGTTATATAATTAGTAACTATTTAAGTAATATTTATTTTAGGCAATACTTTATACCATAAAAATTTTTTTTTTTAACTAAAAAAGTTGCTTTACAATTTTTTAATTTTTTTTCCATTTTGTTTTTAAATTTATTATCAAACTTATTTTTAATTTTATTTTTAAATTTGTTCTTAATTTTATTTTTAAATTTGCTTCTAATTTTATTTTTAAATGTGTTTTTAAATTAATTAAAATACAATTTTTTTTGAACGAAATAAAATTATTTGGATTTTAATAACAATTCTTTAAACCAAATAACAATTACTTCAAATCAAATAACATTTCTTTGAACCAATTGACAAGTATTTTAGACCAAATAACAATTATTTGAAACAAACACAATTATTAAGAACCAAAAAAAAAATATTTTGAACCAAAAAACAATTATTTTAAACCAAATAACATTTCTTAGAACCAATTGACAACTATTTTAGACCAAATAACAATTATTTTAAACCAAATAAAATTATTCTTTACTACCTAAATAACATTTTTTTTAACCAAATAAAATTATTCTGAACCAAATAACATTTTTTTAACAAAATAAAATTATTTTGAACCAAGTAACAATTATTTTGAACTAAGTACAATTATTTTGAACCAAATAACAATTATTTAAACCAAATAAAATTATTCTGACCCAAATAACATTTTTTAACCAAGTAAAATTATTTTGAACCAAATAACAATTATTTTGAACTAAGTACAATTATTTTGAACCAAATAACAATTATTTTGATCTAAGTACAATTATTTTGAACCAAATAACAATTATTTAAAACAAATAAAATTATTCTGAACCAAAAAACATTTTTTTAACCAAATAAAATTATTTTGAACCAAGTAATAATTATTTTGAACTAAGTACAATTATTTTGAACCAAATAACAATTATTTTGATCTAAGTACAATTATTTTGAACCAAATAACAATTATTTGAACCAAATAAAATTATTCTGAACCAAATAACATTTTTTTTAACCAAATAAAATTATTTTGAATCAAATAACAATTATTTGAACCAAATACAATTTTTTTTAATGAAATAAAATTGTTTTGATTTAATTTACAATTTTTTTTAACCAAATAACAATTATTTTAAACAAAATACATTTATTTTAAACCAATTAACATTTCTTTGAACCAATTAAGAATTATTTTGCACCAAATAACAATTATTTGAACCAAACACAATTATTTTGAACCAAATAAAATTATTCTGAACGAAATAACATTTTTTTTAACCAAATAAAATTATTTTAATTAATTAATTTTGTTTTTCAATTTGTTTTTTATTTTTTTTAAACTTATTTTGAATTTTATTTTAAAATTTGTTTTTCAATTTATTTTTAATTTTATTTTTAAAATTATTTTTTAAATTTATAATAATTTTGAAATATTTGTTCTTATTTCCCAGAAATTTATTTTTATTTTTCTCGAGTGAATTCATAAAACGTGGTTGTTTTTAAGTGCATTTGTTTATCACAATGCTGGGACATAAGAAAAGGAAATAAACAATTGCTTATCAAATTCAAAATTTGTTCAATTGCGAAAAATATTGAAATTTGAAATCTTTTTTTCTTTTTTCTTTATATATTAATTGTGAAATTATACTTACACAAAGTTTTCTACCATTGCGGGATTAAATTTTTTCAACTTCATCGTACCATAATTTTACTAAAGCTTCGACTTTTTGTGGTGGTCTGCCTTTAGCCACTGGCCATTGGGCAATATTCTGACCGACTTGGAATCGTTCTAGTGTAGAAAATAATTTTTTAGCGCTAAATCCATTATTAATTGTTTAATTATTAATTAAAGTGATTAGGTATAGAAAACAAAGTTATTAATTAATTAATTAATAAAATAAATAATAAAAATTAATTAATTTGTAAAAAAAACCAAATTTGTTGTTGATTTATAGTCACAATTTAAAATTGAAATAACAAAACTTTTTCAATTTTTTTTCATTTTCTGGAATTAATAGAATAAATAAAATAAATTAATATAAAAAATTAACATAAAAAATGTTGGTTTATACTAACGGACATTTCTGCACGAGTCGTGAGCGTAAATGCATGAATTAGCCTGTGTTTGTGCTATATTTGCTATTTCATTGTCCCATACCTTTTTGCACAAAAATAAAAATTTTATTAACATTTCAATATTTTATTTAAACACAATTAATTTTAATATTTTTTTTTCACTGACAAAAAATATATTTGATTTAAATAACCAAATACTTTTCTATTATCACAAGCAAATATTTACTTGAATCAAATAATTTTTTTGTTTAAATCAATTAAATTTTATTTTGAACCAAAAATTTCAGAATTTGAAGCAAACACGATTTAAGTAACTTAGGAAAAATTATTTGATAGTTGATACAAATAGAAATTTCTTAAAATTGTAAATAAAAATTATTTGATAAAATAAAAATCACTAAAAATGTTAAAATAAATAAAAATCACTTGAAATAAATTATTTGATATCAATAAAAATTACTGGAAACAAATAAAAATTATTTGCTAAAAATAAAAATAGAAATTATTTGATGCAAGTAAATATTTATTTAATAAAAGAAAAGTTAAGAAAATTTCTTTCATTTATTTTGTATATTTAAAATTATTTTATATATTTATATAATTTTATATATTTATATAATTTTATATATTTATATATTCTTCATGTCTTCATGTTTCAAATTGTAAAGCATCAACTTATTCCCTGTGGATTTAATAATTACACTTGAATTTCAAAATTCAAACAAGAAAGTTTAGTTGCTGTATACTTGAATTAAGGATCATGTGTCCTAGTAATTATTAGTAGTAATTAGTAACCATTGTTATATTGTTAAAAAAAGATCTATTTATAAATTATGGTCTATTATACAATATCTATTTAATAATAACAATTGAGGTAAACTTTTAGTTTACAATCATAAATTCACAAATAAATTCATTGAAATTTGAATCTTATTAAAATTATATATAGAAGAAATTGAAAATAATTAAAATTAAAATTAAAATTAAGAAAAAATGGAAAATTAAAAAATATAATTTTCTTACCATATTTGGCATGGATTTTGCTTTTGGTTGCGGACCACGGGGACTTCCTCTTTTTTCATTGCCACTAGCCACCAATTGCCGATATCTATTATGTTCCGAAACAATTTTATTCCTTTGTTCAGCCGTTAAGCCATATTGCTGAGTTCGACAATTTGGTTTTGTATACTTAAAGAATTTTAATTGCTTTTAATATAATTGTAAACAAAAAAGAAAATTTAATAACAAAAATAAAACAATAAACTACAATCAAAATTTTTAATTTTCATTTTCTATGGTATTAAAATAAATTTATTTTTTTGTTAAAGTTTCGATCTTTGAAAAAATGCACCAAGAGAAATTTGTATTCAAACAAAATTTAATAATTTATTTAAGTTAAATAAAAGGATATTTCTTACAGAGTCAATGCTAATCAAATAAAACTTTTTGCAACAATGAAAAATTTATTTCGAACAAAATAAAATTATTATAAACCAAATATAATTATTTTGAACCAAATACAATTTTTTTGAATCAAATTAAATTATAATAACCCAAATATAAATATTTTAAACCAAATAACAATTATTTGAACCAAATAAAATTATTCTGAGCCAAATAACATTTTTTTAACCAAACACAATTATCAAAACATATTTCAAACACAATTATTTTGAATCAAAATAAATATTTTTGAACCAAAAAAAAATATTTTGAACCAAATAAAATTATTCTGAACCAAATAACATTTTTTAAATCAAATAAAATTATTTTCAACAAAATAACAATTATTTTAAACTAAATACAATTATCTTAAACCAAATACAATTATTTTGATTCAAATAACAATTTTTTGAACCAAGTAACAATTACTTTAAACCAAATAACATTTCTTTGAATCAATTGACAATTATTTTGGACCCAATAACAATTTTTTTAATGAAATACAATTATTTTGAACCAAATAAAATTATTTTGAACCAAAAAAACAATGTTGAACCAAATAACAATTATTTGAACCAAATAAAGTTCTTCTGAACGAAATAAAATTATTTTGAACCAAATAACATTTTTTTGAACGAAATAATAATTATTTTAAACTAAATACAATTATTTTAAACCAAATACAATTATTTTGAGTCAAATATCAATTCTTTGAACCAAATAAAAAATACTTTAAACCACATTCAATTATTTTAAACAAAAAAAAATTATTTTGAACCAAATAACATTTTTTTAACCAAAAATAAATTTATTTTCAACGAAATAACAATTATTTTAAACTAAATACAATTATTTTAAACAAAATACAATTATTATTTTGGTTCAAATAACAATTCTTTGAACTAAATAACAATTACTTTAAACCAAATACAATTATTTTAAATCAAATAACATTTCTTTGATTCAATTGACAATTATGTTGAACCAAATAACAATTTTTTGAATCAAACACAATTATTTTGAACCAAAAAAACTATTTTGAACCAAATAACACTTATTTCAACCAAATAAAGTTCTTCTAAACGAAATAAAATTATTTTGAACCAAATAACATTTTTTTGAATGAAATAATAATTATTTTGAACTAAATACAATTATTTTAAACCAAATACAATTATTTTGAGTCAAATATCAATTCTTTGAACCAAATAAAAAATATTTTAAACCACATACAATTATTTAAAAAAAAAAATTACTTTGAATCAAGTAACATTTTTTTAACCAAAAATAAATTTATTTTCAACGAAATAACAATTATTTTAAACTAAATACAATTATTTTAAACAAAATACAATTATTTTGGTTCAAATAACAATTCTTTGAACTAAATAACAATTACTTTAAACCAAATACAATTATTTTAAATCAAACACAATTATTTTGAACCAAAAAAACTATTTTGAACCAAATAACAATTATTTGAACCAAATAAAGTTCTTCTGAACGAAATAAAATTATTTTGAACCAAATAACATTTTTTTGAATGAAATAATAATTATTTTGAACTAAATACAATTATTTTAAACCAAATACAATTATTTTGAGTCAAATATGAATTCTTTCAACCAAATAAAAATTATTTTAAACCAAAAAACATTTCTTTGATTCAATTGACAATTATTTTGGACTAAATAACAATTATTCGAACCAAACACAATTATTTTGAATAAAAATAAATATTTTTGAACCAAAAAAAATGTATTCTGAACCAAATAAATAATTTAGTTAAACCTTGAGTCAAATATTTATCTTTTCTGCTTATTTGGGTTTTCTTCTCAATATAATGTTAAATAGCAGAGAATGAAATATTTTTTTAATACAATAATTTTACTACAAATATTTATGTCTGTTAAATAAACGTTTAATTTAATTTTTCTTTGTTTTTTTTATATATCAACTCACGTGAGGTTTACACATGGTGTGATCTCGACAAATACTGCAATAATTAGATTGACCAACTGCTATTGCAAATAATACAAATATCACAGTGAGGCAAAATAAAATTTTAAATTGAGCCATAGTTGAAAAATTTCTTCAACAATTCTACAATTACGAATTTTCAATTACTAATTAAGACTGAGCTGTATAAGTTTCAGTCATTTATATAGTCGTCAGGTTTACAATTAACAAAAAATTATCAACAATTCTTATCGTCATGCAATATTCATGAACATGTTTATTTTTATGTTAGTGATATTAAAATAATTATTTTCCTTTTATTAAAATAAGTAATATTAATATTAAGTAAAATTAAATATTTTAATTTATTAACATTTAAAAAAGTTGTCTGAAAAAAAGATTATTTTACTGAAACAAACCATTATTTGTTCATTATCAAATAAATATTTAATTTTATGAAATAATTTTTATTTTATTTTTATTTTTTTATTTTTTGTTAGTATTTGCTTCAAATATTGATAATACCGGTTCGAATATTAATAATTTGAATCTATTTCATTGTTTTTATTTATTTTTTTTATTTATATTTATATTTTATTTACTTTATTTTGATATCCAGAAAAAAATTATTTGATACAAGTATAAATATTCATTTGCTTTTTATTTCATAAAGCACATTGATAATAAATAAATTAATAAGTAGAAATAAAAAAATAAGTAAATTAATTAATTTGATTTAAATGAAAAATTTATTTGAATCAGATAAATTTTTTTTCAGTACAGAATTGAAAACCTTATTTTCAACAAATTTTTAAAGTAAAAAGAAAAAAATTTTTGAACTGAAAACTAACAAAATTTTCTCTAGTTTGGTTTCAATTATAAAAATTGTTGTAATTTTGGTAATTTTCAATTTAGTAATTTTAATAATTGTAATAAATTTATTATGATTTTGATAACTTTAATAATTTTTAATAATTTCAGTTAATTTTGTTTCCGCAATTATTTTTTTGACATTTTTAATAATAAATTTTTATTTTTTTCGCAGGAATCGGGTCAAAGTCATATTCACCTGGTGAAATTGACCAGATTATTGAGGCTGGCACGACTTCTGCAAAAAATGGATAGGTACTCTCAATATAGTGCCATGATATTAGCATTACTTATGATTTTCTTCACTCTCGTTGCTCATTGGCTCGCTTGCATTTGGTATGTCATCGCAGAAAAGGAGAGATTACGAAATGACAAAGAATGGGATCTTGGTAAATATTGAACAAAATTTATCTGAGAAATTAAAAATTCTATTTTATTACAAAAATTAAATTTTCTTTAATATTATTTTTAATAGTAAAATTTTAATACTTTATTTCTCCTTCTTTTTATTTTTCATTTTTGCCAAGATAGAAAAAATATTCAATTATTTCTATCGCAGAAATATTTTTGTCCTAAAATACTGAAATATTATTACTGTAAATTTAATAATTTATTTAATTCAATTTAATTTAATTTAATTCAATTTAATTCAATTTAATTCAATTTAATTCAATTTAATTCAATTTAATTCAATTTAATTCAATTTAATTCAATTTATTTTATTTATTTATTTTTAATTTTAATTTTTATTTATATAAATAAAGATTACTTATTTTTTGTTCATTTCTTTATTTACACTGGAAAAAAATTATTTGATTCAAATATAAACGACTATTTGTCTATATTGTCAAATAAATATTTATTTAATTCGAATTAAATATTTATTTGATAATAGAAAAATATTTGTAGCAAGTAAATATTTGATAAACAATATTTTATTTAACTTTATTTAATGTCAAATAAAAATTTATTTGACAAATAGTTGTATCTAATAAATATTTAATAGATAAATATTTGTATAAAATAAAAATTTAATAGACAAATATTTGTATAAAATAAAAATTTAATAGACAAATATTTGTATAAAATAAAAATTTAATAGACAAATATTTGTATAAAATAAAAATTTAATAGACAAATATTTGTATAAAATAAAAATTTAATAGAAAAATATTAGTGTCTAATAAATGTGTCAAATAATTTTTAATTAAGTCAATTAAATTGTATTTGCTCCAAATTCCGAAATTATTGGTTTTAAATACACTTTATTTGATTTAAATAAAAATTATTTGATTAATTTATTTTGGCAATTGTCAAATAGTTTAAATAAAAATTACTCGACTCGAGTAAATATTTAGATAATAGACAAAATAATTTATAAAAAAATTATTTGGATTTACAGTTTTGAATAAAATTTGAGTAAAATAAAATTCCTTCACTGTATTATATTATTTAGAAAAAATATATATAGGTATAAAAGTTGTACTGTTTTAAAAGTTCGGAAAAAAATTTTCAAAACTTTTAATTATCCTTTACAAACTTTTTTTTCTGTTCTTCTTTGTAAATCTAGTTTCTTTATTTTTTCCATTTTACCGCTTTGGAGGAGAAAAAAAAGTTTAAATCTGAATACAACTTTGCCTGTTGCAGTGGGAATCGTAAATGTCGGTTATATTTGTGATAGGCTAATATAGACTGCTCTCCAGAGTACAATTCTGAAAAACTCAGGATCCAAAATCCACTTAATATTATATTCTCTCAACTTTTAATTTTTAACTTTTTACTACACACAACTGGCTGGCAGAAATTTTTTATTAAATTATTTTGAATAGTTCTACTAACAATGGAGAAAAGAAGAAAAAAAAATGCTTTGAAAACATTCATAAAATAATTTTGTTGTACAATTTGTATAAAGTTTCTATTTTATTTTATTTATTTGTATAATTTCCATTTATTTGTATAATTTATATTTATTTTGTATCATATTTCTATTTACTATTTATTTATTTTGATTTATTTTCCCTTTTAATTTACAAATTTTTTTTTTCGATACAGTCTTCAAAAATTTGCTTTGAAATTCCTTGGAAGAAAAATTGTTGATTACCGTCAATACCAAAGGATGTAAGGATAATATTTATAATGTGAGTGAGGAGAGGGAAAATCCATTTATCTTCCTGTGTAGGGAAAAAATTCAAATAATGTTGCCCTAGAAATAAAATTCTGGTTTGTACTCATCCCTTATTCACGATTCACTGGACCCACGAGTGGATCCTTCAGAAATTTGTCAACCTGAATCTCCCAACCATCGCTATGCATCTAAAATCTAAATTCCAACGAGTGCACTGTACAGAAATACAATGTATAGAGAAAAATCAATCAAAGTCACTAATAAAATGCACTCGATTTTCATGTCAAGGATAATTTCGAAATTTTCAAGTAAAGAAAACATTACAAGAGGTATAAAATGTTCTTGAATAATTTATTATCACAAACTTTGTGATTTTCTTCTGCGAAAGAGGAAAATTTCCTCTCATTTATTTTCTTTGAGAAAAGCAACAAGTGCTTTAAAAAGCGAAGGAAATTTTTTACCTAGAGAAAAATTATTTTTGAACTGTAGTTTTAAATTTTAAATCCTTTTTATCTTTTTTGTTAAAGGATTAATATTGGAAAAAAAGGATTAATAAATATTTAACGAAAAGCATTTTTCTTTATTGCTTAACAAAAAATTTCAATTATCCTTAGAAATAATAACATTCTTTTTCGAAATTCAATTATTTTCAGTAAAATTTTAATAAAATTCTTTGCAAAATTTCAACTATTTTCAAAAATTATAATAAAATTCTTGGCAAAATTTCAAAAATTTTCCTTAATTCAATGATTTTCAATATCGACTATTTTAATAAAATTTTCCATAAGAATTCAATTATTTAAAAAAAAATTTAATAAAATCCTTCGCAAACCTTTAATTATTTTAATAAATAATAAAAATTCCACAGGAATTCAATTATTTGCAAATTATTCATAAATTTCATTGCAATAATTCAATTATTTTTATGAATAATCACATTTTTTACAGGGATTCAATATTATTTTCCTAAATAATAAAATTAATTTTAAGAATTCAATTATTTTCAGGAATTTTAATGAAATTCTTCGCAAAATTCAATTATTTTCATAAAAAAACAAATATTTATTACAAGAATTCAATTATTTTTTAGTGTATATAATAAAATTCTTCGCAGAATTTCAATTACTTTGAAAAATTGTTTAAAAATTCTCGTCAGAATTTCAATTATCTTTATAAATAATAAAATTCTTCACCGACATTCAAATATATTCAAAAATTTTCCTTAATTCAATGATTTTTGATATCTATTATTTTACTAAAATTTTCCATACGAATTTAATTATTTAAAAAAAATTTTGATACAATTCTACGCAAACATTTAATTATTTTCTTAAATGACAAAACTTTAACAGGAATTCAATTATTTACAAATTTTTTTATAAATTTCTTCGCAATAATTCAATTATGTTCATAAATAATACAATTCTTTTTAGGAATTCAATTATTTTCATAGATAAAACTCATCGCAAAATTTTAGTTATTTTTAATACAATTTTAATCGAATTTCTCGAGAAATACACTTATACTTAAAAATTTTATTAAAATACGTCAAAATAATTCAATTATTCAAAAATTTGTTGATAAAATTCTTTTTGGGAATTGAATTTGAAGAAACATTAAATTATTCAATAAACTATTTATTTTTGTATTTAAATTTTAAATAATTGAATTCTCGTAGAATTTGCTAATAAAAATTGATTTAAAAATCAATTTTAGTTAAAATTTTACATTATAAATGAATATTAAAAGCATAACAGCGTGAATTTTAAGAAATAATTGAATTTTGAAAAGGTTTCAAATTAAATCTTTAAAAATCTAAATTTTTCATTTTTTCAACTAACAATTCTATGGAATTAATTTTTTTGAGAAAGTTTAATTGCGGATTTTTTTTAAAAAATTATTTCAAGTCTCTATTTTCTATAATAGAATTAATTGAAGAATTTACGAATAATTGAAATTTGGTAAAATTGAATTTTAAACAAATAAATTGGAAATTCGTAAAAAAAGACTTTCCAAAAATTATTTAAAATAATGCATTTGTAGAAGAATTTTAGTTAAAAACACGAAAAAAAATTTTAATTTTGGAAAAGTTACGAATTGTTCTTCTCTGAAATTCAATTATTTAAAAAAATTTTAATAAAATTCTTGGCAATTCTATTATTTTAAGAAAATTTTCAAAAAGAATTCAATTATTATTTAAAAAAATTTTTAATGATATTCTACGCAAACATTTAATTATTTTCATAAGTAAGTAAAATTTCAAAGGAATTCAATTATTTACAAATTGTTTATTCGCAATAATTTAATTTTTTTTCATAAAATTCTTCAATTATTTTTAATACAATTTTAATCAAATTCCTCTAAAAATGTAATTATATTCTTAATACTTTTATTAAAATTCGTCGAAAGAATTCATTTATTTGAAAATTTATTGAAAAAATTCTTTATGGGAATTGTATTTTAAGAAACATTCAATTATTCAATGAATTATTTTTTTTGTATTTAAATAATTGATTTCTAGTAGAATTTTCTAATAAAAATTGATTTAATTTAGTTAAAAATAAAATTTGAATAAAATTTTTTTAAGTTAAAATTATGGATAATAATTGAATATTAAAAGCAATATAGCGTGAATTTTTAGATATAATTGAATTTTGAAATTAATTTTTTCGAAATAGTTTAATTGTATTTTGTTATATTATTTGAAGTTTTTATTTTCTAATATAATTTTAATTGAAGAATTTACGAATAATTGAAATTTCGTAAAGATTGAATATTGTAAATAAATAAATTTGAAAATACTCAAAAAACTTTTTTCAAAAATTATTAAAAATAATGCATTTATAGAAGAATTTTAATTCTTGAAATTAATAATTGAATTGATGATAATTTTATCACTCGGTCAACTTTAATTGTTATAAAACAAAATCAAAATTTTGAACATTTTGAATTCACATTTTGGATCGATTTCTTCATGTTTTATAGTTGTGAAAAATTTAATTTATAGTTTAAAGTAAAATGTTCTCTTATTTGACTTGAACCAGCTATATTTTTGTTCGAGCCTTGGCTTAACAGATGGATTTGTCACTGGATATTTTTTTTGTGCCCTTTTGTTACCAAAGTAATTAAGTATTTAATTGAAAATACAAAAAAAGAGAGTTAAAATAATGGTAAAAGTCTTTTTTTAGGGGGAGAAAAATTTGGTGAAAAACTGGAGAACATAAATCGAGATTGCTTGACATTGTTGAGCTATTAAAACGAATATAGAATGACTATCTAAAAAAGTAAAATTTCACACAAAATACTTAAACGATTTATGATCTCGTTTTCGTTTTACAGGCTGGATTCACATTCTCGCAGACAGACTAAAAATTCCCGTGCAAAATGTCACTCGAATGGATAGCTATGTGACTGCACTATATTTCACATGCAGTAGTCTCACTTCAGTAGGATTTGGAAATGTATCAGCAAATACGACATTTGAAAAAATATTTTCTATTATGACAATGCTTGTAGGAGGTGAGTTAAATTTTTTTTAAGATGAAGAATAAATGGAAGATTTTTATAAGAGAAAGCAGAATGAATAAATTATTCATTCTTTTTCTTTTTTTTTCTTTTTTTTTCTTTTTTTTTTCTTTATTGATTTTTATTTTTATTTAAATTTTATTAATTATTATTTAAATTTATTTAAATTTTATTAATTATTATTTAAATTTATTTAAATTTGTATTTCTATTTTTGGAAAATTCAGTAAATTATTGAAAATTATAAATAATTGTGAAATGTAATTTTTTTCAGCCCTAATGCACGCTGTAGTTTTTGGTAATGTGACGGCAATTATTCAAAGGATGTATTCAAGGAGATCATTATATCAATCAAAGTGGAGGGATTTGAAGGATTTTCTGGTCCTTCATCAGATACCGGACGAGCTCAAGCAGAGGATGCAAGATTACTTTCAAACGATGTGGTCACTGAATCACGGAATTGATATACATGAGGTAATAAAGCTGGCTCTGCTTCTTTCCTTCTTCCGTTTCCTCTTACTTGATAAAAACGTAATATTTAAGCAAAAATGATAAATATATTTTAAATTATTTTTATTTTATATTATTTTTCCTGACTTCCCAGCTCTGAAAATTCAGAGAAATTAGAATTATTCAGGAGATTCAGGGAAAAGTCAGGAATTTTTATTAAAAGTAGTAGAAAAAATTAAATTTTTAGAATTCAGAAGAAAATTCTAAATTTTGGTTTCTTTTTTGTTTGCCTTGTAAACTATGAAATTACCACGAATTTTAAGACGAAACCTTATATTTCTGACAATAATTTCTTTTTAAATAACTTAATTTTTAAAGAACACTCATTAAATTATGAACAATAAATTATTTAATGAATAATTTTAGTTAAATATTTCAAAATTAATTGAATTTTAAAAGAGTTTGGTTTACAATTCTCATAAATAGATGAACTTCAAAAAGTCTCAGTTTGAAATTCTATATAATTTCAATTATTTGAATGAATTTAATTAGAAATTTTAAAGAACTTGGATTTTTGAAAAATGTTAATAATTCAAATTCTTCTAAAATTAGTTAAATTTGTCAATATATATTTAATTAATTATTAAAAATAATGGATTTATAGAAGAATTTGAGTTAAAAATACTAAAAAAAATTGAATTTTGGAGAAATTACAAATAATTGCAGAAATTCAATTATTTTCAAAAGTAATAAAATTCTTCAGAGAATTTCAATTATTTTCAAAATTTTTTTTAAAATTCTTGTTGAAATGTCAATTATCTTTATAAATAATAAAGTTATTCTCTGAAATACAATTATTTTCCAAAATCTTATAAAAATTCTTGACAAAATTCCAATTATTTTCAAAAATTTTTCTCAGTTCAATGATTTTTAATATCTACGATTTTATAAAAATTTCCAAAAGAATTGAAATACTTAAAAAAAATTTTTTTTTAATTCTATGGAAACATTTAATTATTTTCACAAACATTAAAATTAATTTTAGGAATTCAATATTATTTTCATAAACAATAAAACTAATTTTAAGAATTCAATTATTTTCATGAATTTTAATAAAATTTTTTGCAAAATTCAATTATTTTCATAAAAAACAAATATTCATCACAAGAATTCAATTATTTTTAAGTGTATCTAATAAAATTCTTCGCAATAATTCAATTATTTTCAAAAATTGTCTAAAAATTCTCGTCAGGATTTCAATTATTATTATAAATACCAAAATTCTTCGCCGACATTAAAATATTTTCAAAAATTTTCCTTAATTCAATGATTTTCAATAACTACTATTTTAATTATTATATTTTCCAAAAGAATTCAAATATTTAAAAAAATTTTCGATAAAATTCTACGCAAACATTTACTTATTTTCTTAAATGATAAAAATTTTACAAAAATTAAATTATTTAGAAATTTTTTTTATAAATTTTTCCGCAATAATTCAATTTTTTTCATAAATAATAAAACTCGTCGCAGAATTTTAATTATTTTTAATACAATTTTTATCAAATTTCTCGAAAAATGCAATTATTCTTAAAAATTTTATTAAAATTCTTCGAATGAATTAAATTATTGAAAAATTTGTTATTAAAATTCTTTTTGAGAATTCAATTTTAAGAAATATTAAATTCTTAAATGAATTATTTATTTTTGTATTGAAATTTTAAATTATTCCATTCTTGTAGAATTTGCTAATAAAAATTGATTTAAAAATGAATCTCAGTTAATATTTACAATTATTTACAAATTTTTTATAAATTATTTCTCATTAATTAAATTATTTTCATAAATAATAAAATTGTTTATAGGAATTCAATTATTTTCATAATTAATAAAACTCGTCGCGGAATTTCAATTATTTTTAGTAAATTTTTAATTGAATTTCTCGAAAAATGCAATTATTCTTAAAAATTTTATTTAAATTCTTCGAAAGAATTGAATTATTAAAAATTTATTATTAAAATTTTAAATAATTGAATTCTAGTAGAATTTTCTAATAAAAATTGATTTAAAAATAAATTTTAGTAAAAATTTTAGATAATAATTGAATATTAAAAGCATAATAGCATGAATTTTTAGAAATAATTGAATTTCGAAAAGGTTTCAAATTAAAATCTTTGAAAATTTGAATTTATCATAGTTTTAACTAACAATTCTGTAGAATTAGTTTTTTTTTTGAAAAAGTTTAATTGTATTTTTTAAAAACTATTTCAAGTTTTTATTTTCTAATATACAATTTAAAAATGTCCAAATAATCGATGAGAATTTCGTAAAATTGAATTGTAAAACAAATAGATTTGAAAATTCTCAAAGAACTTTTTCAAAAATTATGAAAAATAATTGATTTAAAGAAGAATTTTAGTTAAAATTTCTAGAAAATAATAATTAATTTGAAAAATGATGCAAATCACTTTTAAAGAAGTTAGAGTAACAATATTCTTATAATATAAAATAATGATTTCATCACTCGGTCATCTTTAATATTTTATAATAATTAAATTAATAATAATTAATTAATTAAATTAAACTACAAAAATATTACGTTTTTGGATTTATGAAAAAATCTAATATACCTTAAAATGAGATTCTAAATATTGTATAGCAAAAAAAAAAAAAAAAGAATTTAATAAAACAGACGGTAGAGTATTTGATTTTTTATGGCGCATCTTAATTCAACTTTCAACATCTTGTTCCAGACCCTTAAAGAGTTTCCGGAAGAGCTGAGGGGCGACGTATCAATGCACTTGCATCGGGAAATTTTGAGCTTGCCAATATTTGAAAGTGCTTCTCAAGGATGCCTCAAACTTCTCTCGCTACACATCAGAAACAATTTCTGTGCTCCGGGCGAATTCCTTATTCATAAGGGAGACGCTCTTTCGTACATTTATTATCTCTGTAATGGTAGTATGGAAGTTGTGCAAAATAGCATGGTTGTCGCCATATTAGGTAAAAATTTATAAATAATTATTACAATAACAATAAGAATAAAAATATTAAAAAATTAAAATAAAAGTAGAAATAAAAATAGAAATAAAAATTAAAAGTAAAATTAAAAATTAAAGTAGAAATAGAAATAGAAAAAGAAAATTAGAAAATTAGAAATTAAAATTTTACAAAAGTAAGAATAATAAGAATAACAATTAAAATTAATCTCTACTTTAATTTCGCATGATTTCCGAATAAAAAGAAAATATGAACTAATGTTTAACGTTCGAGTTGATTATTTTCATATTGCAGGAAATAATAAAACGAATGCATTCGGACAAGTGGTTTTTTAATAAAAATATGCTCCAACGTTTTGAAATCTAAGTGATTTCCTCATCGGGGAGTCAAAACAAATTAAAAATTAAAATGTTTTACATTGTACATCAAGAAAAAAAAATTGAAAAAAACATATTTTTGTTAAAAAACCACTTTTCCGAATGTATTCGTTTTTTTTATTTCCTGCAATTTAAAGAGGAAAATAATAAAACGAATACATTCGAACAAATGGTTTTTAAAAAATATTTGTTTCAAAGTTTCGAAATGATTCTAAAATTCCGAACGATTAAATAAAAACCATTTCTTCTTTTTAAGTCAGAAAAAAAATTTCTTATTTAGAATGAAAAGATTGAAATAAATTTTCAAAAGATGTGAAATTGATATAAATTTCCACAAGTAAAATTAATATAAATTTTCAGAATTTCTGCAAATAGGAAAAATATTTAGAAAAATTATTTTTTTATATACTCTCAAAGCTAAGATTAGATAATTATTTTTTTCCGGTAATATTTTATTGTATACATGTTTGTATTTATTTAATCATTCTTCTTTAAGAATAGGGTGGTTAATGCAGTGAATGGGAAAATTATTACTGTGGTAATATAGAAATATTAGTGTATATTATATTTATTCGTAGATAATAGAAAAAATGTGCGAGTGGAAATGAGGGAAGTGAAAATTGTAAGGATATGATTGGAGTGAGTGATAAAGAGGGTGAATGCACAGTAGAGTTATAAGACAGGACTCTAGAATGTCGAATAAAATGGAAAACGATGGCTCAAGTAGTGCAGATCCTTGTAGGGGAACTTTATGCCACTCTAGGTTTTTCCGGATAAATGAACCAAAAAATAATACCTTCTCATGTGATGAGAGAATGTGAAAGAAAGAACGAAAGAAAGAAAATTCTTTCTTTTTTTCTTTCATATTCTCATCATGAATGAAAGAAAGTCAAAAACAAGTCCTCGCTGATCGAATGTCGAATGTGGAGTAAAATTTATTATTTCTTTGAAGTTAAACTCAAAACTTAAAACTGAATTCAAACTAAACTCAAACTAAACTCTAATTAAACTAATTTAATTTGAAATTTTAAAGAACTTAGATTTTTGAAAAATGTTAATAATTCAAATTCTTCTAAAATTAGTTAAACTTTTAAAAATATGTTCAATTAATTATTAAAAACAATGGATTTATAGAAGAATTTTAATAAAAAACACTAAAAAAAACATTAAATTTTGGAGAAGTTACAAATAATTGCAGAAAATCAATTATTTTCAAAAGTAATAAAATTCTTCGCAGAAATTCAATTATTTAAAATAATTTTTAATAGAATTTTATGCAAACATTTAATTATTTTCATGAATAATAAAAATTCTACAGCAATTCAATTATTTAAAAAAATTTTGAATAGAATTCTACGCAAACAATTAATTATTAACAATTAATTATTATTATATTATTATTATATTAATTAACAATTAATTATTTTCATAAATAATAAAAATTCCACAGCAATTCAATTATTTACAAATTGTTTATAAATTTCTTAAAAAAAGTTTATAAAAATATAAAAATTCTACAGCAATTCAATTATTTAAAAAAATTTTGAATAGAATTCTACGCAAACAATTAATTATTTTCATAAATAATAAAAATTCCACAGCAATTCAATTATTTACAAATTGTTTGTAAATTTCTTTACAATAATTCAATTAATTTCCTAAATAATAACATTTTTTTCAGGGATTCAATTATTTTCATAAATAATAAAAATGTTTACAGGAATTCAATTATTTTCAGGAATTTTAATAAATATATAAATTATGTTATAAATAATAAAAATTTCACAGGAATTCAATTTTTTTATAAATTGTTTTGAAAATTTCTTCGCAAAAATTCAATTATTTTCATAAAAAATAAAATTGTTAACAGGGATTCAATTATTTTTAAAAATTTAAATGAAATTCTTGACAAAATTTCAATTATTTTAAAAAATTTTCCTGAATTGAATGATTTTCAATATATCTACTATTTTAATATTATTTTCCAAAAGAATCCAATTATTTTAAATAAGTTTTAATAGAATTTTACGCAAACATTTAATTATTTTCATAAATAATAAAAATTCCACAGCAATTCAATTATTTACATATTTATTTATAAATTTCTTTACAATAATTCAATTAATTTCCTAATTAATAACATTTTTTACAGGGATTCAATATTATTTTCATAAATAATAAAATTGTTTACAGGGATTCAATTATTTTCAGGAATTTGAATAAAATTCTTTGCAAAATTCAATTATTTTCATAAATAATAAAAAATTTCAGAGGAATTCACATTTTTTAGAAAATTTTTAAAAAAATTTCTTCTCTATAATTCAATTATTTTCAAAAATAGTAAAATTGTTTACAGGAATTCAATTATTTTCATAAATAATTAAAATTTCACAGAAATTCAATTATTTACAAATTATTTATTAATTTCTTTACAATAATTCAATTAATTTCCAACAACATAACATTTTTTATAGGGATTCAATATTATTTTCATAAATAATAGAATTAATTTCAGGAATTCAATTATTTTCAGGAATTTTAATAAAATTCTTTGCAAAATTTAATTATTTTCATAAATAATAAAAATTTTGCAGGAATTCAATTTTTAAGAAATTTTTTAAAAATTTATTCCCAATAATTTAATTATTTTCATAAATAATAAAATTGTTTACGGGGATTAAATTATTTCCTAAAATAATAAAATTCATTTTAGAAATTCGATTATTTTCAGGAGTTTTAATAAAATTCTTTGCAAAATTCAATTATTTTTATAAATAATAAAAATTTCACAGAAATTAAATTTTTTACAAATGTATAAAAATTTCTTCGCAATGATTCAATTGTTTTCATAAATATAATACAATTTTTTACAGGGATTCAATTATTTTCAAAAATAATAAAATTCTTTTTAGGAATTCAATTATTTTTAATACAGTTTTAATCGAATTTCTCGAAAAATTTTATTATTTTTAGAAATTTTATTAAAATTCGTCGATAAAATTGAATTATTCAAAAATTTGTTGATAAAATTCTTTGTGAGAATTTAAAATTATTTATTTAGGTAGGTAGTTAAATAATTGAATTCTCAAAGAAGTTTTTTAGAAATAATTAAAAATAATAGATTAAAAAAAAAATTTAGTATTTATTTAAGAAAAAAATTATTGTTGTTTTCGAATAATTTTACATTTAAAGAAAATCGTAAAAAAAATTTAATAGAACATTTTTTGAGTATCTAATCATTTTTAAAGTGAATCATAATATTTTATCAGGGTCAAGAAAATTTTGTTTTAAAAGTTAGGGGGAAAAAAATTTAAGTTTCTATAGCAACACTGGTTATTGTTAATAAATAATTCAGTAATTATTAAATTATTGTAAGTAAATAATTATTGAGTTATTTTTAATAAATAATAGTATTGAATTATGTTAAGTAAATAATTATTGAGTTATTGTAAGTAAAGAATTCAATAATTATTGCAAATTAATAAGTATTAAGTTATTGTAAATAAATAATTGTTGAATTGATTAAAGTAAATAATTATTGAGCTTTTTTAAGTGAATAATTCAATAATTATTGTAAGTTAATAAATATATTGAGTTATTTTAAGTAAATAATTCAATAATTATTGTAAGTAAATAGTTATTGAGTTATTTTAAGTAAATAATTCAATAATTATTTTAAGTAAATAATTATTCAGTTATTGTAGGTGAATAATTTTAGAATTATTGTAAGTAAATAATTTTAGAATTATGAAAAAGAAATAATTGGGTGAAAATAACGTTTATCACTAAATTTGATAAGTTTATTTGCTGCTCGTTTGACAATCATTGACTGACGTGTATTTTAATTAATTGCACAGGTAAAGGAGATTTAGTAGGCAGTGACATTCACTCACAGCATCCTCAACATGGGGCAAATGGAGGTCCCGGTATTGTGGCAACAGATGTTGTGGTAAAATCAAGCTGTGATGTGAAAGCTTTAACATACTGTGATCTCAAGTGCATCCACATACAAGGATTGGTTGATGTACTTCGAATGTATCCCGAATATCAACAAGTCTTCGCGAATGAAATTCAACACGATCTCACTTATAATCTTCGCGAAGGCTACGAGGCTGAGGTAATTTATACATCGTGATGCCTTGTGCCAACTAAATTGTTCTTGATTGTTAATCGTCAATTATTAATTTTCAATTGGTAATTGTCAATTGTTCATTTTCAATTGTCAATTGTCAATTGTCAATTGTCAATTGTCAATTGTTCATTTTCAATTATCATTTGTTAATTTTAACTCTGAATTGTCAATTTGTTGAATTTAATTCTCAATTGTCATTAATGTTAATTTTAATTCTCAATTGTCATCTGTTAAATTTTTCTGTCCTTTTTTACACGGAGAAAAATATAAAGTAACTTTTACTACATTTATAGTAAAACATTTCTGGTAAAGAATTTTTCGTAACTTTTACTACTTTTGGAGTAAATTTTGCTACGTTCAAAGTAAAGTTTACTACGTTCAAAGAACAATTTGTAAACAATTAGTAAAATTTACTTCGAACGTAGCAAAATTTACTACGAAAGTAATAAAAGCAGTTACCAGAAATGTTTTACTATGAAAGTAGTAAAAGTTACTTTATATTTTTCTTCGTATACATAAAAAATAAGAAGGTTTTGCAGTTAATTTTAATTTTGAATTGTCATTTCTGAATTTTATTTGTCAAATGTATTGTTAATTTTTTCCGCCTGCTTTTTTACACATAGTCACTAACAAATGAGGTTTTGGAGTTATTGTTATTATAATAGTGGAAATAAATTTTACAGCAAGAATCAGACATGAATGGTCCATCGTTAACTCTTCCGTCAATTAGTGAGGACGACGAGAACGTTCCTGAAGAGGGCGAAACGTCTCCTTTGTCACCACCAAATAGATCGCCGTTGCATTCAGCAACGAGTCCAAGGCACGCAAAGTTTAGGTTTGTATTAATAAATTATGTACATGAAATTATTAATTCTCAACACAATGGCTAAACGAATTTTCTCTGTTATAAAGGGATAAATGTAGAGAAGGCAGAAGACCGCTAAAGGGTGTTTTAGTTCGAAGTAGAACAACAGCAGTTCCTCCTCATGATATTGTAGAAGATCATATTCGAGGATCAGTTGAAAGGCTTGATACACAAGTTTCGACTTTGCATCAAGATGTTACTATGCTCAGTTACGAGGTAAATATAAAACAAAATTAATAACACAAACTAATTTTTAAACCCTTGTAAAACAACGATTCTTCACAAGATTCTTGTGATTCTTAAGATTCTTGACGAAATTCTGTAGATTCTTAACAAAATTCTTAAAGTTCTTAACACGATTCTTAAAAATTCTTAACAAGATTCTTAATAATTCTTAACAAGATTCTTAAAAATTCTCAACAAGATTTTTAAGATTCAGAAACAAAGATTATTTTCATAGAGATGATATTATTCTTTTTTCGAAATACACAAATATTTCTCTTTTAATAACAGTTCACAAAGTAAAAAATAATATCAATATACAGTTTTTACATTTTAAACCATTATTAAAAAAATATTTACGCAAAACTAACAGATAGTGTAATTACACGTTTTGGAAAACAATAGTAAAGGAAAAAATTGTTTTAAAAAACACAACAATCTTTATGGAAGTAAACAATAAAATTTTATCGTATATAAAAACATTTTCTGATAACGCATTAAATTGTTTAACTATAAATAAACTCTGACCGGTCGGCATGTCCACTGACTTTTATCAGTAATTTATTTCCTTAAGAAGGAAATTAAAGTTTTACGAGTTCAAAACTTTAGATAAGAATATATAACATTCTTTTTTGGTAATACTTTTAGAAAAATTTAATTTTTCTCCGATTTTGATTGATTTTAATCAAAAATTAAAAAATTCAATTATTAAGTACGAAATTAATTATTATTGTTTATATTTTCAGAAATATTAATAAAATTCTTCGCAAGAATTCAATTATTTTTATATAAATAATAGAATTCTTCGAAAGAATTAAATTATTTTTATAAATAGTACAATTTTTTGGAAAAATTCAATTATTTTTAACAAAATTTTAATAACATTTCACAAAAGAATTCAATTATTTTCTAAAATCTTGATAAATTATTCTAAACAATTAAATTAATTTTTTAAATAGTAAAATCTGTGCAAAAACTTAATTATTTTAAAAACAATTTTAATTAAATTCCTCGGAAGAATTGAATTTAAAAAAGAAAATTTAATATATTTCGAATAAATTCAATTATTTTCTAAAATCTTAATAAATCCTTCGAAACAATTCAATTATTTTTTTAAATAGCAAAATTCTTCGCAAGAATTCAATTATTTTTATAAATAGTAAAATTCTTTGCAGGAAATCAATTATTTTCAAAACAATTTTAATAGAATTCTTCGGAAGAAATAAAATATTTTAAAATATTTACATAAACTTCAATAATTTTCGAAAATTTTAATAAACTCTTCGTAAGAATTTAACTATTTTTACAAATACTAAAACTCTTTGCAGGAATTAAATTATTTTTAATCCAATGTAAATAAAATAGCACGAATGAATTTATTTATTTTCAAATATTTTTATAAAATTCTTTAAAACAGTTCATAAATAAAAAAATCTTCGAAATAATTCATTTATTCCATTCAAATTTGTTGATAACATTGCGAAGAATTTTATTAAAATTTTTGAAAGTAGTTGAATTTTATACGAAGAATTTCTTTCAAGTATTTAAAATAATCGCGTTTCTTAATAATTGAAATTAAAACACTTACTCATTGAATTTTCTTAAAACTATTGGAAATAATTGAATTCTCCTCAAAATTGTATTACAATTTTGTAAAATAATTTAATTCATTCAGGGAATTTTCTTAAAATAGAGAAAATAATTAAACTCTTTTAAAGAATTTCTTGGTGTTTTGTTCAAAATTGAATCATTTTGTGAAATTTTATTAAAATTGTATTGAAAATAATTGAATTCATTCGAAGAATGTTTATTATTTATGACAATTATTGAATTCTTGTGAAGAATTTCATCAAAAATTTTGAATATAGTTGAATTCTTTAAAGAAATTATTTATTTAAAATTCTGAAAACTTAGTTTTTAAATTCTATAAAAAGAAATTTAATTTTTCAAGAATTTTATTAAAAAATTGACAGAATTAAATTTTTATAAACAAATTGTATCATTTTCTAATTTTTATAGAATGTAATTTAATATTTTACAAGAAATTTCTTAAAAATTTTGAATATTTAAATTATTTTTTAAATAATTGAATTTTGGAATTATATACCTTGAAATTTCTTAAGTTTTAAAAAAAATATTTGAATATTTTTCAAGAAATTTATTGAACGTTTTGAAAATTAAGGTATTTTACAGAAAAAAAAAGATTTTAAATAACCATAAGAAAACGAGAAAGAAAAAATTTAAATCATTAAAAGTAATTGAATATTTACAAAGAATTTATTAGATATTTAAAAAAATAATTGAATAGATTCAATGAATTTCTTAAAAATTTAGAAAATAATGGAATTTTTTTGTGAAATTGTATTAAAATTTTGTTCAAAATATTTGAATTTTTGCAAAAAATTTTATTATTTATAAAGATAATTGAATTCTTCCGAAGAATTTTATTTATTTATGAAAATAATTGAATTCTTGCGAAGAATTATATTACAATTTCTGAAAATATAAACAATAATTAATTATGTACTTAATAAGTGAATTTTTAAAATTTTAGTAATGAAAAAAAAATTTTTTTTTTTAATTTAAATTTGAAAATATAAAATTTTATAATTTGCATAATAATAATAATAAATGTTAAATAATAAATGCTGGTTAATTATAATTGATTATATTTGTTTTTCATTGCAGGTGAGGAATGCGATTCAAGCCCTGCAAATCCTGGCGAGTTCACCGCAAAGTAATCCTAATCTTCCAATGCCAGCGGGTAGATCAGGAAGTGGAGTTCTGGCGAGAAGTTCGTCTCATCCTCCCGATGCCCTCTGCTGGAATCCACCAGCGAGATTAATAGATGTTTGCACACAAACAGACTGGCCCGTTGATATTTTGGATATTTGGGTTCGGACAGATCCTCATCGTGTTCTCAAAATTTTGGGCCTTGAACCAGAATCCGTCCTGAGGCTTCCTCCACCCTCGCCTACACCGTCACCATCTTCCCCTCCGCCACCACCTTATGAACCTCTTTCTCCAATTGGTGGAACTCCACCGCATTCACCATCTGATTCACCAGGTAATTTATTATTTTATTAATATATTCACATGGAAATTGAACTGTTCAAAAGATAAACAGTTAATTTAATATAATTCAAATCTAAATCTAATCTAAATCTAAATTAATCTAAATTAATCTAAATTTAATCTAAATATAATCTGAATCTAATCTAAATCTAAATTATAATCTAATTAAAAATTCTGAAGTAAAGAAAAATGAATAATAAAATAATAAACAAAATAATTAATTAATTATTTAAATAATAATAAAACCTTATTATTTATTGACTATTTAATTCTTTAATTTAATTTTATTTATTATTATTATTCCTGCAATAAACTGTATTATCTACAAAAGACGATTGCAAGGAAAGTATTTTTTAAGTGCATTTTATTGTGTACAAAAATTTCTTCTAATTTTTTTACTCATTTTCCTGCTTGAAATCTAATATTGCTGAAGTCTTAAAACCTCTTCTATAGTTTCTAGTGTTTTGAGATGTTTGGAATTTTAAATGTCAAACAATTTCTTGAAATTGAGAGAAAATTAGAAAAATATAAAGACAAATTATATTAAAAATTAATTTCACTTAATTATAAATTAATTCACTTAAATTATAAATTGAAAATAAAAATACCTAAAAAGTACACGTCTTACGATCGGTTTTCGTAGGTGAAACAGTTTTAAATTTGCCCTATATATTAATCATTAACTAAAGAAAAATATTACCTTCCCTTCTTTTCTATATTTTATAGAATAGAAATTAATCGAGTCAATAATAGATAAATTTATATTATCAAAATTATATTTTCACTGCTTTAGATTTAGAGTGTGACAATAAAAATAATAATGATGAAGTTCCTCAGGAAAGTTGACAGGCGAAAGGGGGAGTAAAAGGTCCAGAGTCTGAACGTAGAAAATTAAAGGAAGAACCAAGGGTGAATTAGCATATGCTGGAGAGGAAAATTAGGTTTTCTTGTAGATACGTTGATTGAATTTTGAACTATCTCGTTTCGCAGAATAATTAGACTTCCAGAAGGTGATTTTCAGACCGACGAATTCTTCCAGACTGTCTCCTTTTATACATTATACAGATCCTCGCAGGGGTAAAAAAAATTCCAATATCGTCGACATTTATTACAATCGTATCATTTCTTTTCGAAAATAGATTCTACCAATGCTAATTCTACGAATGTTAATCTAAACTTTATTGAAAAAAATTCCAGCACTTCTATTGTACATTTTCGTAATTTTCTATTTCGATTTTCTACTTTAAATTTTCTACTTTAAATTTTCTATTTTAACTTTCTATTTTAAATTTCCATTTTAATTTTCTATTTTAAATTTCTATTTTAATTTTCTATTTTAATTTTCTATTTTAATTTTCTATTTTAATTTTCAATTTTAATTTTTTATTTTAAATTTATATTTCAATTTTCAATTTTAATTTTCTATTTTAAATTTCTATTTTAATTTTCTCTTTTATATTTCAGGGTTGCCACAGGTCAGGGAATTCAAGGAAAAGTCAGGGATTTTTAGTAAAAGTAATGCAAAAAAATTGAATTTTTGAAATTCATGAGAAAACTCTGAATTTTGATGTTTTTTTTTTTGCCTCGTAAACTATGAAATTGCCACGAATTTTAATACAAAGCCTTCAATTTTTTCTATTTCTGACAATAATTTCTTTTTAAATAACTTAATTTTTCAAGAACTATCATAAAATGATGACTTATAAATTATTTAATGAATAATTTTTACAATTTTCATAAATACTAAGATTGATAGAAGAATTTTAGTTAAAAATACTAAAAAAAATTGAATTTTGATAAAGTTATAAATGATTCCAGAAATTCAATTATTTTTAAAAGTTATAAAAATTCTTCGCAGAATTTCAATTATTTTAAAAATTTTTTTTAAAATTCTCGTCAAAATTTCAATTATCTTTATAAATAATAAAATTCTTCTCCGAAATTCAATTATTTTTATAAACTCAAATAAGATTCGTTGCAAGAATTCAATTATTTATATAAATAATAAAATTCATCACAGAAATTCAGTTATTTTTTAAAACTTAAATAAAATTCGTTAGAAGAATTAAATTATTTTCAAAAGTAATAAAATTCTTCGCAGAAATTCAATTATTTTCAAAAGTTATAAAAATTCTTTGCAAAAATTCAATTATGTTCAAAAATTTTTTTAGAAAATCTCGGCAAAATTTCAATTATCTTAGAAAAATTTTAATAAAATTCTTGGCAAAATGTCACAGGAATTCATTTATTCAATTTTTAATAAATTTCTTCAAAATAATTCAATTTTCATAAGTAATAAAATTTTCTCAGATATTCAATTATTTAAAATACAAAATTTCATAAAATTTTTCAAAAAATATCAATTATTTAAAAAGATTTTTATAAAATTCGTCGTAACAATTAAAAAAATTTAACAATGTTCTTTTCAAGAATTCAATTATTTTTATAAATAATAAAATTCTTTACCGAAATTCAATTATTTTTATAAACTTGAATAAAATTTGTTGCAAGAATTCAATTATTTATATAAATAATAAAATTCTTCGCAGAAATTCAATTATGTTCAAAAATTAAAAAAAAATTATTGAAAAAATTTCAATTACCTTTATAAATAATAAAATTCTTCTCCGAAATACAATTATTTTAGAAAAATTTTAATAAAATTCTTGGGAAAATTTTAATTATTTTCATAAATAATAAAACTCATCGCAGGATTTTAATTATTTTTGATACAATATTTCAATCGAATTCCTCATAAAATATAATTATTATTCTTAAAAATTTTATTAAAATTTGTCAAAGGAATTCAATTAATTAAAAATTTATTTATAAAATTCTTTATGAGAATTCAATTTTAACAAACATTCAATTATTCAATATATTATTTATTTTTTAATTTGAATAATTTAATTTTTATAGAATTTTCTAATAAAAATTGATATAAAAATTAATAACCAAATAATCGATTTATTATTTATGAAAATAATTGAATTATTGCAACGAATTTTATTCCATTTTTTTTAATTAATTAAACTTTATAGAGAAATTTTACTACTTGTAAAAATAATTGAATTTTTGCGAAGGATTTTATTAGGATTTTTGTAAATAATTAACTTTTTTTTGAAAAATTTTATGGTAATTTAAATTATTACAAAATATGATTGGAGTGATCGCCATCTTCATGTTTTGTAATAATATTTCTAAAAGTTGTTAAATTTCAAAAAGAATTTGAATTCCTACAGAAAAATAATAATGATTAAATATTTATTTGAAAAAGAAGTTATTGAAGTTTTCGAATAATTTTACTTTTGAAGAAATTTGTAAATAAATGAATAAAACTTGCTTTTGAGTATCTAATAATTTTGAGAGTGAATCAGAATATTCTTTAGGGTCAGGGAGAAGGTGAAAATTTTGTCTGTAAATCATGGAAAAGTCAGGGAAAAATAAAATTAAATATTTGTGGCAACCCTGTATTGATAATTTAATTTTTTATTTTAATTTTCTACATTAAATATCTATTTTAAATTAGCATTTGTCGAAATTTTAGATTATTAAAATTGTTACTTATCGAGAAATTGGCAATTTTCGTAAATATTTCCACTTTGATTGGTAATTTAGTAATTCAATTGGTTTTTTTAGGACTTGAGTAAAGAAAAAATTGTTTCTCTTCATTCTTTCAGGAAACTATGGCTTTGGTAACAGAAATGACAGTCGAGTAATGTCAAGAGGCTATCGAGAGTCATGGGATTCGGAAAATAAAGTTTCCCATCGATTTAGTGCTGGCGATGCCGAACATTCCTCCAATTTATATCAGAACTATAGTAATATTCGACGGCTTCCAGAAACGCGTTCTTTGACATTTGATCCCTTCGATAGCTGAGCAATAAGAAAATCAGAAACAACTGAAAGAAAAAGTTAATTAGAACAACATGGCTCATTTACTTTCTTCGCTTTAACAAAAAAAAAAGTTCGTTAATCGAGACTTGTTGTGTCTGTATAAAAGAAAAAATAACTATATATTTTTAAATTGTCGAAGAAGTGGATATACTCTTTGAATTTGAATCAGTCACTGATTGAGTCGATAATTTAATTCAGTGTTAATTTAATTTTAGAATCATTTGGAACAATTAATAATCGTTTTAATTAATTGTTAGTGTGGAAATTAGTAAATTTCTATTGTAGATTTTTCGCACAAAAATTGACTAAAGCGGCAAATAATTATAAATCGACGAATTGTCGAATTAAAAATTCAATTGTGAATTAATTAAAACAAAAAGTGACGAATTCAAATCGAAAGAATATATTTTCTTGAAAAATAGAACATATGCCTATCTTGCCTACTAAAACTAGGCTCTTTGAGAGTAAGAAATTGTTATACCTCAAATTGATATATAAAAAAATTTTTGCAATTGGATTCAGAATAATTATTTTCTAATTTTGCTCTTTAACTCCAATTTTTTCGCAGATCATGCGTGAAAAGAGTAAAAAAAGCATCTATTGGAAAATATATTTCCATATCAGTTCATCTATAAAATACTTCCTTATGAACATTGTGTATAAAATAAACTGAAAGAAAATAAATTAACATAATTGTATGTGAAAGAAGAATTTAAAAGTTAATTTTTTTAAGTTTCAATATGAAAGACGCCAAATTGAAACATTTTTTTATTCAATAATGTTGAAAAAAATATCAATTCTATCACAAATGTTGAATTTATAATGATATATTGAAAAGTTGTTCTTATATAAATGAAATTATAGCAAATATTGACTTTCTACGATTTATTCGATTATATAATTTTTCATTTACACAATTTCTGATAATTCTTTAAAAAAAATTTTTGTTTTTTAAAAAATTTATTGCGAAATATTGAGAGCCAATTTATCACTGCCGAAGACCGAAACTTTTTCCCATACCGAATTTCAATATATTACGGAATGGAAAAAAAATGTTAGACTGGAAAAATATTTTTATTTTTTAATGTTACTCCCAGTTTTCTACACTGCTCGCAATATTTTTAATTTTGTTACAATATTCGACTGAAATTTTATACTTTAAAAAATGTTACAATACTTTACAAAACTTTTATTTACAAAATTTACAAAATCAGAGGGCAGTATTTTGAAATTATTTTGTGCGCAATAAAAATCTCAATAAGATAAAGAAATTTTTATATATTATTTTCGATTTTCGACTTTTTTTTAAATGTTGTAATATTCCAACAAATGAACAATGATCTCATATCAAAATATAATATTTGTACTTCTTATACATATTAATGAAGAAAAATCGAAATTATTTCACTTGTAATGTTTAAATTGAAAAAAAAAATATTTTTTTTACAAGTGAAAAGGAAAATTTTAAAGAAAGCACAAAAATTGAAACTTCCTCTTGCTAATAAAAATATTATTATCATCGACTCAAGTATAAATAAGATTTCTAAGTAAACTCTAATGTTGTAATATTAATTAACCACTTTTTAGAACAGAGATTTGACAATTTTTTGTACACACTTGGTACTCTTCCTATCGAATTTTCATATCATTCCATATCATAGATTGTATTTACTGCTGTGATGGGTTTAGGTAAATTCACGCTTCAAATGTTTAATATTATCCAATATTAATTAATTGAACAATGAGAAAAATGTTTCACTTTAAAGCTAAATTTTTAATTATTAATTTTTTAAATTTTAATTTCTAATTGTTAATTAAATTAAATTAAATTTTTTTTTCTCTTATTAGATTTCCAATTAAATTCTAAACTAGGACAAGAATTCTAAAATTTTACTTTATATTTTGACAATTGAAAATCAATTTTAGATTATTCAAATTTTCAACACTGGATTTTAAAAATTTTTTATTTATTCAAATTATTTATTTACCATTTCAATTAATTTTTCTATTTGAACCAAAAATTGAATTAATTAACAAAAATTCTTTAAAATGAACATTTTTCTTAAAATATCCTATAGAATATCAATAAGTTTTATATAAATGCACTTGACAATTTTAAAAGAAAAATGTCATATCTATCATTAATGTGTAAATTATGTTTTTTCGTCTGATTTGAAAAAAAGAGAGAGAGAGAGATTTAAAATATATTTTTTCATTTAAAAGTTAATTGTTTTAAAATAAAAATTGTTTTGATAACGTATATATGTTATATATAATTATATAGGAAACGTGCACAGCACTGTTAAACAAAAAAAAAATTGAACGCAATCAACGTCCAATATGTATAAAAAAAATAACGAAAAAATTGTAATTATAGTTAAGTAAAATAAAAAAAAATTGGTTAAATTATAATTATCTCTATCGCAGATTGAGAATAATTATATGCGTCAGAAAAAAAAATTATTAATAAAAAAAATGGAAAAGAAAAATTGTAACGGAACTTTTCATAGTAAATAAGGAGCTCAGAAAATTCGAATTAAAAAAAATATATTAACGTATAAATAATTAAAAATTACGAGTTAAAAGAAAAGTTGATTTTATTCGTATCTCGTAAGAAAAAACTGATTCTTAAGTAATTTAAGAGTCATACAGTGACTGTAAATATAGAAACAAATTTTAATGAAAAATTATGTGATAAGACACGGCTTTAGCCACGCACGAAATGGTATTTATTCAATTTTCCGTATTATTAATTTTGAAAGTCATATTTATGTAAAACACAATTATTATTTTATAATAATTTACCCTTGTCATAATTATTTTATGTTTTAATTTTGTAATAACTATTTTATATTTTATTTTTATAATCATTATTTTATAGTATTTCAATTTTGCAATAATTATTTTATAATAATTATTTATAATAATTATTTATAATAATTATTTATAATAATTATTGATAATAGTTATTTATAATAATTATTTATAACAATTATTTATAATAATTACTACTTGAAGATTTTGAATCAAAAGAAATTCAAGAAGAAAGAAATTAAAATTGTCTCTAAATTTTGTTCAGTATTGTTGAATAATTATTGTCAATTACCAAAAACAGAATTTAGAGAAAATTTAAATTTCTTTCTTCTTCAATTTATTTCTATTCAAAATCTTTAAATAGTTTAATTACAATAAAAATAAATTTTTCAAGGAAAATAAATTTGAATTTCATAATTAATAATATGAACTTGTTTTATAAATATTTCATATATTTTGTTATACTATTTCTATGCACTCTATTGAACGGAAGCTAAACATATAATAAATTAAAATTATAAATATATAAATATATTAATTATAAAATCCAGAGAAAGAGAAAAAATTTCAGTTAAAAGAAAAATGGTTTCTTAATTTTATTCTAAAGAATCGAAATAATTATTAGAAAAGATTCTATTTATTTTAAAAAATAGAAAAATTTTGTATTTATTTTACATTATTATTTTTCTCTTTACTGACATAATCATGTATATTTTGACTCTATGATATATCTAATGTATTTACGACTTTTTACACTCTATATGAAAATCAATTAGGTGACACAAAAATATAATAATAATATAATTGTAATGAATGCTTTCTCGTTTCTTCAAAAAAAAAGGAAAAAAATGTCCATATGCACAAACGAAACATAAAAATAAATATCCTATTATGTTCACTAGCTTCCCATATATTATAATAGAAAAAAATAAATATAAATATAGTTTGAAGTTATTGAAAAGTAGAAAGGAATAATTATAATAAATTCATATTTTCTGTCGAGACAGTTTTAAAAAAAAAAAAGAAATTATAAATGTCAATCAGCAATTTGTTGATACATTGCATTTTTATTCTTTTTAATTTATTTCAAAAGTTCAAAACAAACAGTAAATTTTATTACACAATTTTTAATAATTTGTTGATTATTAATTATTAAAGACAACGAATTGATTGAATTAGATAAAAATATTCAACTTTATACTAAAGACATTCTGATTCTAATTATTATAATTTTCTTTTGTTTTAGAAAAAAGATGTATTTTCTCCTTTATTATTAAAATTAAAAATTATAACTTACAGGTGATATTATTATAAATTCTTAAAATATAATTACTTACCGTGCTTCATTTAATTTTAATTTATAAAATTAATTTGTAACAAAAAAAAATTTTTAATTCTCGCAATTAATTTCAATATTTAATTAAATAGAAAAATTATTTACACATTATTATTCACAAAATGTAATTATCAACAAAGTGCGGGCAAGTTACAGAAAACATACGATGTAAAGAGAAAGTAGGCCTTAATAATAAATGTGATAATTTAAAATGAATATTTTTCGGCCAATGTAATTAAAAAAGAAAAAAATCTCGTATGTATAAATCAAAATAATGTCCCACTTGTCATAAAAAAAGAAAAAAAAACTTTTAAGTGGAGTAAAACTGTAGAGATGATTATTTTCTGGCATAACATACAATAATTATCTGATATAAAAAATTAAATGTATCCAATGTACATTTTCTCAATGATTTTACACATGAATAGAGGTGAAATTGTCAAAGCAAACTCTTATGGCAAAAAGATAAATTATCAATTTATTAATATTAATACAAAGATTTTTTTATCTTTACAAAATAATTCAAAATAAAAAGGAGAATGATTATTTTTAATGTTAAAAAAATGGAAGAGTGATAAATTCGAATATGATTATCGATCTTGGGAATTTGTTGTATAATGACTAAATTAATTAATTTAATTTAATTTAATTAAATAATTAATTAAATTTAATTTAATATATTGATTTAGTTAATTAATAGAAAAAAAGTAAAAATTGTTTAATAGACAATTCACACCTCTTTGTGTATATCGTATCAAAATTGTATCAATATCATTAAGGCTAAAATTCTAAATACGCCTGTAAAATGTAAATATATTCGATAATTGTTCATTGTACAGTGTACACTATGTCACTAACAATTATTCTTTGTTCTGTCAAATACACTATAAAATAATGACGCTAAAATAAAATCGGAAATAATATTCATCCAAGTGTTCATAATTTCTCTCGTTATTTTTATGAATATTAGACACAATTTAGTTGATTAATTTGAATTTTAATAATTTTTTTCTATGAATTTCTGTGAAATTTTGATTCTGATCGACTGGTTGATTAATTAATTGAAAATTATTTTTAAAAATTGTAATAAAACTCTCCGAAAGAATTTAATTATTTTCAAAAATTTTAATAAAATATTCATTGAAACAATGCAATTAATTTCAGGAATTTTAATATTTTTCGCAAGAATTCTATTATTCTTATGAATACCTAATAACATTTTTCTGAGGAAAAAAAAAGTTTTTTTTAAATGTTATTCAATTATTTTCAATATAATTTTAATTATATATTCCTCGAAAGAATTTCATTAATTTCGAAAATTATAATAAAATATTATTTAAAACAATTCAATTAATTTCAAGAATTTTAATAAAATCCTTCGAAAGAATTCGCAGTATTTTCGCAAATAATAATATTTTTTCTAAGCAATTCAATTATTTCTGATGTAATTTGAATCAAATTTCTTGAAAAAACTCAATTACTTTAAGAATTTTAATAAAATTCTTCGAAAGTATTCAATTATTATAAAAAATGTTGAAACAATTTTTTATAAGAATTGAATTATTTTCAAAAATTTTCATAAAATTCTTCGCAAGAATTCAATTTTTTTCATAAATAATAATATTTTTCTGAAGAATTCAATTATTTTCAATAGAATTTGAATAAAATTCTTCGAAAGAATTCAATTATAAATTTATTATGGAAAATCTTTAAATAAGAATTCAATTATTTTCAATACAATTTTAATTAATTTCCAAGAAAGAATTTAATTATTTTCAAAAATTTTTTAAAAATTCGACGCAAGGAGTAAACTATTTCATATTAAAAAACTATTTAATTTTTTTAAGTATTTTAAATGAAAATTTGGAAGACAATTGTTTTCTCAAAAGAATTTGTTACATTTTTATATTTTTTGAAAATGTGTAATTGAAAATATTGAAAATAATTAAAGTTTATAAAATGAAAAAAATTCTAAATATTTCTTTCTAACAAAATATTTCTTATATAATTTTTTTTAGAGCTAATTTTCCTTAATTTTTATTTTAAAATTTTTATTTGAACTTTTTTTTATTAAAATCTTTAAGTTATTTGAGAGTTAATCTTTAAGAAAATAATTATTTTCAAAATTTGCAATTGAAATTCTTTGAATGTTTTATATAATTGTTTTTGGAGCAATTTTCCTTAATTTTAGTTTCTTAATTTTTATTTTGACATTTTTTTATTAAAATCTTTGAGAATTCAATTATTTTCAAAATGTGCAATTAAAATTCTTCGAAGTTTTTATATCATTTTTTTTTTGGAGCTAATTTTCCTTAATTTTCATTTAAAAATTTTTATTTAAACATTTTTTATTAAAATCTTTGAGAATTCAATTATTTTCAAAATGTGCAATTAAAATTCTTCGAAGTTTTTATATAATTTTTTTTTGGAGCTAATTTTCCTTAACTTTAATTTTTAAATTTTTATTTGAACATTTTTCTATTAAAATCTTTGAGAGTTCAATTATTATTTTCAAAATGTGCAATTAAAATTCTTCGAAATTTGCGTTTCAAAAAATTTAGTGAAATACTTTTGAAAAGAAATCAATTATCTTTTATGAAATTTAACAAAATTTTAATTATTGAGAAACTTTTTAATTCATATATTATATTTAAAATGTTTAATTCTCTTAAAAAAAATTATTTAAAAGTTTAAAAGTAATAATTTTTGAAGGATTTGACTTTAAAAAATAAACTTTGACTTATTTGAAAAATTATTTCACACTATAAAAATCGAAGTAAGTTGTATTTTTTAACAAAAACATTCAAATCTTTGGTAATTGAAAATTTGTAAGAAAAATGAAAATTTTAATTACGAAATGAATGGAAAACGAAAATATGACTTTTTCAGTCACATTTTTTGAAAATCGCATTTTTTTGAAAACAATCGAAAAAAGAAAATCTTTTATAAACCTTTATGAGGAATTGAAATTGAAATGGATTAGTAGGAAATATTTTAGGAATAATTTTGCAAAAAATAACAATCGATATGGGACTGAAATTGTTTAATTAAGTCTTTTTACAGAAAACAAAGAAAAACGAACATAAATTCATTGCAAATCACCATCATATATTAGCATTTGATGTGTAGTGCTATTACTACTATATACGCTGGATATTTTCTAGATTTAATCCTTTTTAATATAAGTTTATGCAATTATGAATATTTTTATTGTAAAATCGTGTCGCATTTTTTTTTGTGTCGTGAGAACAAGACAATGTCGAGAGGGTAAGGAGGATTCGCGTGTTTTCTGTATTTTGTTTGAGTAATATCTTAATATTTATTTTAAATTATAATATTTTTTTTTTATTAATTATAGGATACAGCGGGATTACTTAAAAAGTTCAGATCTATAAAAAACGCTGTCGTTCGTTTAATATATATTGTAATTGAAAAAAAAGATGCCAAACTATTTCTTTCGAAATATATTTCATTCAATTAAAACATTGCGTTTGGCAAAACTTTTTCTTTTCTTTTTCTTGATTCTACACGATTTCAAGCAATTTTTTTTTCTGTTTTTCCATTTTTGTTCATTTAAATAGCACCAGCCAAATGCAAATATTCCTGCTGCATTCTATAGTTGTACATATATAGTATTTTAATATACCACAAATCGTTATCAATATAATACAGTTTGATTATGTTTACAATAAAACCTATAAATCTATAGAATATATTTAGATATTTACATAAGAATATGAAAAAACAAACGATTAAAAAATCTTGAAGGCATTCTCAACAAGTGCTAAAATAACATCATCGTGGTAAAAATAAAATACTTAAAAAAAAAAAAATTAAAAAAGTGCATTTTCTTTTTGTAAATAATTCTTTTCAATTAGCACTTTCTGAGAATGCGCGAAACATTTCATTTTCTTAACGATACATTTGTTACGATAAATTTCAGAGCCCAAATTGGTTTACTAAATCTTTAAAAATAACAAAACACGCTGTTTAAATATCTCGCTTGCTTCTTTTTTTTAAATATTTAAATCTTTTTTTTTCTTTTTTTTTAAAAACTATGAAATTCTCTTTGTATCAACTTAAATAATTTATTAAAAATTAAAACTCTCTGCGCTTCCTCGATCTTTAACGAAACAAAAAAAAAAAAACAGAAATTAACTATACTGATTAAAGGACAAAAAAAGGAAATAAAATTTTTCATCAATGAAGAAAGCGTAAAGTGTTGTATTTTCTAATTTAAACAAATATATTTTATATATCTCAGTTAAAAAAATGATTGATATCGTCTAATGTAAAACCGTCGATATACCAAAATGTCGGAACTAGTTAAGATTATTACATGAAAAATTGAATGCCAGTAGAAATGATGTAAAAATAAGTGGAGCCCTGTTTGCGTTATTTATTCTTCTTTTTCATTATTGTTATCTTTTTGAAGTAATCTATAAACTTCCAACAATGAAATTCTTAAAAATTGAAAATTAAAAGATTAGATATTGAAATTTTTTTTTTTCATCGAATTCTCAATGTTGGACTAGTTTTTTTTTCTTTTAGTTCTTCGTTAAGTTTTTCAGATTAAATAGAATACTGCAGATTTGCGCCGAGTTCGCAGGGTTTAACGACGGGTCACTTTTTTTTCGTGATCGCAGCTCGGTTTATTTATTTAATTATATATAATTATCTTTATTTATATATTTATTTATATGTATGTATAGATTCGTTTATATTCCTAGCTAAGTTTTCAAATGTGAAGTGTGAAACAACCAGCCATGGCACTGCCGAATGCAAGTTTTTTTTTGTTCTCAATTCTTTTTCTTTTTGAATTCTACAACTTCCGTTCTGCATGTCCAAAAAATTGTTGCTCTCACTTTCACGGAAACAATATTAAAAAAATAAAGAAAAAACACAGGAAAATTATTCGTCATTCACCGTCGTATTTATTTACATGCAATACGTCATTCTTTCTCTCTTTTTTTTTTGTTTATTACTTGTACTTTTTAATCCTCAGTTCCAACGGATTTTTTCGTTTATAAATTCTCGCTCACACTCTCGAAGCATTCGACGTCGTTTTTTCCAAAAACAAAAAAAATATTTTTCGCTTCGTTATTTATTAAAACTTCGTGTGTAGAATTTACTTGGATTAATAAAGAGTGGGGGAGGTCATCATCAATAAATAGAGAAGTTGAAACTTTCATTTCCCTAAAAAAAATGAAAATGTGCGAATAGTTTCCTCGTACGAAGCGATCGTGTTTATCTTCTTCTTCATCTTCTTCTTTTCATTTCCATTTCCATTTTTCACAGTCAAATTGTGTTTTTAAAAGATTCTTTTTACCAATTGACAATTGACTTGTTCTATTTTACAGTTGAAAAATTCTGTTGTTGATTTGTTGAGACCCAAGTTGTGAAGACATCTCTGTTTAGAGGGAAAAAAGAAGAAAAAAATATTAGAATTTGAATTTTTTTGAAAATAGTGTTGAGAAAAGAAAACCAAAAAGAATGCTCACACAAACCTGCAGTGGCTGACCACGCACTCATTACTGCAATATTCATCTTCCCATTCGGTGTTTGCCACAGCCGGATTTGGGCAACCATGACGAATACAAGTGTTTGCCGGTGCCCTTTGAGCAACCATTGCTGCTTGAGATGAATTAACAGGTGGTGGACTTGATAAATCTTGTTTCAATTCATTCCTCGCGGGGCTCATGTGCATCATTTGCTGCTGTTGCACTTGCACCGGTTGCACCTGTTGCTGGGGAACCTGGAAAAAAATTATTTCATTAGTCTAATTTCAAAAAAAATTTATTTAATTTGGAAATTTCCTTCGATAAATTTTAATTTTCTTTCGAATACTTGCAGGGTTGCCACAGGTCAGGGAAGTCAGGGAATTAAGGGAAAAGTCAGGGATTTTTAGTAAAAGTACTGGACAAAATTGAATTTTTAAAATTCATGAGAAAACTCTGAATTTTTTTTTTTTTTGTTTGACTCGTAAACTATTAAATTACCACGAATTTTAATACAAAACCTTCAATTTTTTCTATTTCTGACAATAATTTCTTTTTAAATAACTTAATTTTTCAGGAACTACCATAAAATTATGACTTATAAATTATTTAATGAATAATTTTTACAATTTTCATAAATACTAGATTGATAGAAGAATTTTAGTTAAAAATACTAAAAAAAAAATTGAGTTTTGGAAAAGTTACAAATGATTCCAGAAATTCAATTATTTTCAAAAGTTATAAAAATTCTTCACAAAACTTGAATTATGTTCAAAAAAATTTTAAAACATTCTCGTAAAAATTTCAATAAATAAATAATAAAATTCTTCATCGAAATTCAATTATTTTAGAAAAATTTTAATAAAATTCTTGTCAAAATTTCACAGGAATTCAATTAAAAAAAATAAAAAATAAAAATAAATAAATAAAAAAAAAAAAAAAATAAAAAAAATAAAAAAATTCAATTATTTTTATAAGTACCTAATTAAATTTTATCAAGAATTCAATTATTTAAAATGCAAAATTTTATAAAATTTTTCGAAAAATATCAATTATTTAAAAAGATTTTTATAAAATTCGTCGCACGAATTCAATTATTTTTATAAACTTGAATCAAATTCGTTGCAAGAATTCAATTATTTATATAAATAATGAAATTCTTCACTGGAATTCAGTTATTTTTATAAACTTGAATAAAATTCGTTGGAGGAATTAAATTATTGTCAAAAGTAATAAAATTCTTCGCAGAAATTCAATTATGTATAAAAATTAAAAATAATTCTTGTCAAAAATTTCAAGTATCTTTATAAATAATAAAATTCTTCTCCGAAATTCAATTATTTTAGAAAAATTTTTATAAAATTCTTGGGATCGCCTTCTTTATGTTTTGTAATAATATTCTTATAATTTGTTGAATTTCAAAAAGGTTTGAATTTGAATGTTTTGAAGAATTTTAATTCCTACAGAAAATAAATAATGATTAAACATTTATTTAAAAAAGAAGTTATTGATGTTTTCGAATAATTTTACTTTTGAAGAAATTTGTAAATAAATATAGTAGAACATTTTTTTAAGTATCTAATAATTTTTAGAGTAAATCAGAATATTCTTTAGGGTCAGGGAAAAAGTGAAAATTTTGTCTGAAAGTCAGGGAAAAATAAAATTAAATATTTATGGCAACCCTGACTTGAGAAAAGGACTAAATATTTTGATGCTTCAAAAATTTTTACACAATTACATTTTAATTTTATTTTCCTTAAAAAAATATTTTTTTTCAAATCGGAAATTTCGTTTTTTTTCAAAAGACTTGAAAAAGACTAAACAATTTTGATGCTCCAAAAATTTTTATATAAAAGCAAAAAAGCAGTAAAATAACTAATATATATTAATTTTAAATATATAATATTGAGTATAATAAAAAGTATTAAAAAAAATGAAAATATGAAAATAGAATAATAAATTCGAAACAGCAGAAGAAATGAAAACAAAAATAAATAAATAAATACAAAAGCAGTGTAAAAATAAGAAAAAAATTTTTTTCTAAAAGAAAAACAGTTGTTTAAATTTTGACAATATTAAAAAAATAAATAGAAAAAATCCAATGCGAATTCCAAAAATAAAATAACTTATTTAAAAAAGAAGTAAATTTCGGAGCAGACGTTGTTAACAGTGTAAACAATAGATATGAGGTTATAATGCCAGTGCTCACTTTTTTCTGCTGTTTCAAAATAAAAATAATACGAGCGAATTAAAAAAAAATACATAATTCAAAGAATTAGTACTTTATATTATGAAGACACTTAAAAATAGATGGAAAATAACAAAAATAACTACCGTCAAGGTTATGATTCGCGTGGCTTGCTTCCGGTTTTCGTGAATTTTTCTCTACAATTTCAATTTCTCTCTCTCGTTTTGTAAACAAAGAATAAAATAATGGAGCATCAATCACTCAAGTTTTCCTACTCACATGAAGATTGTTTTCTGATTGTTGTATATAAACTATTTGATATATTTTCGTGGGACTTTCAAATGCGTTTGCAGCAGCAGCCATAATTTTTGTTGTTGTGGTGCGTTACTCACTACTTATCGACGAGTAGGACTCGAGTTTAGTCGCAAACTCTAATATCGACACCGCAATAAAAGCGGAGAAACGATAGAGCGGCACATTTCAAAAATTTCAAACAATTAATATGATCTCGTTAATATGATCCTCAAATTTTGAACGATATTTTTTTCGAAATAATTTTTATTAAAAATATTTTTGTTTCTAATTTTTAGTACAATTTTCGTTTATTACTGAAAATTAAATTAAATTTAATTTTCAGTAATTACTATTACTGGAGATTAAAAACGAAAATTTTTAAATTAAAAAAATAGAGGAAAACAATTTTAAACTTTATAAACTGAAATTAATTTTATTGATTTTGTCGTAAAGTTATTGCGGAATAAAAATTCAATTTGAAGAAGAAATAAATTGAACATTGACAACTTTAGGTAAATTTTTAAATAAATTAATTTTCAGAGTTTAGAAATTGTAAAATTGTCGAATTGTCAAAAGAAAAAATTCTAATATGGAATTGAAATGTAAAAGTAAAAATTGAAATAATATAAACTAATTAGACTACTTAAATATCTTGTGCTAGATAAAAAGGAATCTAGAAACAAGACAGAAGAGTAGAAAAGAAATGATATATTGCAAAGGCCTTTATATATCGATAATTTAAAAACTTTCATCTCAAAAGAAACTCGAACTATAATAACATTTCATGATGTTAAAATTGCTCTGTAATTGAAGGCAATTTCACTATATATATAATATTGAAACTAGTAGCACAAGTTTTTGTTCCTTTGTTTACCTCTTTTTTTTTATTTTTTCTATTTTTTTTATCTCGCACTGAACAATGCGTGCAATTTCAACGCACCACAATATCATGTTACGTTAAGATTGTATAAACTTTAACTGTTTGCAATTCTTGAGTCGAATAAATGGAGAAATAAGAAAGTTCGCTGACCTGCTGCATATATTGTTGCTGCGAGACTTGTTGCTGCATGTGTTGCTGCGTCATGTGCGGCGGTGCCATTGGATTTCCCATTAAAGCCTGTGTGAAATGATCATTTAATTTCAATGGAGGGCAAAATTATATTCTTAAATATATAATTCTATCAGTGTTATAATAATAGAAGGAACAGAAATAAAATGATAGAAGCAAAATACAAAAAGTAACAGAGAAACAAAAATAGTAATAATAATTATTGTTATTAGCAAATGTAAGGCCAGAAATTCTTCGCAGAAACTCAATTACTTTGGAAAATTTTGATAAAATTATTTATGACAATTGATAATAATTAATTAATCAAATCCATTGTAGGAATTTAATTATTTTAAAGAATTTAAAAAAAAATTCTTCGCAATTTTATTATTTTGAAAGACTTGAATAAAATTCTTCCCAAAAATGTTATTATTTTAAAAAATTTCAATAAAATTCATTATAACAAAAAAAAAAATTAAATAAATACGTTGAAAAAATTTAATTCTTTTCCTAAATAATAAAATTCTTCGCAGAAATCCAATTATTTTGAAGAATTTTGATTACGTTCTTTATGAGTATTGGAATATTTTCAATACAATTTTAATTAAAGTCCTCGAAAAAATTCAATTATTTTCGAAAATGTTAATTAAATTCCTAGCAAGATTTAAATTATTTTTATAACTTATAAAATTCTTTAGAGGAATTAAATTATTTTCCTAATAAAATTCTTCGCAGAAATTCAATTGTTTTGAAAAATGTTGACTAAATTCTTTATGAGAATCAAAATACCTTTAATACAATTTTAATTAAATTCCTCGAGAAAATTCAATTATTTTCGAAAATTGTAATAAAATTCTTAGCAAGATTTCAATTATTTTCATAATTATTTATCAAATTTTTCGTCAAAATTTAATTATTTTAAAGAATTTTTAAAAATTTTATTTATGGTAATTGAATTATTTTCATAATTTATAAAATTATTTACAGAAATTAAATTATTTTAAAGAATTTTAATAAATTTCTTCGTAGAAACTCAATTACTTTGGAAAATTTTGATAAAATTATTTATGACAATTGAATTATTATCTCCTCAAAAATTCTATTATTTGAAAGAATTTTAATAAAATGCTTTATAAGAAAAGAAACTTAATTAAAAACTATGACAAAATTTAATTCTCTTCCAAAATAATAAAATTCGCAGAAATCGAATTATTTTGAAAAATTTTGATTAAATTCTTTATGAAAATCAATTGAGATATTTGCAATACAATTTTAATTAAATTCCTTGAAAAAATTCAATTATTATCGAAAAATGTAATAAAATTCTTGAAAAGATTTCAATTATTTTCATTATTTATAAAAATTTTCAATGGAATTTAATTTTTTTAAAGAATTTTATGAAAATTTTTTGAAAAAACTCAATTAATTTGAAAAATTTTAATAAAATTATTCATGGGAATTAAATTGTTTTCATAATTAATCAAATTCTTAGCAGGAAAAAATAATTATTCTAAAAAATGTTAATAAAATTTTTTGCAAAAATTGTATTATTTTGAAAAATTTCAATAAAATTCTATTCAATAATTTTACTATTTTAAAATTTCTTAATAAAATTCTTTATAAAAAAATTTAATTACAAACTTTGAAAAAATGTAATTCAGTTCCTAAATAATAAAATTCTTTGCAGAAATCCATTTATTTTGAAGAATTTTGATTACATTCTTTATGAGAATTGAAATATTTTCAATACAATTTTAATTAAATTTCTTGAAAAAATTCAATTATTTTATAAAATTGTAATCAAATTCTTAACAATATTTCCAATTATTTTCATAATTTGTCAAATTTTTCGTAGAAATTTTTAAATAATTTTTAAAGAATTTTAATAAAGTTCTTCGTAGAAACTCAATTATTTTGGAAAATTTTGATAAAATTATTTATGACAATTGAATTATTATCTTCTCAAAAATTCTATTATTTAAAAGAATTCTAATAAAATGCTTTATAAGAAAAGAAACTTAATTAAAAACTATGAAAAAATTTAATTCTCTTCCAAAATAATAAAATTCGCAGAAATCGAATTATTTTGAAAAATTTTGATAAATTGCTTTTTAAGAATTCAATTATTTCAGAATCAAAATTATAAAAGAAATATTTTTAATTGAAAATAATTTTGATTTAATTAACTTTTCGTATTTTTTACAATTCGAAAAATAAAAATTTCTATGTAAACAAAAAATATTCTTTTCTTCATAGAAAATACTTTTTTCTCTGCATCGTCGATCAGAAATGTTGTGAACTTCTCCCACGTTAATTATTATCATTTTTATTATTATTACTATTTTTTAATTTTTTATTTGACTTTTAGTATTTTGCATTTATTATTTTGCCTTTACTGCTGTTTTAATATTCCTTTTGTTGTTTTTAAATTTAATTCTTCGTTTTTCTATTCTTGTATTAATGACGAAAAAGAATTTTTGTTGTACTTGAATAATTACCTGTTGTTGTTGCTGTTGATTGCCTTGCATTTGAGCCAAATGAAGGGGAGATTTTTTAATGCCCATTTGTTGTTGATGCTGTTGTTGCTGATGTTGTTGGGGTGATGGTGGCTGTGGTTGAGGACTGTAAACTTGATAAGCAACATTTCCTGGTTGTGTATTGCCTCCATATGCTGAATAAGGAACAACTCCGTATGGAACAGCCTGTGGTTGGGGTTGTTGTTGCTGTTGCTGCTGTTGAGTTTGTTGTTCGTTTTCAGTTGCACCCTTACTGACCAAGGAGGCCCTGTAAGCTGCCAGGGCCTTCAAATATTCCTTTTTCGCTGCCTCTGTCTTCTTCTTGTAAACCTAAAATCAAAACGAAAAACTCAGTCTCACATAATCGAGAATTTAATTTCTGATTCAATTTTTTCGGCAGTCGATTAACTTTAACTTAATATAATTTCAATTAATAATTGAATAATAATTAAATTATTTGATTTAAATGGTAATTTTTCCTTCTTGTTCTCCTAGGAGGCAAATATTATTCCCTTTTGTAAAAAATCGAACGAAAATTGTGTATAGAAATTCTTAAGAAGCAGAATTCGAGTATAAATTGAGTCCTACGGATAAAAGGAATGTTGATTCTTGTCTAAAGTAAATTTTGCACTGTCAGAGGACCAAATATAAATTGATAATAATTTAGTGTTGGTAAAGAGAGAAAAAAAAGAGATTTTTACACGGTACGATGACACCGAGTATTAAGATATATTAATGACTGTCATTTGAAAGTATAATATATGTATGCATTTGAAAAGTTGCATTTCCATTTTTCAGTGCGATTATTAAAATGCATATATATATTATAGAATGAAATCTTCTGCCGATCGTCATCATAATTAAAGTCCTCTTGTAAACCATTAGAGAATGCAATATAACGAGTATTTTTTTCTCTTCATTTTTTTTTGTAAAAACTTTGCCATATCGACTATATCTGCACCTGCCCGATAACATAAAGTCGTTTCGAATGGTATAGCTTCCAACTCGACAGTAAAAAGTTATGATAATGACTCGCTCATAGTGGGGTATCGAAAATAACTGTCCCGATATCAAGAGACTTAATATGACTACGTAAAATACATGTAGGAGTGTTATTGAAAATTTCCTATAATGTATATACTGATTTTTTCTTCCTTTTAGTACACAAAACTGTTTCGTATAAATCATTCCATTAGCCGAAAAGTCCTCCATGATTTTTTTTCTATTTTGCTATCTATTTAGTTTCTCTCAATTTTTTTTTGTTTTCCTAAACCTAAAAACAAAAAAAAGTGTTATAAATAATTTTTTTTTAATACGAAAATTGAAAAACACGATTTTCAATTTTTGCTCGAATAAATTTTTCTTGTAAATTAATGCTAATTTTAAATATTTGAATTACAGAGTAATGAAAAAGTCGCGAGAAATATTTATCTAACTTTTACTTCAAACAACAGTTTCTTTTTTTAAAATGGAAACTTTTATCTTCGGAGATTTTTTGACTTGAAACCTTTTTACAATGTTTGCGTTTCATTAACACATGTGAAATCAACTGTCAGTTTTTGTTTAATGTTACACAACACATTCTTCCCAAGGATTTTAGATGGTTTTTATAGTTTCTTTTTAAAGAATTGGATTTCTTTTTTTTTATATTCCTCTCTTTTAAGAATAGAAGTTTTATTTCGCGAGTTTCATCATCATCGTCACATTTAAAAGCTATTGTGATTGTAAAAAATCATTTACTGGAACAGCTTTATAAAATTTTTCTTTTAAATTGTAAGAGATCAAAAGATGCAGATGATGAGAGAAAGAGAGAGAGAGAGAAGGGAATTTTTTTTTCTCGAAAGGCGTTTTCTTATTCAAATGGAATAACCGAAGTAGAAACGTGTATACGACTTAACTTAAAAGATAGCTTTTATAAACTTGGTACAATCAACGTCGACGACGACGTTGACGACGTCCTCGTTTCTCCGTTGCAATTAAACACCCCATTCAGAAAATGATGAATCGTTAATATCTTTCCCGAGTTGCTACCTTTCAATTTTTCCTTTTTTTTCCTTCCCTTCATTTTTCGAGACTAAATTCTCTCGTGTCCTATTTTTAAGATCGACAAATTTATAAAATTCAATACTATTTCAAATAAAATTAATTTGAAAAATCAACTTTCGTCGCCTTACATTTAACTGCCGAATATTAATAAAAAAATTTACTTTTAGAATTTTTTGACTATTTTAATATTTATTATACATTTAAAAATCTCAAGCAGCTTGAAATTATAATTACGGAAAATTTCGTCTCGCTTACTTTTTACTTTTAATAATTAAACATTTTTTCAATATTATTCAAATGAAGCAAAGACCTTAATTACAACATACATCTTGAATATAAATATCTCATTAATTTTAATTGATTTTTAAATTTTAATATAAAATATAATTTATTTTCCGCTTAATAATTTCGCCAGAACTAATTTATAAAGTATTTTAAAGTAATGCGATCAATTTTAAAATTTTAGAATTTTGTCATCCATTATTATAATAAAAAAAATGAGAGAGAGAAAAATTGTTTAAGTGGTTCATCGGTCATTATGTCAAATATGAATAATTCCACCATCGATAAACTGTTATCAATTACGGGTAATTTACTTAATACTCTATATTTATCCAACGGAATTATTTATTCAGGACGCTATTTCTATTCGGAGAAGTTCATAAATTATTTAAATAACAGGGAATATTTGTCAAAGAAGACAAAAAAAAAGAATGTTAAAATAAAATAGCTAAATCATTTCGTGGAGAAAATAAAACAGTATAAAAATTGTAGTGGAGAATAAAATTGCCGTAAATTTACATTTTTTGCTTCATATTCAAATTCTTTTTCGCTTCGCTTGAAAAATCAATTTTTCATTACTTTGCTAGTAATAACAAATTTTTATTTCGATATACATTTTTTTGTAACATTGTTTTCATTCTAAATATTTTTTTTTCCAACAAAAACTGTGGGACGAGAATTCGGAAATTATTTTATCAAAAAAGAATTACTGAATTTTTATTTCTTTTTTGAAGAATATTCGATTTTGATGCGAAAAAAAAATTGCGAAACTATCTCAAGGATAATTCTTTTTCTCAATTTTCAGCCCCCCTCTCCCCATGTATCTATTCGTACGAAATTTATTTATTCGCCTGGCGAGGCAAACACGATCGCTCGTATAGCAATTGATAGTGTAACTTTATTGCTACATTATTCTAACAATTTATAGCCAGCTCACTACTGTGCTCATACAAACACAGATACGAGAGAATGTTTCTCTCATCGTTTTACCAGCAAATAAACAAAATATTCAATGTAAACTTGTCATTCGAGAAAAAAAGGATTAAAAATTTTTTTTATCAACTTTCTTTAGTCGTTTATAGCAAGATAAAAAAATAAAAAACAATAATTTAATGCAGTAAAATAAAATTTAACAGTAAAAAAATATTCATAAAGAAAATATCAATCGAGAAAAAAAATGTTCTTTACTGGAAAAGAAATTTTCTTCTTTTTCTATATGATGAAAAAGAAATTCTTTATAAAAGTGACTTTGATCTTTTAATCTAGTTTATCTCTTTTAAAATTGTATGATTAAAGAAAAATTTTTTTCCATTGAAAAATTATCCCGAGACTTGAATCTAAAATTAAAATCTGCTTCCGAACGGAAAGCAAACACGATAATAAAGTAAGAGAATATTAATGGCTCTCCCACCACGTGAGATTTTTTTTTTATATATACTTTTTAGAATGAGATTTTTTTTTCCTCCCTCCTTTTTAGAATGCTTTCCTATTGATTCGATGAATATTACACGCACGACTACACGAAAGAGACTGACATTAATTTTGTCTGGACTTGATTACGCGACACTTCCACTTCCGCTGATGGGTTGCTTTCACAAAATGAGTTACGATTAATTAAAATTTTTATCTCGCGTCCAGAGCCATAACGAGAAAGTATTATTTGTAACAATGTGTATGTGAGTTGGGGAAAAAAAATCGCGCCAACGAAAAAAAAATAGTCTTTACTGTAAGATGAAAGTTTCATTTACTAATGGAAAAAGGGACTTGGTATAAATTAAGAATAAAGTACTATATATAGAGAGGGGGAATTAATTAAACATGAAATACCGAAGCTTTTTAACTTATCGAGAAAAATTAAAGCGTTTTACGATTATTAAAATTGTAAAATTAACATTGAAATTCATCTTTTATGGAATAATTTGTTTTTTTATTTTTATGCAATTAAAGAAATATGAGAAATGAAAAATGGTATTAAAAATCGAGAAATTTCGAAAAAGAAAATTATACTCGATTATGAAAGAGAGAATCTTTAAATCACAATAAGAGGGCAATAAAACTATTTATCTTTCAGGAAAGTATATGTCTTATAAAGGCCAAGAATGTAAATAAAGTATCGTGGCAAATTGCAAGCGAAAGGAAAAGAACGAAATCCAAGGATTTATGAACAAAACTTGATATTTTTATAAATAAATTGCATTCCCGGCGATTTATTGTAAACTGTCAAAAGAATATTTTGACCTTTCGAAAAATAACCGTCAAAACTATTAATATTCAATCTCTGGATAAAAATATTTTCGATTAAAATTTTACTATTTACTTTCAAGCAAAGAAAATTTACAGAAATTTTTTTGCGAACTTTAAATTTAAATGTAAATTAAAATTAAAATTAAATTTTAATTTTATTAAACATAATTTAGAAATATGGGATAATTTGAAGAATTTGAAGAGTAGTTTGATATTCATCTTGTCGATAAGAGTAATAGTTAAAAGAAGCGCAAGGGAAGAAGAGATATAGAGAGAATCCGTGAAATTCTATTATAACGAGAGATAAGCTATTTATATTCCAAGCGACGTTTCGTTGACTATCTGCCAGGGAATAACCATTATTATTTATCGTGAAAGTTTATTGCGGCCTCTTTCCACGTACTTATCGACTATGATGATTACACAGTCTTCGAAAACCTTTACTTATAGTTGTAACTTTGCCGGATCTAATTACAAATTGAAAGGTTTTGATGCAAGAACGTGATAGTTCCACTATTTTTTTCTTCCCCCCCCATTTCTCTCCTCCTTATTTAGCTGCTTCGAGATAATCAAGAGAAAATGTTTTTTTTCTGATCCAATTTATGACTGTCGTATTTCATTCTGCCATTGATTGATTCCTTTACTCTCTCTCTCTCTCTCTCCATCTTCCTCTCTGTAGGTGAATATTTTTTTTCTTTGACAGTTTCGTAAAACAATTAAAATTTTCAATTTCACAATTTCATACGATGACAATTTGTTTCAATTAAATTCTTTTGTCTCTATTTTAAACTGAAAAGAAAATTATTAAAAAATTCTTTCGCTTTGAGGGAAAAATTGAAAGAGAAGAACGATTTATCACTTCTCTGATTAATTAGGAATAATTTTTGAAATAATTAACTTACGTCTTTGTGTTCGGTGTCAAGTGCGTCCCACATGGAGGCGACAATTTTAGAAACCTCGCCGAAACTCGCATTTGGATTTTGTCCTTTAATTGCTGCCTGAGTGTCCCTGAAGAAAAGCGCGTAAGCAGAAACTGGTCTGAAAATTAACAATAAATTATTTCCATTCCTCTTCGTTTAAATTCTAATTTTCTATTTCATAATTAAATAAATAATATATTATTTAAAAAAAATTTATTTAAATATTAAATAAATAATAAAATTGTTCTAATTTAGATTCTAAAGTAGAATAATTTCTATTCTAAACTAAAAAATAGTTCATTAAAAAAACAGCGCCGATGTGAATATTAATTTTTTTCAAAAATAACTTCCTTTGTCTTTCGTAGAATTTGTATTATTTTCTCTACATAATTTTAGCTTTCTTTCTTGTCCCGTGTTTAAGAACGTGTTCGTCAATAAAAAGACTCTCTAATTAACGTTTTAAAATACTCAACTCCGGCGCTACAAAATTTTCAAAGGCAATGCACAATTCATTGAGCGAAGTGAATGAATTTAAATTTCACAAGACATTCACAATTACTTTATTAATTATAGACTTATTTGGTTGTATTAATAATTAACTGATAATAACTAATTAATTGACTAACTAATTTTCGAAATTTAGATTAATTTAAAATTTTTGTTTTTCTATTTAATTTTCTACTTAATTAAAAATTTTGTATTTAAATATTTATAAAATCTTATAATAGACAATTAAATACGTCTGTAAAGTTCTGAACGGATATTTTTTCTCTTTTCCAAAATTATTCTATATTTAAATTTTTAATATGAAACAAAAAAATAAATTCAACATTTACGAAGTAAATAAAATAAAAAAATTAATATTTTGTACCAAAATTGAAAAAAATTCGTTTATTTGTTCTTTCAGACTTTTATTAACATAATATTAATAATTAAAATTCTTTTCCAGTCCATAAAGAATAAAATATTCTCAATTATGAAATATTCCCTACAATGATAATAAATATTTCGAAATTAAATTCTTCATAATGTAGAATTCAAAGAATTTTATACTAATTTTAATTATTCGAAGAATTGCGGAATATAGTCATTTAGACAATATTAAAACGGTAATTTAGATAATTGAATAATTTTCAACAATTTAGAAATTGCAATAAAAAAAAATAAAAAAAAACTGTTTCTTGGATCAAGTTCGCAGTTAAAGATTTTTTTCTTTCTATTTTGTCGATTTAGAAGAAGGAAAAAAAATTGCGAATACTTTTTACACTCGTTAAATAGTTATTAAAGACAATTTTAGAGAGAAAAAAATATAAACCGTAATCGCTCTGAATTGGCAACAATTGCATTATTGCAACAATGCAACTCTCTGTAAATATAGAGCACGAAGGAGAGAAAAAAAACAATGACTCTAGGAATTAGAAAGGATTTACACTAATACAATTAAATTGGATTGCATTATTTACCTTATAGAAAACGAAATTGCTTATAAATTACAAAACACTGGTCAAAATTTCATCAATAAATCAACAAAATCTCTTATAAACTTTAAATACTTTATAAACTTTAAATAGTTCGAACACTTGGAAAAGTAGGAATTAAAATTCTTCAAAACATTCAAATTCAAACCTTTTTGAAATTCAAAATTTTTTAGAAATATTATTACAAAACATGAAGATGGCGATCACTCCGAGTCTTCGACTCGGATTAATCGCCTCTTCATATTTTGTAATAATTTAAATTACCATAAAATTTTTCAAAAAAAAGTTAATTATTTACAAAAATCCTATTAAAATCATTCACGAGAATTCAATTTTATTAAAAAAAATTTTTTTTTTATTTTCATTACAAATGAATAAATCTTTAACTAATTGAATTCTTTTGACAAATTTTAATAAAATTTTTAAAAATAATTACATTTTTCGAGGAATTCGAATAAAATATTGTATCAAAAATAATTAAAACCCAGCGATGAGTTTTATTATCTATGAAAATAATTAAAATTTTCCCAAGAATTTTATTAAAATTTTTTTAAAATAATTAAATTTCGGAGAAGAATTTTATTACTTTTGAAAATAATTGAATTCTTCCAACGAATTTTATTCAATTTTATAAAAATAACTGAATTTCTGTGAAGAATTTTATTATTTAAATAAATAATTGAATTCTAGAAACGAATTTTAATCAAGTTTATAAAAATAATTGAATTTTGTTAAATTTTTTTAAATAATTGAAACCTTACGACGAATTTTATAAAAATCTTTTTAAATAATGATATTTTTCGAAAAATTTTATGAAATTTTGTATTTTAAATAATTGAATTCCTGTGAAAATTTTATTATTTACTTATGAAAATAATTGAATTATTTCGAAGAAATTTATTAAAAATTAAATAATTGAATTCCTGTAAAATTTTGCCAAGAATTAATTAAATTAAATTAAATTAATTTAATTAATTATTAATTAAATTAAATTAAATTAATTAATTTTATTAAAATTTTTTTAAATAATTTAATTTTGATGAAGAATTTTATTTTTATGAAGATAAATAAAATTTTGACGAGAATTTTTTAAAAAATTTTTGAACAAAATTGAAATTCTGTGAAGAATTTTTATAAGTTTAAAAATAATTAAATTTTTGTAATCTTTTGTAACTTTTCCAAACTTCAATTTTTTTTAGTAGTTTTAATTAAAATTCTTCTATCAATCTAGAATTTATAGAAATTGTAAAAATTATTCATTAAATAATTTATAAGTCATAATTTTATAGTTCTTGAAAAATTAAGTTATTTAAAAATTACTGCACAAAGCAAATTCTAATAAATTTCCATTTTAATTAAAAATGATAAAAAATGAATTAAGCTGAATTTTTTCTAAACTCGAAATGTCTTGTAAACGAAATAGTTTTTTTAGGTATAAGTATTTAAATTCTTTTCGAATAAATTTGAATAAAAAACTGAAGTTCGTGCCAAAAGAGTATCCATAATAAAGTATATAGTTTAGAATGCACTGAAAATTTTCTGATTAGTGCGGTTTTTGTTCGAAAGAGTTGCACAGATGGTGAATTGACAGAACACCGCAGGCTGATTTTTTTTTCTTTTCCGAAGCCACTAACCCCCAAAAATGGCAATAATGTGGCAACCTGTCAGATTATGATACCTAAAAGAGAGAAAAATAAAAAAAAGGAATAAAGAAAAGAGAAAAACTCACTTTGGCGGCTCATTGGGATCTTTCTTCTTCCTTTTCTTTTGGGCTTTCGGCTTCTTCTGTGCCTTAGTCGCACCATCGGCAGGTTCTGGCGATGGTCGTTTGATTCCTGCCATCTGTACAAGATAAACAGTCGATTAAGACCAGGATTAAATGATGCGTTTAACTACTTTTGCGGTGTGACAATAAAAATCTAAAAAACATAATCCTCTGATGGTTGATTAAAGAGTCGGCATTTTATACTAACGATTCGAGATTATCTTGCACGAGAAGAGGCGCAAAAAAGGACAAAAAAACACAGTTCTATACAAATATATTATACAAAATTAAATTTTGAAGTTTCTTAATTAAATTCTTAATATCGTAAATGACAAGTCTTATAAATTATAAGATAAAAACTATATTCGAATCGTGTGGTATTTTAACGTATATTACATATCATCTAGATAAGGAAAGTTGTCTCCTTAACATAACTTTCACATTTTTTTTTAATGCATTTTAATTTTTAATGTTTTCAATGTTTCAAATTGTTTTTAAATTCAGTTTTGCATTTTCACTTTCTTTTTTTCTTTGATTATATTTTATAATAGAAAAATAGTTTTCTGCTATAAACGTGATTCATTTGTTTCAATTTATTTTTGTTTTGCATTTTTGAGTAATTATTATTATTAGATTTTATTTCTTTTGTTTTATTCGAAAGGAAAATTAAATTAACATTTTAAATTTTGTTCACTTGTTTTTTTAATTTTAATTTTATTTTATTCCAAAAAGGATATTTTTGCATTTTCACAAGTCACTGCTGCGAGTGATGAAAAAAAATTCTCGTCTCAAAAAATAAATAAGACCATTAAATATCATTAGTAGGAAAAGATTGACAGGGCAAAAGGAAAATAAATCTTGATTATCCCGCGAGTTAAACGGAATTGCTTTTGTAAGTTTTTAACAAGGGTAAAGCTCTTATTGTTGAAGAAAGAATTTCCTTTAGAAATAGAGCACAAAACATTGAGAAAATAGAAATTTGTATTTACTCCACGTGACAGTAAAGAGATTAAAAAAAAAGAAAAAAAATGTTTTCATTAAAGGACAGATTTACCGTAAAATCTTTTAATTAACTATTTTTTCTCCTAAGGAGATTAATTAATAAAAAGAAAAAATAAATCCAATTTTTTTTCTCATGCAAATTTTTTTCTAATGACAATAATTTAAGTCGTGAACAATGTAGTTTTGTATTTAGATTTTCCTTCAAGGACGAATCTATTAATTTAACAGCTGTCATCAACGAATGTATGTATATATATTATTTTTCAATAGTAAATTTATGAGAAGAACAAGTTGCCATACATTGAGACTACAAATGAAGGAGATTATTGTGCAATGAATTCTTGCGTAGGTTGCAATTTAGATCTGATTTTCTTTCACTTATATTTTACTTAATTAGATAGTTAGGAAATGTACATTTCTCGAATGCCAGTTAATTATACGAATCAATTACTTAAAATCCGGCTCTAATTGTGTCAAATGCAGTTTTTTTTGAGAACAAGAAATTGAAAAAAAAAAAATAAATAAAAACATTTCAATTGGAATTGATTTGAAATAATTGCTTGCACATGGAAAAAGTCTCTAATTAGATATTCAAACTTTCAAATATAAATTGACAACAATTTGTTTCGTCAAATGCTGAAAATATATTTTTCTATTATAAAATTCCTTTTCTTAAATAAATAAATAATACATACAAAATAAAATATATTTTATTTATTTCTATAGAAAAAAAATATATTTTATTCAATTCTATTTATTTTTCTATCTATAGAAATAAAATTCGAATTTGTTTTCTATGGAAAATTGTAGGTTATGTTGAAAATGAAATGAAAAAGCGAATTGTGGTCGCAACTAAAAAAATTGGGGAGAATTTTCTTTAGAAAGAATGAAAAGAATCTTTAATACAAAATTGGAATTAATTATTAATTAGGAGGAGGGGGGGGGTAGATAATTAATAAAAATACATACCATCGCTGAATGAGGTGTGCTATCGTCGCTATCTTCACTGGTTGTGGTATTATTATTTTCTGGAAGAGCATTTGGCATTGCAGCTGGACTTGGCCCCGTGGAACCTCGATGCGAGGTGAAATGCATTTGTTGTTGTTGCATCTGCGCCTGTTGTTGTTGCTGCTGCTGTTGTTGTTGTGAGTGCATATACTGCATTTGTTGTTGTTGCATCTGCGCCTGTTGCTGTTGTTGTTGCTGCTGATTGTGTTGTTGTTGCAACAAAAGTAACTGTTGATTACTGTGCTGTTGTCCCGGTGAACTCATTGTTGAATACGTTCCTTGAGGACTGTTGTATGCCGAACTATAAAGCAAAAAAGGTACGTAAATCTTTTTCATGTTCGTTAAATCCATTATTAATTATAATTCTAAAGAATTTTGTTATTTTTCTTGATTTTTAACAACACTGGTAACACTATAAACTTTGTGTATTTCTTTTTCTACAAGAGATTGTTTACCAGGGTTGAATAGATAAAATTTCGCCATTCGGCGGTATTTTTTTGAAGTCGAAGTGACACATCCCTGGTCGGGGCTTCGTTACAGGGTTGAGTAACTAGTACTCCCAAAGAAATTCAATTCCCAGAGTCATTTTATTGACATCTTAGTAATTTCCCTAGTATTTTACAAAGTTGTTTCTTTTTACTTTTGCACTTTTTGATAGTAGGAGAGAAATACAAGTGTTTTAATTTTAATAGGAAAAGTATTTTATTGCTTGGGAAACATCGAGCTGGTGCGTAACTGCCCAACCCTGAGTTTCCGGTTGCAGCATTTGCAGCGCCTCTATAGCGACACATTGTAGTTAAAATTGCAAATGGCCGACATAGTGTCAGCACCGTTAGAGCACATGCAGTGTTTTTTTAAGTAAATAATAGTTTTTTTTCACCAAAAATAAGAGAATTATGCAAAATAATACAGTGTCTATGGATTAAAAGTTCCTGCAACTATTATATGGAGAATAATTAAGTATTGGAATCAAGATTCCGGAAATATTGTTCATCGCTATGGGAGTCTAAACCAAGCCGTTAGGATGGAAGATCGAATGAGTTTTTACGAATCAAAAATATTTAGTACAACGGATCTGAGGTATCCGAGGTTTTCTGATTACTAAAAACAGAAGGTAACATAATCTATATCTTTTCTACCGATAGTATTTTCTTATTATTGTATATTTTTCGACTGTTTATTTTTAATTGGAGGGGGGGGATTCTTGCTTTTTACTTTTTGTGCGTTGGTAGCGCGCTCTGGCGGCAAAATCTGCAACTTCATAGTGAAAAATGCGTAAACACAATTGCAAATGGCCGCCCTGTCACTTTAGATCGTAATTCGATAGTTGTAGAGTGTTTTTGTCAGTTTTTATTGTAATATTTCTTCAAAAGCTGAGAATACTTCATGAGAATATTAAATCTATGAATAAGAATACGATTACTGTTGGAAAATATTTATTATATCGACAAAATTCGAAGATTTGTGAGTACAAATATAAATATTTTTTATGATAAAAATAATCCACTTTGAAAATGATTTTTTAATCAAAATAACCAATCAGTCGGAATTGATATTAATCAAATAGTGATTTTAATCGAAATTGCTATTCTATATTGCGATTTTGAAACTCCTATAAATTATAATCGCATACAATTGTCTCGGGGTTCTCGAGACTTAGGTAACATAACCTCAAATTTCATTCTGTACAATTTTTGTCTGTTTAATCTGTTTTATTCTTTGGTAAGAACGGTATGAACTATCATAAAATTATGACTTATAAATTATATAATGAATAATTTTTACAATTTTCATAAATATTAGATTGATAGAAGAATTTTAGTTAAAAATACTTAAAAAAAGAATTGAATTTTGTAAAAGTTAGAAATGATTCCAGAAATTCAATTATTTTCAAAAGTTATAAAAATTCTTCGCAAAATTACAATTATGTTCAAAAATTCTTGTCAAAATTTCAATTATCTTTATAAATAATATAATTTTTTATCGAAATTCAATTATTTTAAAAAATTTTAATAAAATTCTTGTCAAAATTTCACAGGAATTCAATTATTCAATTTTTAATAAATTTCTTCGAAATAATTCAATTATTTTCATAAGTAATAAAATTTTCACAGGGATTCAATTATTTAAAATACAAAATTTCATAAAATTTTTTGAAAAAAATCAATTATTTGAAAAAATTTAATAAAATTCTTTTCAAGATTTCAATTATTTTTATAAATAATAAACTTCTTCACCGAAATTAAATTATTTTTATAAACTTGAATAAAATTCTTCTCCGAAATTCAATTATTTTTGAACAAATTTAATAAAATTTTTGGAAAAATTTTAATTATTTTCATAATTAATAAAACTTATCGCAGGATTTTAATTATTTTTGATACAATATTTTAATCAAATTCCTCGAAAAATGTAATTATTCTTAAAAATTTTATTAAAATTTGTCAAAAAAATTCAATTATTTAAAAATTTATTGATAAAATTCTTTATGAGAATTCAATTTTAACAAACATTCAATTATTCAATAAATTATTTATTTTTTAATTTAAATAATTGGATTTTTCTAGAATTTTCTTATAAGAATTGATTTAAAAATAAATTATCGAATAATCGATTTATTATTTATGAAAATAATTGTTTTTATTGCAACGAATTTTTTTACATTTTCTTTAAATAATTGCATTTTTTTGAGAAATTTTACGACTTGTAAAAATAAATGAATTCTTGCGAAGGATTTTATTAGGATTTTTGTAAGTAATTAACTTTTTTTTGGAAAATTTTATCGTAATTTAAATTATTACAAAACATGAAGAAGGCGATCACTCCGAGTCTTCGACTCGGAGTAATCACCTTCTTCATGTTTTGTAAAAATATTCTTATAAGTTGTTAAATTTCAAAAAGGTTTGAATTTTAATGTTTTGAAGAATTTTAATTCCTACTGAAAAATAGTAATGATTAAATATTTATATAAAAAAGAAGTTACTGATGTTTTTGAATAATTTTACAATTAAAGAAATTTGTAAATAAATGTGATAGAACTTTTTTTTGAGTATCTAATAATTTTTAGAGTGAATCAGAATATTCTTTAGGGTCAGGGAAAACGTGAAAATTTTGTCTGGAAATCAGGAAAAAGTCAGGGAAAAATAAAATTATATATTTGTGGCAACCCTGATTCAATTAAATATTTTTTTTTTTATAAAAGACAAGTAATTGGTTATTTGAATCAATCTAATTTTTTTCCAGTGTGAATAATTAACAATAAATACTGAATAATTAAAAAATTTGCAAAACTTAAATAAAAACAGAGAAAATTGTAGATTTTCCTCGAAAAAGAAAAGGTCGAGAGCAATAATAATTTCCATAAATCATGTTTAGTAAAGGGAAAATGCTTTTGCCTGGCTTTCAACTAGGTTTTGATAGACTGCGACACCAATTTCTGTTATCTATTCGCGAAATTCGCAAATACTTGGAGACTACGATAATTTTCCTGAAACGAGACGAGGGAGGGTGGAAGGGGGGGGGGGTGCAGTTTGGGGGAGGAAGGGCTGAAGGTACATCCACTGCGCTATTTTAACACAAATTGGATAACTTTTGAGATATGGCCGCCGCTGCGTCAGCGTCGGAGGATTTACGGCCTACTCTACATCAACCTCGTCCTTTTCCCTTCCCCACATTCCCTCTTCCTTTAGTTCACTCTCCCTCCCTCCTTCCCCCCTTGCTTTACATCCACGCACCATTTCAACTCTCTTTTTCGCCACCACCCCCTCCCTCCCCCATCCAGACGACTTTCGTGTTCGCAAACGATCCAAAATCAAATTTACCTGCCGATAAATTTTCACCCCGAGTATTTTTTTTTGTTCTTGTTATTTTTCCCTCTTTTTTTTTATTCTCTATGCTTTTTCGACTGCATTCAATGCGAAAACTCGGAATAATAGTTTGAAGACAATAAGAATTTTTTTTTTTTTAAAAGAGAAGGGAAAAAAAAAATTGTGCCTATTTGATTTGTTGAACTAATATTTGTGATGCAAATTTTAATTTTGTTGGTAGTGAATCATTTTGTACTTTTTTTGGATGGTTGCAGTTATTTTTCTTTTTTTTTGTGTGGGAAAATTTTATCTATCTCTAAAATAGAATTGTATTTTTATTCTTTTTAGTTTTTATAATATAAATTTTGAAGGAAATCCTTTTTTAATTAAAAAGTATATGTATATGGTTGAAAGGGATGAGAAGAAAAATGTAATTTCGCACTTTTAATATGAAAGAGCTTTTAAAAATGTAATGGGGATTTTTTGTCATTACGAGTACTAATGGTTTTTTTTTCTTCTTTTTAATTTTCCTCTTTTTTTAATGAGTAGGAAAAAATGGGAGAAAAAATTTAAAAGTATAAAAATGAAATGATTGGTAGTGATACGTGATAGTACAGTGGGGGGATAAGTTGAAGGCTTGAATTTATAAAGAGATGACCACTTAGTATTTAAGCTTCTTTTTTTTTGGGCTTTTGCAAACTTTAAAGAAGATTGGGATTTCAATTAGGAGTGAAAAAAGGATTAAATGAAGAGACGCGTGCGATTTAGGTTTGAAAACACGCGAGGCGCCTGTTGCTATCTGCTCAGATAATAAGCTTAGAAAAGACGTTCTTTAGTTCGGCAAACGGGACGTCATTAGCAGGGCCGCATTATTTATATAATCGGCAGCTGGAAATTTAATTGATTCGCTTCTTTCCCCTTCTTTCTCTTCTTAAACAAAGTTTTTGCGGATTAATTATTATTCAAGTCGAAAAAAATTGATTGAAAATTTATAGAATTATCGATTTTTATTAATTAAGGAGTTTTTAATTACAAAACAAAAATTTCGGTAGATTTTTTTTTTTTTTATTTATTTTGGTCTTTATTTGAAAAAGTTTAATTTTATGAATATTTGTTAAGAGATTTCTGCCTCTTTCGTTTATTAATACCGTTATTAATTTTTTGAATCCGTAGAAGAATTTTAATTAAAGTTTATTGTGAAGAAGTACCTACAATTATTTTTCATTAAAATTGCAACAATGAAAAAGGAGAAAGAATGCAGTAAAGTTTTAAATGAAAAATAATTAAATTTATAAATTTATTTATTTAAATATGTTAAATGAAAATTTTTTTATCGCTGAAAAGAAATTATATTAAAAAATTTCTATAATTATAATTAAAAATATTTATATTAAATATAATGTTCATTCAAACCGTAATTATTTCCATGAACAAATAGTTAAAAAATAAGAAACATTTTTTATTCATTTTAATTAAATTTCATTTTATTCGAACAAAATTCGCTTTTCTTTTCGAAATTAATGATCTAAATATTTCGTTGAAACGAACGAAATATTTTTCCTAACAAATATTTTAATCTTAAATTCAATATTCTACGTTTATTATCAACAATTTAGAAAAAAAATAAATGAAATTTATTAAAAACAACTTAATTCCTGATAAACTTTTAAAAAATTAATCGTTTATAAATTAATTTGCTAATTAAAAACATGAAAAACTTTTTTTAAGTGAATATTTGATCAAAATTATTATTTCATTGCAGGAAGTAAGATTTCCAAAAATTTTAAATATTAAATCTACTTAAGTTCAATTATTTATAAAAATTGCAAATGCAATTCTTCCATAATTCAATTTTTTTTTCTAATTTTTCCAGTAAAATAAAATAAAAGTAAATTAAATAAAATAATTGAATTCGGAAGATTTGCATTTCAAATTTTTAAAAGTAATTGAATTTTGCAAGAATTTCAGAAGGTTTTAAATTGAAATTAAAAAAATAATTGAATTTCGAAACATTTGAGTTATAAATTTTTAAAAATTGAAATTGAAAAAATTTAATTTTGCAAAAATCTTCTTATTTTATAGGAAAATATTGTTTTTATAGTTTTATAATTAAATTTTACAGTACGTATAATGAAAAGTAAAAAAGGGTGGAAATTTTGAATTTATTTCTAGAAAAAAAAAAATTTTATTTAAAACATTGGGAGCGTCTTCAATATTATTATAGTGATATTAAAATAAACTCTCTTCCCCCTCCCCCCTCTGCCCCTTATTTTTCCATTGAATGTAGTTTTTAATTGAAATATAAAATTGATATTTCGAAGAAGTGCAAATATTGAAGTTTTAAAATGAAATAAAAACATCAGTGAATATTGAGAGTGCTGTGTGATTTTAGAGAGAAAGATAGAGAAAGAGTGAGCGCTATATACGAAATTTGAATATATATTTTTCAAACTGAAAACATTAATTTCAGATTGTAAATATTGAAATTTTAAAGTATCGATAAATCTCGCTCTCTGCTTTTAAAATTGGAATTGCTTGAATATAAAAGTCTCTTGCAACGTAATATTGGAAAGCATAAATTCAGATATTCTATAAAAATGAAGGAGCGCACTATAAAATATAGATCATTTTTCCCCGAAGAGATTCAGTTCAAGTACCAATTTTAAAGAGAATATATAAATTAAAATTGTTATATCTCTCGCTCGACACTAATTTACGTCTTTTTAGGTTACAAAGATATAGTTTGCTTGCTGTTATATATATATATTGAAGACAATGTGTTAGAATATACACTATTAGTCCGCACATAGCAATTTCAATATAATATCTCAATTATAATTTTCCTAACCTACTTTCTTCTTATTCCACATATATATAACACCATATGCCATCTTCTTTGAATCAGGGCTCGAACTAGGTCCGTTAATCCCGTAAAAGTAAGTTTTTTTAGAAAAAAGGTCCGTAAAGTTCGTAATTTGATTGAAAAAGCTAGAAAAGTTAGTAAATTTAACGATATAATTTTGAGAATTTTTAAGAAGTTACAAATAATTGCAAAAATTCAATTATTTTCAAAAGAAATAAAATTCTTTGCAGAAATTCAATCATGTTCAAAATTTTTTAAAAATTCTTATCAAAATTTCAATTATCTTTATAAATAATAAAATTCTTCTTCAAAATTCAATTGTTTTCAAAAATTTTAATAAAATTCCTGAAAAAATTCAATTATTTTTATAAATAGTAAAATTTTTAGCAAAAATTAAATTATTTTTTATAAATAATAAAATTCTTCTCAGGATTTCAATTATTTTCAATACAATTTGTAATAAACTTCAAAATTCAAATATTTAATTCTAATTATTAACAGACACGATTATTTTATAAAGTTGAAAAAAAATTCACTTTTTAATTCAATTATTTTCAAAATGTTTAATTAACATTATTCAAAAAACTACATTATTTTGAAAAATACTTAAAGAAATTCTTCAAAAAAATTTATTTATTTCCAAAAATTCTAATAAAAGAATAATTTTCTGTCAATAATTTTAATAAAATTTTAATAGTAAAATTATTAATTACAATTGTTAACAAAATCGATTATATTCAATAAATTAAAGAAATTTTTTGAAAGAATTCAATTATTACCAAATGCTGTAATAGTATCTATTGTTCGAAAAAATTAAATTATTTTTTGTTTTAATAAAATTCCTTGAATGAATTCAATTATTTTTTTAATTTGAATAAAATTCCTTGAATGACTTAATTATTTTAGAAAATTTTAATCGAATTCTGAGAAGAATTCAATTATTTTTAAAAATTTTATAAAATTCTTCGAATCAATAATTATTTTTAATATCTAATATTTTAATGAAATTTTCCAAAAGAATTAAATTATTTAAAAATTTTTTAATAAAATTCTGCGCAAACATTTAATTATATTCATAAAATAATAAAAATTTCACAAGGAATTCAATTATTTACAAATTTTTTATAAATTTCTTCGCAATAGTTTCATTATTTTCATAAATAATAAATTTTTTTTACAAAGATTCGATTATTTTCAGAAATAATAAAATTATTTTTAGAAATTAAATTATTTTCATAAATAGGATAAAATTCATTGCAGAATTTCAATTATTTTTAATACAATTTTAATCGTATTTCTCAAAAAATGTAATTATTTTTAAAAATTTTATTACAATGTGTTAACGAATTGAATTATTTAAAAATTTGTTGATAAAATTCTTTATGAGAATTCAATTTAAAGAAACATTCAATTATTCAATAAGTTATTAATTTTTGTATTTAAATAATTGAATTCTAGTGAAATTTTCTAATAAAAATTGATTTAAAAATAAATTTCAGTTAACATTTTATAAATAATAATTGAATATTAAAAGCATTATAGTATGTATTCTTAGAAATAATTGAATTCTGGAGAAGATTAAAATCTTTAAAAATTAAAATTTTAACTAACTATTTGTGAAGTTAATTTTTTTCAAATGGTTAACCTTTTTTTTAACAAAATTTTTTAATTTGTTATTTTCTAATATATATTTAATTGAAGAATTTTTGAATAATTGAAATTTCGTAAAATTGAATTGTAAAAAAATGGTTTTGAATATTTTCAAAGAACTTTTTCGAAAATTATTAAAAATAATTGATTTAAAGAAAAATTTTAGTTAAAAATTCTAGAAAATAATAATTGAATTGAAATGATGGAAATAATTTTGAAGAAGTTGCAGTAACAAAATTCTTATAATATAAAATAATGATTTTATTACTTGGTCATCTTTAATTAAATTATAAAACATGAAGAAAGCGATTACTCCGAGTCGAAGACTCGGAGTTATCGATTTCTTCATGTTTTATAGAATTATGATAAAATTTAATTTATAGTTTTAAGTAAAATGTTCTCTTATTTGTTTCTATTATTTTTCTCATTTTTTTTTAATTTAAAAATATTTTTGTATATATTTTTTGTTATTTTTTTTAATTGGTCCGTAAATGGTCCGTAATTTTTTTTGTAGTTTTGTTCCGTAAAGTCCGTATTTTTAAATACTTTCACTGATTCGAGCCTTGCTTTGAATTCAAAAGCTAAAATTTTTCAAACTTAGATTATGCTATGAATTCCGTTACAAAAACTCATGTATATGAAGTTAGCGAGACCACTTTATCAAATCAAGTCGGAAATAGTTGGATAATTTGCCGTTAATTAGTCGTTAATTAGTTGTGAAAAAACTAATTTTGTCGCTAACGTTTTTTTTAAAAAAAATGGCGGCTTCGCTAACTTCATATGAAGTTAGCGAAACCCTATTGCCAAAATGCGTAATTAAATTAATAGAGAGGTCTAATATACATCAAAATTTGCCGTTTTTTTGTCGCTTTAAATACGTTAAAACAAAATTTAAAAATATTTATTTTTGCTGCCAGTAACTATTAACAAACGGAAAAAGAGTTATAGTAATGGCTACAAAAAGCGTTAAGTAATAGAATTACATAGGACGCCCTGCTAGTTAAGAACCCGCTTAGTAATATTAGCTACGTTAGTGCGTTTCTCCACAAAAATTAATTCATGAAACCACCAACAAAATATTCAACAAATAAATTTAAATAATTTTGCTAGTTTCACTTAATCACGATCAATTCGAAATAAGTCAATTCTAACAATCTCCATTAAAAAACATAAAATTTTATTGCAAATTTGTCAAAATATTACAACATTTATGATAAAAAAAACTCGTAACAAGACAAAATACCAAAACATAACATTTCAACTGTGTCGCATTGAAATAACAAAATTTTCATTACTTACCTAAAATAGACAATTTTTTCAGTCAAAATCAATTTTAAATAATTTAAACAGTCACGACAAAATCAAAAACCACTTTTAGAAACAGAATTCGTAACACGACAAAATACCAAAACATAACATTTCAACTGTGATGCAATGAAATAACAAAATTCTCATTGTTTCACGAAAATTGACAATTTTTTCAGTCAAAATCAATTTTAAATAATTTAAACAGTCACGACAAAATCAAAAACCACTTTTAGAAACAGAATTCGTAACACGACAAAATACCAAAACATAACATTTCAACTGTGATGCAATGAAATAACAAAATTCTCATTGTTTCACGAAAATTGACAATTATTTAGTCAAAATCAATTTTAAATAATTTAAACAGTCACGACAAAATCAAAAACCACTTTTAGAAACAGAATTCGTAACACGACAAAATACCAAAACATAACATTTCAACTGAGATGCAATGAAATAACAAAATTCTCATTGTTTCACGAAAATTGACAATTTCTTCACTCAAAATCAATTTTAAATAATTTAAACAGTCACGACAAAATCAAAAACCACTTTTAGAAACAGAATTCGTAACACGACAAAATACCAAAACATAACATTTCAACTGTGATGCAATGAAATAACAAAATTCTCATTGTTTCACGAAAATTGACAATTTCTTCACTCAAAATCAATTTTAAATAATTTAAACAGTCACGACAAAATCAAAAACCACTTTAAGAAACAGAATTCGTAACACGACAAAATACCAAAACATAACATTTCAACTGTGATGCAATGAAATAACAAAATTCTCATTGTTTCACGAAAATTGACAATTATTTAGTCAAAATCAATTTTAAATAATTTAAACAGTCACGACAAAATCAAAAACCACTTTAAGAAACAGAATTCGTAACACGACAAAATACCAAAACATAACATTTCAACTGAGATGCAATGAAATAACAAAATTCTCATTGTTTCACGAAAATTGACAATTTCTTCACTCAAAATCAATTTTAAATAATTTAAACAGTCACGACAAAATCAAAAACCACTTTAAGAAACAGAATTCGTAACACGACAAAATACCAAAACATAACATTTCAACTGTGATGCAATGAAATAACAAAATTCTCATTGTTTCACGAAAATTGACAATTATTTAGTCAAAATCAATTTTAAATAATTTAAACAGTCACGACAAAATCAAAAACCACTTTTAGAAACAGAATTCGTAACACGACAAAATACCAAAACATAACATTTCAACTGTGATGCAATGAAATAACAAAATTCTCATTGTTTCACGAAAATTGACAATTTTTTCAGTCAAAATCAATTTTAAATAATTTAAACAGTCACGACAAAATCAAAAACCACTTTTAGAAACAGAATTCGTAACACGACAAAATACCAAAACATAACATTTCAACTGAGATGCAATGAAATAACAAAATTCTCATTGTTTCACGAAAATTGACAATTTCTTCACTCAAAATCAATTTTAAATAATTTAAACAGTCACGACAAAATCAAAAACCACTTTTAGAAACAGAATTCGTAACACGACAAAATACCAAAACATAACATTTCAACTGTGATGCAATGAAATAACAAAATTCTCATTGTTTCACGAAAATTGACAATTATTTAGTCAAAATCAATTTTAAATAATTTAAACAGTCACGACAAAATCAAAAACCACTTTAAGAAACAGAATTCGTAACACGACAAAATACCAAAACATAACATTTCAACTGTGATGCAATGAAATAACAAAATTCTCATTGTTTCACGAAAATTGACAATTATTTAGTCAAAATCAATTTTAAATAATTTAAACAGTCACGACAAAATCAAAAACCACTTTTAGAAACAGAATTCGTAACACGACAAAATACCAAAACATAACATTTCAACTGTGATGCAATGAAATAACAAAATTCTCATTGTTTCACGAAAATTGACAATTTCTTCACTCAAAATCAATTTTAAATAATTTAAACAGTCACGACAAAATCAAAAACCACTTTAAGAAACAGAATTCGTAACACGACAAAATACCAAAACATAACATTTCAACTGTGATGCAATGAAATAACAAAATTCTCATTGTTTCACGAAAATTGACAATTTCTTCACTCAAAATCAATTTTAAATAATTTAAACAGTCACGACAAAATCAAAAACCACTTTTAGAAACAGAATTCGTAACACGACAAAATACCAAAACATAACATTTCAACTGAGATGTAATGAAATAACAAAATTCTCATTATTTACCTAAATTAAACAATTTTTTTAGTCAAAATCAATTTTAAATAATTTAAACAGTCACGACAAAATCAAAAACCACTTTAAGAAACAGAATTCGTAACACGACAAAATACCAAAACATAACATTTCAACTGTGATGCAATGAAATAACAAAATTCTCATTGTTTCACGAAAATTGACAATTTCTTCACTCAAAATCAATTTTAAATAATTTAAACAGTCACGACAAAATCAAAAACCACTTTTAGAAACAGAATTCGTAACACGACAAAATACCAAAACATAACATTTCAACTGAGATGTAATGAAATAACAAAATTCTCATTATTTACCTAAATTAAACAATTTTTTTAGTCAAAATCAATTTTAAATAATTTAAACAGTCACGACAAAATCAAAAACCACTTTTAGAAACAGAATTCGTAACACGACAAAATACCAAAACATAACATTTCAACTGTGATGCAATGAAATAACAAAATTCTCATTGTTTCACGAAAATTGACAATTTTTTCAGTCAAAATCAATTTTAAATAATTTAAACAGTCACGACAAAATCAAAAACCACTTTTAGAAACAGAATTCGTAACACGACAAAATACCAAAACATAACATTTCAACTGAGATGCAATGAAATAACAAAATTCTCATTGTTTCACGAAAATTGACAATTATTTAGTCAAAATCAATTTTAAATAATTTAAACAGTCACGACAAAATCAAAAACCACTTTAAGAAACAGAATTCGTAACACGACAAAATACCAAAACATAACATTTCAACTGTGATGCAATGAAATAACAAAATTCTCATTGTTTCACGAAAATTGACAATTATTTAGTCAAAATCAATTTTAAATAATTTAAACAGTCACGACAAAATCAAAAACCACTTTAAGAAACAGAATTCGTAACACGACAAAATACCAAAACATAACATTTCAACTGTGATGCAATGAAATAACAAAATTCTCATTGTTTCACGAAAATTGACAATTATTTAGTCAAAATCAATTTTAAATAATTTAAACAGTCACGACAAAATCAAAAACCACTTTTAGAAACAGAATTCGTAACACGACAAAATACCAAAACATAACATTTCAACTGAGATGCAATGAAATAACAAAATTCTCATTGTTTCACGAAAATTGACAATTTCTTCACTCAAAATCAATTTTAAATAATTTAAACAGTCACGACAAAATCAAAAACCACTTTAAGAAACAGAATTCGTAACACGACAAAATACCAAAACATAACATTTCAACTGTGATGCAATGAAATAACAAAATTCTCATTGTTTCACGAAAATTGACAATTATTTAGTCAAAATCAATTTTAAATAATTTAAACAGTCACGACAAAATCAAAAACCACTTTTAGAAACAGAATTCGTAACACGACAAAATACCAAAACATAACATTTCAATTGTGATGCAATGAAATAACAAAATTCTCATTGTTTCACGAAAATTGACAATTTCTTCACTCAAAATCAATTTTAAATAATTTAAACAGTCACGACAAAATCAAAAACCACTTTTAGAAACAGAATTCGTAACACGACAAAATACCAAAACATAACATTTCAACTGAGATGTAATGAAATAACAAAATTCTCATTATTTACCTAAATTAAACAATTTTTTTAGTCAAAATCAATTTTAAATAATTTAAACAGTCACGACAAAATCAAAAACCACTTTTAGAAACAGAATTCGTAACACGACAAAATACCAAAACATAACATTTCAACTGTGATGCAATGAAATAACAAAATTCTCATTGTTTCACGAAAATTGACAATTTTTTTAGTCAAAATCAATTTTAAATAATTTAAACAGTCACGACAAAATCAAAAACCACTTTTAGAAACAGAATTCGTAACACGACAAAATACCAAAACATAACATTTCAACTGAGATGCAATGAAATAACAAAATTCTCATTGTTTCACGAAAATTGACAATTTCTTCACTCAAAATCAATTTTAAATAATTTAAACAGTCACGACAAAATCAAAAACCACTTTTAGAAACAGAATTCGTAACACGACAAAATACCAAAACATAACATTTCAACTGAGATGCAATGAAATAACAAAATTCTCATTGTTTCACGAAAATTGACAATTTCTTCACTCAAAATCAATTTTAAATAATTTAAACAGTCACGACAAAATCAAAAACCACTTTTAGAAACAGAATTCGTAACACGACAAAATACCAAAACATAACATTTCAACTGAGATGTAATGAAATAACAAAATTCTCATTATTTACCTAAATTAAACAATTTTTTTAGTCAAAATCAATTTTAAATAATTTAAACAGTCACGACAAAATCAAAAACCACTTTTAGAAACAGAATTCGTAACACGACAAAATACCAAAACATAACATTTCAACTGTGATGCAATGAAATAACAAAATTCTCATTGTTTCACGAAAATTGACAATTTTTTCAGTCAAAATCAATTTTAAATAATTTAAACAGTCACGACAAAATCAAAAACCACTTTTAGAAACAGAATTCGTAACACGACAAAATACCAAAACATAACATTTCAACTGAGATGCAATGAAATAACAAAATTCTCATTGTTTCACGAAAATTGACAATTATTTAGTCAAAATCAATTTTAAATAATTTAAACAGTCACGACAAAATCAAAAACCACTTTTAGAAACAGAATTCGTAACACGACAAAATACCAAAACATAACATTTCAACTGAGATGCAATGAAATAACAAAATTCTCATTGTTTCACGAAAATTGACAATTTCTTCACTCAAAATCAATTTTAAATAATTTAAACAGTCACGACAAAATCAAAAACCACTTTAAGAAACAGAATTCGTAACACGACAAAATACCAAAACATAACATTTCAACTGTGATGCAATGAAATAACAAAATTCTCATTGTTTCACGAAAATTGACAATTTTTTAGTCAAAATCAATTTTAAATAATTTAAACAGTCACGACAAAATCAAAAACCACTTTTAGAAACAGAATTCGTAACACGACAAAATACCAAAACATAACATTTCAATTGTGATGCAATGAAATAACAAAATTCTCATTGTTTCACGAAAATTGACAATTTTTTCAGTCAAAATCAATTTTAAATAATTTAAACAGTCACGACAAAATCAAAAACCACTTTTAGAAACAGAATTCGTAACACGACAAAATACCAAAACATAACATTTCAACTGAGATGCAATGAAATAACAAAATTCTCATTGTTTCACGAAAATTGACAATTTCTTCACTCAAAATCAATTTTAAATAATTTAAACAGTCACGACAAAATCAAAAACCACTTTTAGAAACAGAATTCGTAACACGACAAAATACCAAAACATAACATTTCAACTGTGATGCAATGAAATAACAAAATTCTCATTGTTTCACGAAAATTGACAATTATTTAGTCAAAATCAATTTTAAATAATTTAAACAGTCACGACAAAATCAAAAACCACTTTTAGAAACAGAATTCGTAACACGACAAAATACCAAAACATAACATTTCAATTGTGATGCAATGAAATAACAAAATTCTCATTGTTTCACGAAAATTGACAATTTCTTCACTCAAAATCAATTTTAAATAATTTAAACAGTCACGACAAAATCAAAAACCACTTTTAGAAACAGAATTCGTAACACGACAAAATACCAAAACATAACATTTCAACTGAGATGTAATGAAATAACAAAATTCTCATTATTTACCTAAATTAAACAATTTTTTTAGTCAAAATCAATTTTAAATAATTTAAACAGTCACGACAAAATCAAAAACCACTTTTAGAAACAGAATTCGTAACACGACAAAATACCAAAACATAACATTTCAACTGTGATGCAATGAAATAACAAAATTCTCATTGTTTCACGAAAATTGACAATTTTTTCAGTCAAAATCAATTTTAAATAATTTAAACAGTCACGACAAAATCAAAAACCACTTTTAGAAACAGAATTCGTAACACGACAAAATACCAAAACATAACATTTCAACTGAGATGCAATGAAATAACAAAATTCTCATTGTTTCACGAAAATTGACAATTATTTAGTCAAAATCAATTTTAAATAATTTAAACAGTCACGACAAAATCAAAAACCACTTTTAGAAACAGAATTCGTAACACGACAAAATACCAAAACATAACATTTCAACTGAGATGCAATGAAATAACAAAATTCTCATTGTTTCACGAAAATTGACAATTTCTTCACTCAAAATCAATTTTAAATAATTTAAACAGTCACGACAAAATCAAAAACCACTTTAAGAAACAGAATTCGTAACACGACAAAATACCAAAACATAACATTTCAACTGTGATGCAATGAAATAACAAAATTCTCATTGTTTCACGAAAATTGACAATTTTTTAGTCAAAATCAATTTTAAATAATTTAAACAGTCACGACAAAATCAAAAACCACTTTTAGAAACAGAATTCGTAACACGACAAAATACCAAAACATAACATTTCAATTGTGATGCAATGAAATAACAAAATTCTCATTGTTTCACGAAAATTGACAATTTCTTCACTCAAAATCAATTTTAAATAATTTAAACAGTCACGACAAAATCAAAAACCACTTTTAGAAACAGAATTCGTAACACGACAAAATACCAAAACATAACATTTCAACTGAGATGTAATGAAATAACAAAATTCTCATTATTTACCTAAATTAAACAATTTTTTTAGTCAAAATCAATTTTAAATAATTTAAACAGTCACGACAAAATCAAAAACCACTTTTAGAAACAGAATTCGTAACACGACAAAATACCAAAACATAACATTTCAACTGTGATGCAATGAAATAACAAAATTCTCATTGTTTCACGAAAATTGACAATTTTTTCAGTCAAAATCAATTTTAAATAATTTAAACAGTCACGACAAAATCAAAAACCACTTTTAGAAACAGAATTCGTAACACGACAAAATACCAAAACATAACATTTCAACTGAGATGCAATGAAATAACAAAATTCTCATTGTTTCACGAAAATTGACAATTATTTAGTCAAAATCAATTTTAAATAATTTAAACAGTCACGACAAAATCAAAAACCACTTTAAGAAACAGAATTCGTAACACGACAAAATACCAAAACATAACATTTCAACTGTGATGCAATGAAATAACAAAATTCTCATTGTTTCACGAAAATTGACAATTATTTAGTCAAAATCAATTTTAAATAATTTAAACAGTCACGACAAAATCAAAAACCACTTTTAGAAACAGAATTCGTAACACGACAAAATACCAAAACATAACATTTCAATTGTGATGCAATGAAATAACAAAATTCTCATTGTTTCACGAAAATTGACAATTTCTTCACTCAAAATCAATTTTAAATAATTTAAACAGTCACGACAAAATCAAAAACCACTTTTAGAAACAGAATTCGTAACACGACAAAATACCAAAACATAACATTTCAACTGAGATGTAATGAAATAACAAAATTCTCATTATTTACCTAAATTAAACAATTTTTTTAGTCAAAATCAATTTTAAATAATTTAAACAGTCACGACAAAATCAAAAACCACTTTTAGAAACAGAATTCGTAACACGACAAAATACCAAAACATAACATTTCAACTGTGATGCAATGAAATAACAAAATTCTCATTGTTTCACGAAAATTGACAATTTTTTCAGTCAAAATCAATTTTAAATAATTTAAACAGTCACGACAAAATCAAAAACCACTTTTAGAAACAGAATTCGTAACACGACAAAATACCAAAACATAACATTTCAACTGTGATGCAATGAAATAACAAAATTCTCATTATTTACCTAAAAAAGACAATTTTTCAGTCAAAATCAATTTTAAATAATTTAAACAGTCACGACAAAATCAAAAACCTCTTTTAGAAACAGAATTCGTAACACGACAAAATACCAAAACATAACATTTCAACTGAGATGCAATGAAATAACAAAATTCTCATTATTTACCTAAATTAGACAGTTTTTTCAGTCAAATTTAATTTTAAATTATTGAAACAGTCATGACAAAATCTAAAACCTGTTTTAATAAAAGAATTCGTAACACGAAAAAATACCAGAGCATAACGTTTCAACTGCAATGCTTTTAAGTAACAAAATTCCCATTATATGTCGAAAAATTCTTTGACATAAATTTTGTTTTTCCGAATTACTATTTGTCATAATTATTAATCCTCTGAATTGACTCTTGACATAACTTTCTAACCTTTGAAATTTTATTACACATTAATTTTATTTATCGAAATCCTATTTGTCGTAATGTTCATTTACTTGTATTGTAAATTGTAATGTATAGAAATTGTATTTGCTACAATTTTTATTTATTGGAATAACCATGTAACATAAAATCTATTTATCTGAAATTTCATTTACATAATTTCCAAACATCTTGACTACTTTTAAACCAATTATGTTTCGATAATAAGAATTTCGATGTTTTGAAAATTTGGAAATTGAAATTTGGGGATTATTTATGCGCCCCACAAATTTGTAAGTATTAGCAAAATTTCATGACTTTTTACCTTTTACTATTGTTTTAGTAGAATTCTACTAATTGAAAATCAAATTAATGAAACTGCTTTATCGAGGACATAAACACTGACGATATCTGTTTAACGACTTATCATTTCATCTGTATTGTTTAGAAATAACAAAAAGCTGTCATTTTCGCCAAAATTGACAAAATTTGTATTTCAATTAAATTTTTACATATTTAAACAATCACGCGACCAAACCAAAAGCAAGCCTTTTTTTAACAAAACCTGTTTAACGAAAAAATAATAGAACATAACATTTCACCAACATTGGTTTAAATAAAATCCCTTCAGTTTACCACCGGGCCGAATGATGCCGGTCGTATGCTTCGGCATAACTCCGACATTTCTGCCTGGGTTAGAGAAGAATTTAAGTTAAACATTTGATAAATAATTTATTCTTGCGAGAGATACATTTACAACTTTGAAGAGTATTTGAATTGCAAAAGGTTTCAAATTATAAAAAATATAAATGTTAAATAATCACAATTAAAAATTTTAAAGTATTTAATTTTTTGATAAATACTTGTTTAAATGATTTTAAAATTGTCTATAATAAATTGAGTGGTTAAATGCTATAAAATTCACTATGAATTTAATTTCTTTTAGTTTTTACAGGATTTTTGAAATTCTAAAATATTGTTTTGCGTATTAGAAATTGTTTAAAATTATTTTATTTTGTAACTAAAATTTTGTAAAATTTATTATTTCCTAGAATTAATACTTTTTTGTAAATAACACAGGCACACAAAAAATAGTTTTTTGGCCGAGACTGTGCAATATTATATTTGCATGTATTTTGTCTCACTAAATCCGAATCCGAAGTCAGAATTGTCAAATTGGTTCTTTTTTTGTATGATACTCAAAAAGCTACTCAAAAACCAAATTAAAATAAAAAAAAATTTATAACACTTCAGTAGTATATTTCAATGCATTTTTTCACGCTGAATCCGAATTCGAAGTCAGAATTAACAAATTTGCTCAAAATTTTGAGATAAACTCAAGAACGACTCATAAAACCGAACTAAAATAAGAAAATAGAAAAATTTTCATATAAGAATACAGTAGTATAGTTCTATTTGGTTTTTTCGCTGATTCCGAATTTGATATCAAAATTGAGAGAACTACTCAAAATTTTGAGATAAACTCAAAAAATTGAAGAAAAAGCAATTAAAAATTAAAAAGGAAAATTTTTGTTATGACACTATAGTAATGTATTCTCGTATAGTTTTTCACTTTAATTTCGAACTCAGATTCTCAAAGTGGCTCAAAATTTTGATTTCAATGAAAAGGGTTCATAAACTCGAATGTGACTTGCAAGAAAAAGTTGAATCTCTTGACTTTAATTTGTTTTTCTTAGTAGATTTTCTTGAATATCTCAAAATTTTGAGACATTATATTTATATTTTCTAATTTATTTAATTTTAATTCGGTTTTTTTTAATTTTTTTCAAAATTCTGTCAATTCGTACATCAAATTCCGATTCATCGGCAAAAAATACATAGAAATATACTATCGTAGTGTTATAAATTTTTTTTTAATTTTAATTTGATTTTTTTGAGTCATTTTTCGAGTTTATCGCAAAATTTTGAACAAATCAGTTAATTCTGACTTCGAATTCGGATTCAGCATGAAAAAATGCATGAAAATATACTACTGTATAGTGTCATAAAAATTTAATTTTAATTTAGTTCTTGAGTATTCGGATTCGGTCTCGGACAAAAAACTTTTTTTTGTGGGCCTTTGTGAATAATCTTCAAAGAGAAACTTCTAATTATTTAAGTTTATAAGCAAACGGTTTTAAATAATCCTGCAGGGTAAATACGAATTTGTAGACAAACATATCTAACCTGGCTGGCTTATAACCACACTAAAAAATGTTTTTTTCAGAATTACAAGAATGTTTGTTACGAATTCTGTTTCTAAAAGAGGTTTTTGATTTTGTCGTGACTGTTTAAATTATTTAAAATTGATTTTGACTGAAAAATTGACAATTTTTGTGAAACAATGAGAATTTTGTTATTTCAATGCATGTCAGTTGAAATGTTATGTTTTGGTATTTTGTCGTGTTACGAATTCTGTTTCTAAAAGTGGTTTTTGATTTGGTCGTGACTGTTTAAATTATTTAAAATTGATTTTGACTAAAAAATTGTCTAATTTAGGTAAATAATGAGAATTTTGTTATTTCATTGCATCTCAGTTGAAATGTTATGTTTTGGTATTTTGTCGTGTTACGAATTCTGTTTCTAAAAGTGGTTTTTGATTTTGTCGTGACTGTTTAAATTATTTAAAATTGATTTTGACTAAATAATTGTCAATTTTCGTGAAACAATGAGAATTTTGTTATTTCATTGCATCTCAGTTGAAATGTTATGTTTTGGTATTTTGTCGTGTTACGAATTCTGTTTCTAAAAGTGGTTTTTGATTTTGTCGTGACTGTTTAAATTATTTAAAATTGATTTTGAGTGAAGAAATTGTCAATTTTCGTGAAACAATGAGAATTTTGTTATTTCATTGCATCTCAGTTGAAATGTTATGTTTTGGTATTTTGTCGTGTTACGAATTCTGTTTCTTAAAGTGGTTTTTGATTTTGTCGTGACTGTTTAAATTATTTAAAATTGATTTTGAGTGAAGAAATTGTCAATTTTCGTGAAACAATGAGAATTTTGTTATTTCATTGCATCTCAGTTGAAATGTTATGTTTTGGTATTTTGTCGTGTTACGAATTCTGTTTCTAAAAGTGGTTTTTGATTTTGTCGCGACTGTTTAAATTATTTAAAATTGATTTTGACTAAAAAATTGTCTTTTTTAGGTAAATAATGAGAATTTTGTTATTTCATTGCATCTCAGTTGAAATGTTATGTTTTGGTATTTTGTCGTGTTACGAATTCTGTTTCTAAAAGTGGTTTTTGATTTTGTCGTGACTGTTTAAATTATTTAAAATTGATTTTGACTAAAAAAATTGTCTAATTTAGGTAAATAATGAGAATTTTGTTATTTCATTACATCTCAGTTGAAATGTTATGTTTTGGTATTTTGTCGTGTTACGAATTCTGTTTCTAAAAGTGGTTTTTGATTTTGTCGTGACTGTTTAAATTATTTAAAATTGATTTTGAGTGAAGAAATTGTCAATTTTCGTGAAACAATGAGAATTTTGTTATTTCATTGCATCTCAGTTGAAATGTTATGTTTTGGTATTTTGTCGTGTTACGAATTCTGTTTCTAAAAGTGGTTTTTGATTTTGTCGTGACTGTTTTAAATTATTTAAAATTGATTTTGAGTGAAGAAATTGTCAATTTTCGTGAAACAATGAGAATTTTGTTATTTCATTGCATCTCAGTTGAAATGTTATGTTTTGGTATTTTGTCGTGTTACGAATTCTGTTTCTAAAAGTGGTTTTTGATTTTGTCGTGACTGTTTAAATTATTTAAAATTGATTTTGACTAAAAAATTGTCTTTTTTAGGTAAATAATGAGAATTTTGTTATTTCATTGCATCTCAGTTGAAATGTTATGTTTTGGTATTTTGTCGTGTTACGAATTCTGTTTCTTAAAGTGGTTTTTGATTTTGTCGTGACTGTTTAAATTATTTAAAATTGATTTTGAGTGAAGAAATTGTCAATTTTCGTGAAACAATGAGAATTTTGTTATTTCATTGCATCTCAGTTGAAATGTTATGTTTTGGTATTTTGTCGTGTTACGAATTCTGTTTCTAAAAGTGGTTTTTGATTTTGTCGTGACTGTTTAAATTATTTAAAATTGATTTTGAGTGAAGAAATTGTCAATTTTCGTGAAACAATGAGAATTTTGTTATTTCATTGCATCTCAGTTGAAATGTTATGTTTTGGTATTTTGTCGTGTTACGAATTCTGTTTCTAAAAGTGGTTTTTGATTTTGTCGTGACTGTTTAAATTATTTAAAATTGATTTTGAGTGAAGAAATTGTCAATTTTCGTGAAACAATGAGAATTTTGTTATTTCATTGCATCTCAGTTGAAATGTTATGTTTTGGTATTTTGTCGTGTTACGAATTCTGTTTCTAAAAGTGGTTTTTGATTTTGTCGTGACTGTTTAAATTATTTAAAATTGATTTTGAGTGAAGAAATTGTCAATTTTCGTGAAACAATGAGAATTTTGTTATTTCATTGCATCTCAGTTGAAATGTTATGTTTTGGTATTTTGTCGTGTTACGAATTCTGTTTCTAAAAGTGGTTTTTGATTTTGTCGTGACTGTTTAAATTATTTAAAATTGATTTTGACTGAAAAAATGTCAATTTTCGTGAAACAATGAGAATTTTGTTATTTCATTGCATCACAGTTGAAATGTTATGTTTTGGTATTTTGTCGTGTTACGAATTCTGTTTCTAAAAGTGGTTTTTGATTTTGTCGTGACTGTTTAAATTATTTAAAATTGATTTTGACTAAAAAATTGTCTTTTTTAGGTAAATAATGAGAATTTTGTTATTTCATTGCATCTCAGTTGAAATGTTATGTTTTGGTATTTTGTCGTGTTACGAATTCTGTTTCTAAAAGTGGTTTTTAATTTTGTCGTGACTGTTTAAATTATTTAAAATTGATTTTGACTAAAAAAATTGTCTAATTTAGGTAAATAATGAGAATTTTGTTATTTCATTACATCTCAGTTGAAATGTTATGTTTTGGTATTTTGTCGTGTTACGAATTCTGTTTCTAAAAGTGGTTTTTGATTTTGTCGTGACTGTTTAAATTATTTAAAATTGATTTTGAGTGAAGAAATTGTCAATTTTCGTGAAACAATGAGAATTTTGTTATTTCATTGCATCTCAGTTGAAATGTTATGTTTTGGTATTTTGTCGTGTTACGAATTCTGTTTCTAAAAGTGGTTTTTGATTTTGTCGTGACTGTTTAAATTATTTAAAATTGATTTTGACTAAATAATTGTCAATTTTCGTGAAACAATGAGAATTTTGTTATTTCATTGCATCACAGTTGAAATGTTATGTTTTGGTATTTTGTCGTGTTACGAATTCTGTTTCTTAAAGTGGTTTTTGATTTTGTCGTGACTGTTTAAATTATTTAAAATTGATTTTGAGTGAAGAAATTGTCAATTTTCGTGAAACAATGAGAATTTTGTTATTTCATTGCATCTCAGTTGAAATGTTATGTTTTGGTATTTTGTCGTGTTACGAATTCTGTTTCTTAAAGTGGTTTTTGATTTTGTCGTGACTGTTTAAATTATTTAAAATTGATTTTGACTAAATAATTGTCAATTTTCGTGAAACAATGAGAATTTTGTTATTTCATTGCATCACAGTTGAAATGTTATGTTTTGGTATTTTGTCGTGTTACGAATTCTGTTTCTTAAAGTGGTTTTTGATTTTGTCGTGACTGTTTAAATTATTTAAAAGTGATTTTGACTGAAAAAATTGTCAATTTTCGTGAAACAATGAGAATTTTGTTATTTCATTGCATCTCAGTTGAAATGTTATGTTTTGGTATTTTGTCGTGTTACGAATTCTGTTTCTAAAAGTGGTTTTTGATTTTGTCGTGACTGTTTAAATTATTTAAAATTGATTTTGACTGAAAAAATTGTCAATTTTCGTGAAACAATGAGAATTTTGTTATTTCATTGCATCTCAGTTGAAATGTTATGTTTTGGTATTTTGTCGTGTTACGAATTCTGTTTCTAAAAGTGGTTTTTGATTTTGTCGTGACTGTTTAAATTATTTAAAATTGATTTTGACTGAAAAAATTGTCAATTTTCGTGAAACAATGAGAATTTTGTTATTTCAATGCGACACAGTTGAAATGTTATGTTTTGGTATTTTGTCTTGTTACGAGTTTTTTTTATCATAAATGTTGTAATATTTTGACAAATTTGCAATAAAATTTTATGTTTTTTAATGGAGATTGTTAGAATTGACTTATTTCGAATTGATCGTGATTAAGTGAAACTAGCAAAATTATTTAAATTTATTTGTTGAATATTTTGTTGGTGGTTTCATGAATTAATTTTTGTGGAGAAACGCACTAACGTAGCTAATATTACTAAGCGGGTTCTTAACTAGCAGGGCGTCCTATGTAATTCTATTACTTAACGCTTTTTGTAGCCATTACTATAACTCTTTTTCCGTTTGTTAATAGTTACTGGCAGCAAAAATAAATATTTTTAAATTTTGTTTTAACGTATTTAAAGCGACAAAAAAACGGCAAATTTTGATGTATATTAGACCTCTCTATTAATTTAATTACGCATTTTGGCAATAGGGTTTCGCTAACTTCATATGAAGTTAGCGAAGCCGCCATTTTTTTAAAAAAAAACGTTAGCGACAAAATTAGTTTTTTCACAACTAATTAACGACTAATTAACGGCAAATTATCCAACTATTTCCGACTTGATTTGATAAAGTGGTCTCGTTAACTTCATATACATCAAAAACTCAGGAGTCGTAATTTCTGATAGAGCAGGTGTTCGCACTGGTAATACATAAACTTTGTTGCGAAGAAAGAGCCAAAAAAAACAGAATAACACAGTAAAATCGTTTCCTATACACAAAGTCCATTAAGATTGTAGAAACAAGGCACTGAGATCTGCTTTGAAAATTTATGTTCCGCGCTTCTCATTTTTTTAATGTTTATATGTATATGTATATGTATATATATGAAAGACCCCATGAATAGGAAATTTAGCATGATAGGATCTTCTTCTTCTTTGCTCTAGAAAGCGATACTCAATAAAAATTTCACTGACAGATCCTCGAAACACAAAGGTTATTTCTTGAAGAAAAGAAACAGAAAAGAAATAGAAAAGGAAAAAATTCGCTGATCATGAGAGCTTTTAAATAAAAATTTACTGCCTTTTTGCCTCTCAACTTTTTTTTTTACGAGTGTCTCATAAATTTTATATATAGGATTTCAAAGATGGCAAATTTCTTTTTTTATTGGACAAACTGTGAAATAATTTCTCGATTAGTTTTATAAACTGTTTTCTTCCATTATTTTTAGTATTCTTATTTTAATAATTCACGAAATAAAATTAACAAACAAATAAATAAACACGAAATGTGTCCTTTTAACAAATAGGAATTAAAAGAGTAACAAAAATATTAATTTGAACGTTATGAATTTTTGGTTCATAAATTTATAACGTGGCTGAAGTTCACAAAGTTTAAGATCAAAGATTGGAAAAAAAAATACTTCTCTTACAAAAAACAATATGTTTACAAATCTTTATTTTTGAGTTTTTGATCAAGAAATATAAAACCTTTTTTTTAGAAAGAAATTGAAAAATATTTTTTTTTCTAAATTGTTAATTATAAACGTTGTGAACTTCACCAACTTAATTTTTGAATTAGCTGATTATTTTAATTAAAGTAGAAAATAATTTCGAAAACAGTGAATAATATAATCAAATTATTGTCGCAATGAAATCCAATTGTGAATATTGTTCTGCTATGTAATATTGTATATTATTGTATATAATCATTGTAAGTTTAATAATACCAGTAGAATATGAATATAATAATAATAATTTTATTCCATTAAAAAAGTAATTTAAAAAACTTCTTTTTTATGGTTCTTGAAAACCTTAGTTTGAAAGAAATAATTAAGAATCTCGCGAGACATAATTTTTAATATGAAAGTGAGTCACTCGCTATATGACTCACTATTTATGGTAGTTTACGACAGTGTCCATAAAATTTAATTAAGTTAATTTTACTGGCAAGGGGGGCAAGAAGAGGAGAACGTTAAAATACATATTATAGTTTTGTAATAAAATAAATTATTTTCCATAAATATATAATATTTATAATCGAAAGACAGTTTGAATGTAAATTTATTTGGTATTTAGCATTGAATCGATTTCCATGATATGGAATTTTTTATTGTTATTGTTTTATTTTTGTTCACTTTGAATTTTATTATTGATGTTCCAAAGTTTTTTGCCCTTTTATGTTGACTTTTTTTTTTGAAAATTTGAGAAAAAAATTCCTTTGAAGTTGAAAAAAGAATTAACGAAAATTATTGGAAATTTGTGGGTCGTAGTCTTCTTTTTCTTTGCAAAATGTATCGAAATCCGCAAAGGCCGATGAAAAAAAAAATTGTCATCCCCTTGAGGAGTTGAATTTCAATTAAAGAGTTGAAAGGAAAAAATAATTAGTCGAAAATTTGTTGCGAAATTGCGAAAATATTTTCAAGTTGCGAAAAAAAGATTCATGATTTTTATTAAAAAAAATATTTATTTATATTGAAAATATTAATTTAAATTCATTTATAAATGAGGGAAATTTGAATGCTATGAATTTTTGGAGCATATTTAAATGATCCTTTAGAGTTGTATAGATTCGTGTATGTTCAAAGTAAAATTTACCCCCTTCTTTTTTATTTTTCATGCTTTGCTCTCTCCCTCTCTCTCTCTCTCTCTTTCTCTTTCAAATAAGGTTAAAATGGTTTATTAGATAATTAAGTTTATTCTGAAAATTAAGTACGTATAATACAATAAATTTAGAGTCAATTATTTCAAAAAGGGTTTTTGTCGCGTTTATACTCAATTTGCTTAATGGGAAGCAATTTAAAGGCTTTTAAGTCAGTTGAGAATTTCTAGAGTGAGAGAGAGAGAGAGCAGCATGTTTCTGACATAATAAAGGCAAGTCCTTACCTAACGCTAATTGGTTGCATAGAGTGTTCCTGCTGTAGGTAAAGCGGTTGTTGATATCCGCCGGGATCCAAGCTCAATCCATCTGGCGACTGCTGCATTCCGCCACTTGGCATCATCTAAAAATAACATTGAAAATTTTATTTTCTTATTAAAAATTGAAAAATAGTTTTTTTAACATATGCAGTTTTTAATGATTCTTTTTTTTGGTTCCACTTTTTAGTTTTTTTACTACTTGCTCTAAATTCATAGGACAGGGTTGCCACAGGTCAGGAATAGGAAAATCAGGAAAAAGTAAAGAATTTTTAGTGAAAGTAGTGGAAACAATTAAATTTTTTAAATTCATAAGAAAACTCTGAATTTTGATGGTTTTTTGTATAAACTATAAAATTACTATACGAATTCTAATACAGTCTTCAATTTTTTCTATTTCTCACAATAATTTCTTTTAAAATAACTTAATTCATGAAGAGTTAACAAATTTAACAAATTTAAAGTAGTGTAAATTCTCAAACATGGAAAAAAGTATAGCTTTTAGTGTTACAAATAAAAAAAAAATATCCAAATAGTAGTAAAAAGTTTTTTGATGCCGATTTTTCACAACCTTATACAAAAAAAGTAATTACAATAAACAACAATAACAATGAGTTTTACGGTAGTTTTTTTGTCGATATATTCACATAATATGAAAAAGGGGGAGAATAATTGAAATGACAGTATTGCATATTATTCACCTCACATCCATAGGGAGAAAACAATACTAAAAATAAGTCATGGAATATGAATAATGCCGCGACCCGGAAGTAGTTAAACGGCCGATAGATCATTCTGACATGTCCATGTTTGTGTACGGTATTTAAATACTCTCTATGCAAAAACCGGTGGATGAGAGATATAAGTTGAGACGTGTGCGACTCAAATATCTTTCTGCAAGTGTGAGAGAGAAAGAGAGATTTTCTCATCTCAAATCTCTCCCTTGAAAGTTTTGACACTCATCTCCCACAACTTTTAATAAATCTTCATTTAAAAAGACAAGGAAAAAGAAATTTATCAACTGTTATTAATGACTCGAGAAAGACTAAATAATTGCAAAATCTTTCCCCAGAGGGAAAGCTTTTTGCAAAGTCTTTCTTCTTATACATATATACACACACAACTCTCATCCTTTTTTTTTCTCTCGCATCTATTTTCATTCGTAGCTCTTTTTCCTATAATAAATCTTTCCAGACAACTCTTTTATATACATTGTAAATAAAAAAAAAGAGCAGCGAGAATTCAAACGAAATCATTTCATATAATTTAATTAATTTCAATATATTTTGTATACAATAAAAAAATACCGAATCCACCCCTGCAAGGTTGCCACAAATATTTAATTTTGTTTTTCCCTGATTTTCAGACAAAATTTTGACTGACCCTAAAGAATATTCTGATTCACTCTAAAAATTATTAGATACTCAAAATTCTATTACATTTATTTACAAATTTTGTTAATTGTAAAATTATTCCAAAACATCAATAGTTTTATTAAAAATAAATATTTAATCATTATTATTTTTCCATATGAATTAAGATTTAAAAAAATTTCTAATTCAAACCTACTGAACAAAACAAAACTTAACAACTTATCGAAATTTTATTGTAAAACATGAAGAAATCGATTACATTGAAATCATTTGAAATATTTTAAGTTCTGTAGACAAAATAAATAGGTATTTAAATATTAATTTTTCAAAAATTGTTCTTATTTTGAATGTCATTAAGAAATTATAAAAAAATTAAGTCGTCAAGTTTAATTTTTCGATAGCTACTTTTTTACTACTTTTTTACAACTTTTTTCTGTCTTTATGCTACTTTTTAAAAATTAATTATTGAGTATGAACCCCGTAGTAATATAATCAATAATAATAATGATAATAATAATTATATTCTTTGAATTATTATTATTATTATTATTATTATTATTATTATTATTATTATTATTATTATTATTATTATTATTATTATTATTATTATTATTATTATTATATTGTTTAAATTTTATCATATTACATTATTACAATTGTAATAAAACAAAATTTATTGTTCCTTCCGTTATTTGGCCATTAATCGGAGGGGGGAAAATAATATATACCTATAGTAGAGAAAGGAGGCAAAAAGTATTTAAATATTTTATGCAAATTTTACAGAAAGAAGGAAGTAGATATTTCATTTGAAGAAGAAATTTAAACATTAATGAAAAATATTTAATGCCGCATAAATTTGAATAAATTTAAATAATAATGTAGACATGAAAATTTTTAGCAAAAGAAATGAATTTTGCTTTCGAATTATATATGTGATGTGTTGGTAAAAATAGAATTCAAAATTGAGCTGTCGGTTTTATAAATTAGTTTTAAGCAGCGAGAGAGAATGGAAAGGAGATAAATAAAATGAGGGAAAAAAAATTACGATTTACAGTTATATAGATTCAAAAATTGAGGAAAATTTTTTTTTTATTAGATTATACAATTTCTTGTATAAATCGTAATAAAAATAAAATAGTTCGAGTCAAATAGTAACGATTATAAGAAATGTAAATGGTAACAAAATAATTTCTAATAATAATAATAATTTTTCGTTTTCGTTTTATTTGCCTTAATTAATAATAATAAAAATAATATTAAAATTTAATGAAAAAAGCGAATATTTATTAATTATAATTTAATATTCTTTATTTTGTAAATATTTGATATGTGTGGATTATTAAATAGAGAATCTATTTTTAAGTTAATAATAATAAGTGAAAGAAATAAATTTAAATTACCTTTTCGTTTTAGTTATTCTTGTACTGTTTATAGTATTGCTTTTGAATATTCATTATTATTCGTGGAACGTTTATACTCGTATAGTTATAATAATACCGCGGAATAGTCATTAAGTTGCATAATAAATCGAATAGGTATATTTCAACGTGAGTTAAAGTTGATTTTTTTTTCGTTATTACGTTTAACAAACAATTAAAAATAATTTGAGTTGCACTTAAAATTTTATGAAGTGGAGTCTCGTGACATAATTCGCATGAATATGCGAGAAAATCTGATAAAACAGTTAGCAGGTTTAAAATTAAATATTGTTTATTTGTTATTACTATATTACCGCACACGGTGAAAATATAGCTTTATTTAAATTGTTTTTATTTAACATTATATTTTACAGAATAAAGCTAAAATATTTTCTATACATTTGATGAATAAATTATAACTGAAAATTTATTTAGGATTTTTATAGGATTATTTTTTTTATTGAAATAATTTCTACTTAGTGTGTATTTGTGTGTGTATGTGAGAATTTGCATAAATTATTCGAATACTTTTTTTTATGAGGATTTTGAGTGCTGATGATCCACAAGTTTTGAACGTTCAAATGAAGGAAATATTTTCATAACTGATTGCAATAAAAATTAGAATTAAATTTACTTTTAGAAAGTTTATAATTGATTTTTTGATAGTGATGCAAAATTATTTGCGTTGATTATAGAAATAAATAAATTGAAAATAAAATAAAAAAAATAAATAGAATAAAAATTGAATTTGCAGAGGAAATAAATTTGGTTTATTTGAACGTTTAGAACTTTAGGATCATGAGTGCCGCTAATATACCTGTGATTGATAAGCGTGCATTGGGTCGTGCTGTTGATGATGTTGCTGCTGTTGTTGATGTTGTTGATGCGAGTGCGTGTGGATCGAAGGGATGTCAAAATCCTCATCGCCGAAACTGGGCGTGTGAAAAGTCTGCAACGTGAAAACGAAAAATTGCTCTTAAGACAAAAGTGCGTGCAAACATCGAAAGACACAATATCAACACTACATTAAAACCTACTAAAAATTATTATTATTATTATTTATTAATAATTTATTAATAATTAATTATTATTTTAATAATTTTAATAATTAATAACAATTATTAATTATTAATAGTAATTATTATTATTAATCAATAACAATTATAAATATTCAATAATAATTATAAATATTCAATAATAATTATTAATAGTTCATAGTAATTATTAATAATTAATAATTAATAATTATTATTAATTTTTAAAGAAGCGGATTGATGTGAAAATGCATTTTTCTATTTGCAGTTCAATCTCGACTAATTTTGATTAATTAAAAAATTTTTTATAATTACAAACAAAAATTACAAGAGAAATTTCAGTTCCTAATTTGAAAAAGTTTAACTTTATATTAATATTTATTGAAAGATTTCTGCCTGCCCCGTTTATTAATAAAAAATTAATAAAAGTATACTGTTATTAATTTTTTGAATCCATAAAAGATTTTTAATTAAATTGTGAATTCTTAAGAATTTTAATAAAATCTTTAAAAAATTCAATTATTTTCATAAATAATTGACAAATTTTCAAAGAAATTCAATTTTTTGAAATACAATTTTCATAAAATTTTTTGAAAAAAATCGTTTCTTTAAAAAGATTTTTTTCTAAATTCCTTAATAAGAATTCAATTATTTTCATAAATAATAAAATTCTTCTCTGGAATTCAATTATTTTTTAAAATTTTAATAATAATCGTTGTGAGAATTCAATTAATTTTATAAATATTAAAACCCATCGCAGGATTTCAATTATTTTTAATACGATTTTAAATGAATTCCGCGAAAAATTCAATTATTCTTAAAAATTTTAACAAAATTCTTTGAAAGAATTCAATTATTTTAAAAAAATTTAATGTATTTCTTTATAATAATTGAAAAAAAAGAAAAATTACAAGAAAAATTTCAATTTTCCTAATTTGAAAAAGTTTAACTTTATATTAATATTTTATGAAAGATTTCTGCCTGCCCTGTTTATTAATGAAAAATTAATAACAGTATACTGTTATTAATTTTTCGAATCCATAAAAGAATTTTAATTAAATTGTGAAGCATTTATTTTTCATTAAAACCATAATGTAATGAAAAAGAAAAATGATAATGTTAAAATGAAATGAATTTTAAATGAAAATATTAAAATTAGGTTATTACGGTAAATTATTAATATAATTTCAGATTAATAATTTATTATTAAAAATTTATTATTAAAGTGAATTTAACTTGATGAAATTTATAAAATGAAAATGAATTTTTAACTTTAGTGGAAATATAATTATTTTTCTATAAAAGAATAAATTGAGGGGAATTTTGTTTATTATTTTTTTTCAACTATATATTTACTTTAATTAAATGTCAAAGTAAATGAAAAATAATATCAACTTAAATTTTCTAAAGTGACGTTTAATTTAATTTATTTCGAAAATGGTGTTTATTCAATATTTTGAAATTAAATTTTTCTAACCCTATCAATCAATCATTCTCTTAAATGATTAAATATCGTTCACGTCAAACTCAGAAAAATGTATTTTGACTCAATTTTCAATTTCGTTGGGCAAAGGTTTCTAAAAATAATTTTCTATTCTTCTTTTTTCGATATTCTGAAAATAATTTCGATTATGAAAACAATTTTGATTTTATTCCTGTTAGTGAAGTAGTTTTTAATTTAAATAGTAATTAATACTGATTATAATTAAATTCTCGAAATTTGAATTAGTAAAAAGTAAAAACATTTTATTAATATTTAAATAATAATGAATTATGAAAAGTATTTGAATAAAATAATTAGCTAGTTAAAATAAGTATTGATCAAAAATATTTTTCTAATTAATTTAACATATAATTAAAAGGGATCACCCATTAAAAGAGTATTAATTATTAATTATTATCAGAATTAAATATTTACCTAAATTTATATGAACAAAAGTTAATAAATATTTAACTTGAAGCAAAAAAAAAAAAAAAAAAATACATTAAGTTTAATGAGAAATGAAATTTTTTTTTCACGTTTCGTCTACCCCACACGAGAAATATATAACTATCAAGGGATTCCCCTTTCTTCTTCATCCATAAAATTAAAGAGAGGATACTATAAATATAAAATTCTATTATAAAAGTATAAGCCTTCCCATAAAAAAAAGTTAAGTTCTTCAAACATTTTTAAATCCCCTTTTCTCTCTCCACAAAAAAAAGGAGAAAAGGAAAAAAAAGCAGATTTAGATCTTGATTTAATAAAAAAAAAAAAAAATGGACATATATATCAAAACAAGTATACAATATATATAACCTATAAGAATGTAATTTAATGGCTTGAGAATAATAAAGAAAAAAAAAGGATAAAAAGAAAACCCATGATACTGAGGGATAGGATGTCGATAAAGGTACTGTATGAGAAGGAGGAAGAGGAAGTATAGATATTGTGAGAGAAGGGGGGAGGGGTTAAAAGTTGGAACTAAAGAATCCACCCTCGATGTATATAGATCAGAAAAGGATGATAGATAGCGTTATATCGTTCAAAATCCTTTTAGCAATTTATTCTCTCTCTCTCTTTCTCTCTCCCTTTTTTCTCCACTCTTTTTCTCTCTCCTCTTTCTTCTCTCTCTTCTTTCTTTTCTTTCTCCTCTCTTTTTTTCTCCTCTCCTCTCTCTCTTTATAATTTTCTCTCTCTTTTTCGCAAAGAGGAGCGAGGGAAAATAAATTTACCATGATCTCGGTTCGCGATGGTTGGTGGGTGGCTAAAAAGTAAAGAGTGGGAGAGGAGAGTACACACGAGAGAGAGAAAGAAGGAGAGAGAATAAAAGTTTTTAAATTGGATTTAATAGCGTTAGGAATTTTCCTTTGAAAGAACTCGAATGCCTATATCGATTGGAAGTGCTCGTCCCTCTAAAAAACCTCACCCCGCGAATATATTGTCCTGACTTTTTCCAGTCGACATTCCCTCCCCATCATTTCTTTATAACCCCCACATCCCTTTCTATTTAGTTTCTATTCTGTGCCAATTTATTTGATGGGTTGTATATCCGAAGACTGCAAATAAGGCTAATGTTGCCTTTAAAATTATTGGGATAAAAGCTCACGCTAATTTTTGTAATTTTTTTTTTCTTTATAAAGACCTTATTCATTTTTTTTTGCTATGATTCACATATTTGATATCTGCAGAAAAACTGTGAATTAGGAACGTTAAAAATAATTTAGAATGAATCCCTAAAAACAAACTTTTTCTTGTATTTTTACTTTTTTTTGCCACATATCAGTAAAGTCAGGGAAATGACACAAAAAAAATTTTTTGTCAGGGAAATTAAGAAAATTGATACATTTTTCGACTTATTTTCAAAAATTGAGACTTTTTTACTTAAATAATGCAACAAATTGAAACGTGAATTTCGAAAGATCTTTCAAAAATTATTTTTGAATCATTTTTTAACATAATTTAATTTTTCAAATAAATCTATATAAAAAATCATTTTGAATAATTGAAATTTTGTAAAATTTAATTGAAAACAATGAATTTTTTTCAAGTATTTTGTTACAATTATTGAAAATCAACTTTTGAAGAATATTTTAATTGCAAATTTTGAAAATAATTGAATTCTCAAAAATGTTAATGAAAAATTTTTAAATGTAAATTTAAAAATAAAAATTAATAAAAATTAACTTTTATAATTTTTTAAAATTCAATATTTTCGGTATTTTTAATTACATATTTTCGAAAATTCAAAGACAAAAAAATAATTACATGTTAGAATTAATTTTTAACATTTTGAAGAAAAAAATCATGTTTAAAATTTTTAATTAAAAATCTTGAAAAAATTAATTAGTTTTTTAAATTATACAAAAATGCTTTTAAGAAATTCAATTATTTTTGAAAAATTACATATTTTTTCAAGTACTTTGTTACAATTTTGAAAATTAACTTTTAAAGAGTATTTTAGTTGAATTATGAAAAATGTTAATAAAAAATCTTTAAATATAAATATAAAAATGAAAATTAATGAAAATTAGCTTCTAATTTATTAAAATTCAATATTTTCAGTATTTTCGATTCTGTATTTCTGAAAATTTAAAGACATACATACAAAAAATAATAACATTTTAGAATTACATATTCTTAACATTTTGGAGAAAAAAATCATGTTCAAAATTTTTAATTATAATTCTTGAAAAATTTCATTATTTTTTTAAAATTATTCAAAAATTCTTTTAAGAAATTCAATTATTTTCGAAAAATTACAAATTTTTTTCAAGTATTTTGTTACAATTTTTGAAAATCAACTTGAGGAATATTTTAATTGAAAATTTTGAAAATGTAATTGAATTATGAAAAATGTTAATGAAAAATCTTTAAATTTAATTTAAAAATGAAAATGAAAATTACCTTCCAATTTATTAAAATTCAATATTTTCAGTATTTTCAATTTTTTAGTTCCGAAAATTCAAATACATTAAAAAAATAATTATATTTTAGAATTATTCTTAACATTTTAAAGAAAAAAATCATTTTCTAAGTTTTTAATTAAAATTCAAAAAAATTAATTACTTTTTTTTAAATTATACAAAAATTCTTTTAAGAAATTCAATATTATTTTCGAAGAATTACATATTTTAAAAATCTATTTCTTAGAATTGTTTTATTTTTATCACAATTTTTTTAAATTTAATTATCTTCTAACAAAGTGAATAAAAATTTATAAAAATCTACTTTTGCAGTCTTATTAAAATTTCGGAGAAATCATGGTCATATTTGTAATTAAAATTCTTTAAAAATTAAAAAATTTGATAATTTTTATTTATATTTTTTAAAAAATCAATTATTTTTCAAAGATTTTACTAAATTTGAATTGTTTGGAAATTTTTCAATTGTATACAATTAAAAAAAATCTTTCAAAAATTATTTTTAAATATTTAACAAAAATTAATTGTAAGAATTTCTTTATTATAATTTTTTGAAAATATACCTTAATAACTGAAGAAAAAACATGGACTGTTACAATTATTATAAAAAATAGTTTCTGTAATTAAATAATTGAAATAGAAGAAATTGAATAGAAGAACTTTGGAAAAATTATTTAAAATAATTAATTTAAAAATGAAGTTTAGTCGAAAATTGTAGAAAATAATTGAATTCAGGAAGAGTTATAATTGTAATTTTTACAAATTATTAAATTTCATAAATTTTACTCATTTTTCGTAAACTTTCATATTTTTCTATAAGAAGAATTTTGTCAGGGAAAATAATTTTAATGTCAGTAAATTGTCAGGGAAATTGATTAACTAAAACTTGTGACCGCCTTAAATGTTGATTTTAATATTTATTGAACTGAAAAAATTAACTTTTAATTTCGTTTATATTTGATATATATATTTAAAAAAAAGGAGAAATATTAAGGGAGAATACACTGGAAAATGTAATTAGTCGAGTGTAACGGTTATGCGAATGTGATTCCGTGGTATTGCGCGGCCTCATAGCTTTGAGTCAAGATCATTCATAAGTGTGGGAAAGTGCATTGTATTTTATTAAGTCGAGAGCCTTGGTGATTGTTAATTTTTTTTTTGTTTCGCTGCCTTAAAAACAAAACATTTATGGGAAAGTGTTGTTTTTCTTCTTATAAACTCGGCAATTTTCGTAATGAATATAATAAATATTGTGCAATGAGAATAAGTAACGCCAAAATTTATTATGTCATTTAATTCCTCTTGCTGTAAAAGAAATGAGATTACCGAAAATAAAAAATTCGTAAATAAATAATAAGTAAAATAAAAAATATAACAAACAGTATTTAAAAACTATTTGTTATATTTTTTTGTTTTATTCATTAATTTGTTTATTTATTATTTATTTACAATACTAAAATAATATTGTGAGTAAAAACATTATTATTTTTAACTTTTTGATTTTGCAAATATTTACCACTTATTTTTACCATTATTTTAGAAAAAAGTAAAAATTATCCCGAATTAAAACAAAATTTTCAAAAAAAAAGTTGGAAAACTTCCAAATTGTAAAATGTAAATTTTTTTCCAAATGGCAAAAATAATATTTTCTCAACAGAAATAATGAGATAATAATTCCAGTTTCTTTATATAATAAAAATTTAATATTATAGTTATTGGAGTTAATTAAATAGATTAGATTGATGGGAATGATACAATTTCTAATTGAAACTATTTTCTAATTAGTCGCTTCGTATATAATAGAATTTAATATATATATTTGTGAAATATCTTTTAATTACGTTTAATGAATCGACTCTGTTTCATAAAAATGTTATTTCATTTGAAATAATGTTAGCATTAATCTCACGAATTCAAAATGGCGTCTCAACGACTTCCTGTTACCCTGAAATTGCGAGTTATTCTACCGTTTATAATACCCACCCCTCTAACTTTCAGTAATGGAATGGCGTGGAACAAATGGAACTAATGCAGTAGAAGTTTCTTGAGAATTGCAATTTTTTAATGAAAAAAAAATTATTTCCCCTTTTTAAAGATAAAACATTTTATAATTTTTATTTAATAGGTGGATATTTTAATAATTAATATTATAATTATTAATTACATGTACTTTTAATTATAGTACCTATATTATAGTACCTATATTATAGTACCTATATTATAGTAAAATTCAAAATTCTTAAAAACGTTTTTAAAAAAGAGAGCATTATTTTGAAATTATATATGAAAATTAATAATTATAGAACATAATTTTATAAATATCGGTTGACGAAAAAATGATGTAGATAAAAAGAAAAAAATGTTTTAAGAGTTTATAATGAAATATAATTTGCTTCCATGAACGGATTTGTTTCATTAGCTAATTTTTTTCTCTATTATATATGTTACATCGAAATTAGTGTGAGTTTTAATTTTCTGCAATATATAATAATAGGATGAAATTACTGTAGTAAATTGAAGTTTAAAAATAATTTTCTCTTTAAAGATGTTATCAAGTTACATTTCACAAGTACTATATCAGTGCAATAACATGGTCGTACAATCTATATAAATGAGGGGGACTGGTTTGTCTCCAGCAAACAAGAATTATTATATATTTAAAGAGAGGAAAAAAATTTAAAGAAGTGCGGCACGCAACTTTATCAAATTGACACAGAGTACAAAAACATGACTCATGTACAGAAATTGATTTTTTTCCCTCGACATTTTTTTTACTAGAGTACAAATATTTTTTACCTAAAATTAATTCTAAATTTAATTCTATTATTTAAATCGATTTAAATACAATTTTTTTCGAAAACATTTGTTTTAATCTGTAATTCAGATTTTATTGTACATTAATTCGGATCTAGTTTCAATCTCAGGAGTGAAACACACTTGTGTTGAACCGGGGTCAGTTCTCTGTGTATATAATATAAAATAATAAAAACCACATCGTCTTGATTTTAATTAAATTTAAATAATAAAGTATATAAAGACTTGAAAACAAAAGAAACTTTCGCGTCGTCGATTCTGAGAACTGTTCGCTTTTAATTAGCTGCTTTTAATTAGCTCTTTTAATTAGCATTTTACAAATTATACACACTACTTGATTATAGTTGGGTATTATAACCCCGAAAGGCCACAAGCGTAATTGCTTTTTTTAAGAAAGAAAAGAAGTCTAATATGTGGGCAAAAAATTTATAAACTCGGAAAAAATGTTGTTTGGAACAGTTAAATTTTTGTCTTAAACCAGTTTTTCTGCAAATATGAAATTGAGACAAAAAAGAAATCAAAACGTTGGTAATTTTTTGATTCCTTTTTTGTCTCAATTTGATATCTGTAGAAAAACTACATGCAACCGAAATTTGGTTTAAAAAAAAATTTGGTTGAATCAAAAGCTTTGCTTTTTCTGTTATCCAAGAATTAGGATTAATGTTGCTATTAGGATTATTAGGAATATAGAAAATTATAATATATAGAGATTTTGTATAGTAAAATATTAGGGGATGTGTAATCGAGCGGTAATTTAAAGCTATATATAGCAAAATCGGAACTCGCTTAACCATCTGTAGAATTAACGCGGGTTATTTACTGCAATCTATAGAGAGAACACTGGCCTCGTATACAATGGCGAATAATTGGTATATCAGTGGTATTTACATAAATCTCAAATTTCATTAGTAAATGACATATATTTGTAATACACCTAGCTATATAAATAAATGTATTAATCTTGAGCCAAAAGGGAACAATGCCAGACAAATGATATTGTAAAATACAATTTCAAATGATATGTTCAAAAACTATATATATATATATTTTGAACACGGTTCTCGAGTGATTCGGTTAACATTATATTACTGTCAATGTTAAACATATCGCACATGAAGAATGACAAGTCATTAGTGTCATTTCACATACCAATGTCTCGTTAAAATCCGCCCTGCCTCCTTCTTGTATTTAAAACAGGTTTTCATTTCAATTATGAGTGGCTTTTTTATTATTATTTTTATTTATTCTTGTTATTTTATTTTTTAATATTTTTTTATTATTATAACTTTCATTAGCATTATTTTCTTCTTCTTATTATCATAATTTAAATTATTAATAATTTTAAAGAAGTTATCAGCCGGAAGTTATTACATTTATAATCAGTTATCAAATGGCCTGTTCTGTATATTTTGTGAATGAATAAATAAAAAAATATTCCTTATTTGGAATGGATATCAAAATTTTAATAATAAGGATGATAATGATGATAATAATAAAAAAGACTTGACTCGTATATTTTTTAAATAAATGTATAAAAAAATAATAATATTCCTTAGTTGGAATGGATATTAAAATTTTAATAATAAGGATGATAATGATGATAATAATAAAAAGGACTTGACTCGTATATTTTTTAAATAAATATATAAAAAAATAATAATATTCCTTAGTTGGAATGGATATCAAAAATTTTAAAATAATTATGATTATAATAAAAAGGGCTTGTCCCGTGTATTTTTTAAATAAATAAGTAATAATATTATTAAAATTTTCTTATTTGGAATGGATATCAACATTTTAATAATAATTATGATAATAAAAAGGGCTTGTCTCGTTTATTTTTTAAATAAATAAATAAGTAATAATACTAAATAGAATATCCTTATTTGGAATGGATATCAAAAATACTAATAATAATAAAAATAATAATAATGATAATAATAACAATCATTCTTATTATTATTTATTGTCTAGTTTACCAACTACTTGTTGGTAAAAAATAGAAAAATAATCATTTATCTAAAGAGGCAATCAATTAAGGGATCATAAACTTGTCAAACAGGCACAATTATTAATTATTGTCCTTCATTATTTACTGTCCTATTCAGCTTAAATTAGAAAGTTGTTGCTTTTATTCATTTCAAAGTACAGCATTTGACTAACTAATTATTAATTAGTTTAACAAAGTGAATTTAAATTTATAATTATAATTTATATTGATTTAATTAAGAAACACTGCTTCCAATATTACACAAATCTTACTAGGGGAATTAATATTACCAATTATATTTATTGTAATTATTGTAATGATAAAAATAATAATAATTATTATCATTAATTTTTTTTCTTTTCATTTGTTTGACACTGGAAATATTTCTCTCTCTCTCTCTTTCTCTCAAGTTTTAGATAAAGTTTCCGTACTTATTTTAAAGTTTAATTGACTCAACTTGAACAATAGTATTGTCAGTTTAATACGAATATTTACTTGGTAGATTAAAATAGAATTCTATTTGAAGAGCGGAAGAGAATTTGAATTTAAATCAAATTTAAAGATGATACAAAAGGAAGTTGAATAATAATTCTTCTCTGTATATTTTAGAATATTTCGAGGAATATTTTATATAACAAGTTTATAAATATGAAATCTAATTTTAGATCAAATGTAAATGTTGTATTGACATATTCATTTGAATTTTCTTCAAAGAGAAAAAAGTTTTATAAAGTTTTTTGAAAATTGATAAAAAAAATTTCGCCAAATTGGATATATTAATTAAATCTTAGTCGCAGATATAATATTAAAGAAAAGAGAGAAAAAAACGTATATCTTTGAAATAGAAATATTTTCAACAGATTGCTGAAATTGTGAAGGGGAATTGGATTCATGGTCGCTAAGGGAATAAATTTCATCATTTTAGTGGATGTGGAACACGTTTCGTTGAATTAATCTAAACTCGTGTGTGTGTGTTAATTAAAATTTATCTCTGACATGAAAACTTTGATTAACAAAACAATATTCTAGTGTAAAATTTACTTTATATGTATATATGTATCTATATAATTTATTAAGTTTAAATAATTTGAAAATATCGTGAATTTCGGGTTTTTCCAACAATTTTCCATTCATGTTTTGTTTGTTAATTCACTTTTATATCTTTTAAATTTACTGTACAAATTTATTATTTAATTAAAAAACTCTCTCTCGACTCTCAATTATTGAAAATCAATACACAATATGGAAAAAGAGGTAAAATTGCGTGTGTGTGTTTTTTAATACATTTTAATACATTTTATTTTCATGAAACTACATAGAAAATAATTAAAAATTAATTTTTTGATAAAAGAATTCGTTTTTGTCAGGAAAAGAATAATTAAAAATTAATTTTTGATTAAATAGTAATTATAATTGAATTTTTGATTAAAAAGTAATTATAAATGAATTTTTGATTATAAAGTAATTATAAATGAATTTTTGATTAAAAAGTAATTAAAAATTAATTTTTGATAAAAAAAATAATTAGAAATTAATTTTTATAGTGAAAAACGACTAAGATTAAATAAATAAAAAAATGCGGCTGATTAATGTAACTAGACTTAATTGAAGCAAATAAGAAGATCTTTTCAAGTAAACCACAATTCAACGATTCAATAAATTACATCCTTAAACTTTTTAAATTGAGTTGAATCGGCCAATTAGGCTAACTACATATTCAATTGGTTCAATCATGCCTGAAGTTTAATTGACTAGTAACTATAGATAAAGAAATTCTCCCAATAGAATATTATTGTATAAGTTTTGTTTGAAAATTTGAAAATTTTTTCCGATCATTAAAAAGGACTGTTTTATTCTGTTTCAGATGTTTGGAAGAAATTTTACTATTCGCGTTCGAAATCATCCGAGAAGGGCAGAATCTTCAATTTCAAAGGTTAGAATTTTTGGTTTTAATTTTTTACTAAACTTAAGACGACGGAAGTATAAACAAATAAATTTTTACTGGAAATTACTAATTATTAGTTAAATTCACTTTTAGATTGTTTGAAACAATTGAAATTTTCGGTAATGAATCAGAAAAATTCATGTACTTTATTTGCTTCACTTCGTTTGTGAGAGAACTTTCATGCCATCTAGGCGGGAATTTTAAGAACACTCTTGGCGCGAAATTCAAAAATATGAATAATATTTTGATGTTTTATTACTAATTAATGTCTAAAATTTAATTTTTTTTAAAAATAATTTCTTTTTAAATAACTTAATTTTTCAAGAACCATCATAAAATTTTGACTTATAAATTATTTAATGAATAATTTTTACAATTTTCATAAATACTGGAAGTATTATTAATTTTTAGTTAAAAATACTAAAAAAATTGAATTTTAGAAAAGTTAAAAATGATTCCAGTAATTCATTTATTTTCAAAAGTTATAAAAATTCTTGGCAGAATTTTAATTATGTTCAAAATTTTTTAAAAATTCTCGTCAAAATTTCAATTATCTTTATAAATAATAAAATTTTTCATCGACATTCAATTATTTTTAAAAATTTTAATAAAATTCTTGGAAAAATTTCTCAGGAATTCAAATGTCCAATTTTTAATAAATTTCTTCGAAACATTTCAATTATTTTCACAAATAATAAAATTCTTTACAGTAATTCAGTTATTTTTATAAACTTGAATAAAATTCGTTGGAAGAATTAAATTATTTTCAAAAGTAATAAAATTCTTCGCAAAAATTCAATTATCTTCAAAAATGTAAAAAAAATTCTCGTCAAAATTTCAATTATTTTTATTAATAATAAAATTCTTGTCAAAATTTCAATTATTTTTATAAATAATAAATTTCTTTATCAAAATTCAATTATTTTTATAAATTTTAATAAAATTCTTATCAAAATTTCACAGGAATTCAATTATTCAATTTTTAATAAATTTCTTCGAAATAATTCGATTATTTTTATAAGTAATAAAATTTTCACAGGAATTCAATTATTTAAAATGCAAAATTTCATAAAATTTTTGAAAAATATCAATTATTTAAAAAGATTTTTATAAAATTTGTCGCAAGAATTCAATTATTTAAAAAAATTTAACAAAGTTCTTTTCAAGAATTCAATTATTTTTATAACTAATAAAATTCTTCACCGAAATTCAATTATTTTTATAAACTTGAATAAAATTCGTTGTAACAATTCAATTATTTATATAAATAATAAAATTCTTCACAGAAATTCAGTTATTTTTATAAACTTTTATAAAATTCGTTGGAAGAATTCAATTATTTTCAAAAGTAATAAAATTCTTCGCAGAAATTCAATTATGTTGAAAAATTAAAAAAAAGTTCTTGTCAAAATTTCAAGTAACTTTATAAATAATAAAATTCTTCCCTGAAATTCAATTATTTTAGAAAAATTTTAATAAATTTCTTGGGAAAATTTTAATTTTTTTTCATAAATAATAAAATTCAACGCAGGATTTTAATTATTTTTGATACAATATTTTAATCGAATTTCTCGAAAAAAGTAATTATTCTTAAAAATTTTATTAAAATGCATCAAAAGAATTCAATTATTTAAAAATTTTTCGATAAAATTCTTTATGAGAATTCAATTTTAACGAACGTTCAATTATTCAATAAATTATTTATTCTTAATTTAAATAATTGAATATTTTTTAAATTTTCTCATAAAAATTGATTTAAAAATGAATTACCGAATAATAATCGATTTATTATTTATGAAAATAATTGAATTTTTGCGAAGGATTTTATTAGGTTTTGTGTAAATAATTAACTTTTTGTTGAAAAATTTTATGGTAATTTAAATTATTACAAAATATGATTGGAGTGATCGCCATCTTCATGTTTTGTAATAATATTTCTAAAAGTTGTTGAATTTCAAAAAGAATTTGAATTCCTACAGAAAAATAATAATGATGAAATATTTATTTAAGAATGAAGTTTTTGATGTTTTCGAATAATTTGATTTTTGAAGAAATTTGTAAATAAATGTAATAGAACATTTTTTTTGAGTATCAAATAATTTTGAGAGTGAATCAGAATATTCTTTAGGGTCAGGGGAAAAGTGAAAATTTTGTCTGAAAATCAGGGAAGAGTCAGGAAAAAATAAAATTTAATATTTGTGGCAACCCTGATCTAAAATTTTCTAGAATCCTTGTAGAAATTCTTTTGGATTGTAAAAAAATTTATAGAATTTTTTGACTGATTCGAAATTTAGACCAAACTGACAGGTAAAGAGAGTCCAGATGCGAACTTAACGCCAAAAGTCACAGGTCAATGGAGAAATATGATTCGAAAATTTAGGTCAATATTCGCTTTGAAATTCAGGTCGAAAGCTCAGGTCAAGTGGTAATTTTGAAAAGCATTCTTTACACTTGCAAAAGGGAATAATTGATTGTGCGATATTTTTAAATGAGTCAGAGTATAAATCATCGGTATCGTGACAAGCTCGCAATTTCATTTCGAACTAGTACAGAGAAACTTGTCGCAAATAAAAAAAAAAAAAAAAAAAAAAGAAGCCACGCTACACAGAGAAATATGACATCGTTTCCCCATATATATGTATATATTGGCTTTTTGCTATTGAGATACTGAAATATGTAAAAGTTTGTACGCAAATGTTTTTCTCAACTTGTGCACACGCTGTATATATATGTGATGCATATATTAGGGATGAAACTATATTGACGTTGTCATTTTTCTTTAAAGAGAAAACCAAAAAACTTCCTTCACCATCTCGTTAAAAGTTGGTCTCCTGCGAAATTTACTTCAGTGCTGGAAATATTATTTAGATGGTTTCTCAACTCACGGACGAAGAGAATTATATACTCTTCTTTCTTTCTCTCTACTCTCTTTCTCTCATCCACCCTCTCGATATAAACCACCTTCTTTCTCCCTCCCATCATCCGCCATTGCAAGTCCAAGTTCGTTCACTCCTCTCTCACTCTCGAAGTCTTCGACTCTTGTTTTACATTCTCAAGTTGGAGTTCGCTCTTACGTAAATACATTTTATAATCGAGTTTGAAAGATTGAAATTGCCAGCACCGACGAATCCTATTACCGCTTGGCAGTGACGTTGCAACCGGATGCACTTCGGTTCCGCTTTATAGATTGAGGAAGAACAAGATAAAGAGAAATTGCCCATAAGAATAGTGTGTGTTGGGGGATGAAACAAAAAATTTTTTTTTCTTTTCATTTTATCGTAGACGATAAAATTATATTGAAAAAAAATGAGGATTAATTTGTTGCCACAGGCCTAGGAAAATTCGGAGAATCGGGGAAATTTCAGAAAAACGAAAAATTGGCAGGAAAATGTACAAAAAAGCTTCATCTGGAACCAGGGAAATTAGGAGAATCGGGGAAATTTCAGGAAAACGAAAAATAGTCAGGGAAATGTGAAAAAAGCTTCATCTGGAACCAGGGAAATTAGGAGAATCGGGGAAATTTCAGAAAAACGAAAAATTGTCAGGGAAATGGAAAAAAAGCTTCATCTGGAATAGCGATAAGTTTCTCTAAAATAGCGAAAGTTTTCACTGAAGTAAATAAAAGTTTCGCTAATATAGTGAAATTTGTAGCTAATTCAGGTAAATTTTTTTCCTTATTGTAGAATATTTTGGTTTTTGGTATATTTTGAAAATTTTAAATTGCAATGGAATTTTTTAACACCTTGAAAATTTTGATTGATTTTAAGAAATAATCTTAAATTTTGTCATTTTGGACAATAATTAAATTTTAAATGTGTTTGAAGTGATTTTTTTCCAACAGTAAATTTTTTTAGAAATAATTAAATTTGAGAAGGATTCAAATTCAAACTTTTGAAAATGTTTATTATTTTGAAAAATTTTGAGTTTTAAAATGAAAAGAAAAAATTGAAAAGAAGTTTTATTTGGGAAAATTTGAGTTCTAATATTTTTGAAATTAGTTTCATTTTTGAATCTAAATTATTTAGTTATTATTTTATTATATTATTTATATTTATTATTAAAATTAAAATTAATTCATTTGGAGAGGATCGTTAGTTAGAAAATTATGGAAAGTAATTTGAATATTAGAAAAGTTATGCTGGTAACAAATTTTAGAAATAATTAAATTTCGAAAGGATTTAAATTAAAATTTTTGAAAATTTTAATTTTTGGAAACTTTAATTAAAAATTCTAATTCTTCTAAACTCTTTAATTAAAAAAAACAATTTTTCTTAGTGGATTTTTTTTTCTAAAAGTAAAAATTTTTAGAAATAATTAATTTTTGAGAAGGATTCGAATTAAAACTTTTGAAAATTTCTATTTTCAGTAACTAATCAAAAGTATCAAAAAAAATTATTTTTTTTTGAAAATTTGAGTTCAAATATTTTTGAAAGTAGTTAAATTTTTTAATATATACATTATTCAGTTATTATTTTATTATATTATTTATTATTAAAAATAAAACTAATTCATTTAAAGAAGAGTTTTAGTTAAAAAATTCCTTAATTAAAAATTCAAATTTTTCCTAATGAAAAATTTGAGTTTAAATATTTTTGAAATTAGTTAAATTTTTTAATATGCATTATTTAGTTATTATTTTATTATATTAGTAGTTATTTAAATTAATTCATTTAGAGATGAGTTTTAGTTAAAAATTCTAGAAAATATTTGAATTTTTAATAAGTTACAGTAACAAATTTTTAAAAATAATTAAATTTTTAGATTTAGAATTTTACATATTGTAAAAAAAGTCTAGTCAAGTTTACAGAAGGTTCTCAATTCAATTTTTTGAAAATTTTTGAATTGCGAAGAAATAAATATTTATTCCCCGAAATTACTGAGTTTTAAATAATTTTATTTAAATATGAAAAAATGTAGCGAAGAATTTTAGATAAAGTAGAAAATAATTTTTCCAAGACTTTCAATTCTAAGAATTGTTAAATAAGTAAATTTTTAAAGATTTGTAAGTAATTAATATTTTTAAAATTACATTTTAAAAATAATTGAAGTTTCGTTCAATGCTTTTTTAAATTTTTCAATCAAAATAAATTTAAAAAAAAATTTAATTGAATCTTTTGAATATAATTAAATTCTCTAAATAATTAATTGAAAAACTTTGCAAAGAATTTAAAATTCCATAAAATTTTACTGTAAAGAATTGAATATTCTGTTAAATTTTGTATATTTGAAACTAATTGAATTATCTAAAATAATTAATTGAAAAATTTCCAAGTAATTGAAATTCCGTAAATTTTTTTTAAAAAGAATTGAATTCTCTAAAATAATAAATTTAAAAATTTCCAAATAATTGAAATTCCGTAAAATTTGAATTAAAAAAATGGAATATTTTATTACATTTCATTTAAGTTTTAACGTAATTGAATTTTCTATAATAATTACTTGAAAATTTTTCAAATAATTTAAATTCCGTAATGTTTTATTGAAAAGAATTTAATATTTTGAAAAACCTGTAGGTACTTCAATTTTTTTTATTCGATTATTTTTTAAAACAGTTGAATTTTTGAATAATTTGATTCGAAACTTGGGAATAATTGAATTTTACAAAAAAGTTATTGAAATTATTATCGCGATTCGGGAAAAAAAGTCACAATATAAGGAAAAAGTGAGGCAAAAATAAATTCAAATTTTTCGTGACAACCCTGAATTGGCAAAGATAAGGCCTTGGCAGTTTTTTAACGATAAAAATTCCTTAAAAGAATGATTATATATTTTTGCAAGTTATTTTAAAGCGCTGTGGTTTCGCAAAAAAAAACAAGCAGAAGAAGCATCTACTTGAGGGAAAACATGTTTTTAGCTTCTTCAAAAATGAAAAACTTGAATAATTTTAAAGAGTACTTTTATATCTCTTCTTTATTCCAAATAAGGTTCGAGGCTAAAATAATGTATATAATTATAGATCGTTCTTGTGAAATTCTAAAAGTTATAATAGTTAAAAAAAAAGGACGAAAAATATTCGAGCAGAAAAGTAAAAATTTCCTGATTCGATATTTTACTGCGGGTACAATTTTTTTTAAGTTCTATATATATAAAAAAAAGAAGGTAAAAAAAAGAACCAATGAATCGTAACTCCAGTCGAATGTATTTGTGTATTGCTGTAATGTTTTTTTGCTCCGCGAAATCAATTGCAGTCGCAGAAAAAATATTTGCTTGTAAAGTTATTTAAATTGAAATTGGATTCAGTGGTACGAAAAACGTTTTTTCCCAATGGTCGAATGCAAATTGTATTCAGATTGTCTTAAACAAATATCGAGAAGGAAATTTTATTTCGTTTTTTTTTATTAAATGAATTTTTTTTCCGTTTAATATTCCACGTATAAAATGTTTAATATTCACGTTCGAAAATGTTTGAAAATTCCGTATTGTAATTTAAAATAAATTTTAAATTGATTTATCTATGCTTTTCAATTTTTTTAATTTTAATTTTTTTTAATTTAGTTTTTAATTTTATTTACAGTTTGCTTTTTAATTTATTTATAATTAACAATTTTTTTTTCTACTGTCAAGTATATTTTTTTTAGTTTCTAACAAGTCTTGTTAGAGCCCTATTTTCAAATAAATTCCTTTAGTAAAATAATTTTTGCAATCTATAAAAATATAAATTATTACACATATCATTAGGAAATAACGGTAAATAATTTTAATTTCCGACTTGTAATTGATTTATTAACAGTTATAACGTTCGTATTACAACAGTACACAAACCATTGAAGGACGATTCAGAATTTTTTTTGCCTAGTCTTAATTATATACCAACTCGACCTTAATTACCTTAATTATCTGACGGAAAAAACACTGTGTATTATATCGATGGATATTTAAAACTTTTTGTGCAAAAAAAGTAAAAACTCCAATGATGATTATGGTTATAATATAATAATAATAATGAAAGTAATAAAAACAATATAATATTAAAAATAAAAATTAAAAGTAAAAAAGAAAAAAAAATAAAAGTTAAAAAGACGAAAAATAAAAGTAAAAAGAAAATAATAACGATAATAATAATTTAATTACTAAAACAATAATAATATAGGAGAGAAAAGAAAATAATTTCCTGCGGACCAGATTTGCTGAATCAATTTCTCTTGTCTGAATGTTTCTTTTTTGTATTTGCACGAATAACAAATGATGAACGTAATTAATGTATACATGAGAGAAAGTGCAAATTGAGTTGAGACGATGCACACCTGCGTGAAAGATAATATATTTTTCATCGATGATGAGAAATTAATTTTTATTATTGCTTTATTAATTAGTTTTATTATTTTTAAATCTAATAATAAATCAATTATGTCAATTTAATTAATTTTTTATTCTTTAATTTCCTTAATATATTAATAAACATGAAGTATTTATTTATTTATTTATTTATTTATTTATTTAAATGTAAAGTACATTATTTAACGTAATAGTAAATAAATTACATAATTTTCTCAAATTTTCTTTAATTATTAATTCACTTTTTTCGAAATTTAAAAAAATAGATATTAAAAATTTGTAATTTTTGTTTTTTTTGTGATTTTTTTTTTAAATTAAAAAAGATATTAAAAATATTTTCACTTGGAAAATAATATTTACAAAAAAAAAATAGTGAGAAATAAAATTACATGTTATACCGCATATTATTAAATAAAATCAAATTACATAAAGCAATAATAAATTACAATCTTTTCATGGATTTTAAATTATATATTATTTACGAGGTTTAACTCTAATTTGAAATTAAAGTAAAAGAAAAAAAAGCAAGGATTTTAATATACGTCCGGAATAAAAGCGAAAGTACTTTCAAATTGTTATTTTATTATTTTTCCTTCATTTTTCTTTTTTTATTAATAAATGCATAAATAAATTATAACTTTTGAAATATACTTTGCATATTTTATATCCTCTGCACTTTCGATAAAGTATTTTTCATCAAATAAATGAAAAAAAAAAAAAAAAAAATTTGAAAAACACACGTTTATAAAAAAAGAAACATTATCAAGGAAATGATTTATGATCGGAAGTGTTAGATCGATTTAAGATTAAGTAGATTGGAAATTAGTAATACAAAATTCATAAAGCATAAAGATAACTGATATTAGCAAAAAGAGAAGGTGTTTGAGAAAATCAACAGAGCGTGAAATACTAGAGCACAAATACAGACATATATATTTGTGCTTTCGAATTTTGCAGGATTTCTGATGATAAATCTCCAGTCACTATATAGAAACGAAGAGAGAATCTAAAATTATTTTTTCAAATAAAAAAAAGAGAGAGAGAGAGAGAAACGTCAATTACTCTCGACATTTCGATAAAATAAATTCAGAAAACACAAATAATAGACTTTCGCATTTCACAAAATGGAAAATATTTTACGTAATATTCTATTCATTGAAAGTTCAAATATTAATAACATTTCGTTGACTTATATAAAATTTAGAAAATTTATTTATTGAAAATCAGATATGGCCATGTAAATACAAATAGTGAATTTATGCATAAATTATTGATATGTAGCAGAGAAATAATCGATAAATATAACCATTACAATAATAATAAAAATGATAATTTATTTATTTCCAGTATTTTCAATATGAAAAATAATAGTAATTGTTATAATTTATAATAATAGGTAATAATTATTATTATAAAAAAAAATAAAAATAAAAACAATGGTAATAGTTCAAATAATTTATTTAGTTTAAATATTAATAATAATAGCATTATTATTTATTTATTATTTATTTATTAACATGACAAGCCCTTATTATTAGTAAAATTTCATTTATAGAAATATTAAAAAAGTCATTATTATTTTTGTTATTATATTAAAAATAATGCGAAAGTAATAAAAATATAATAATGGAAAGAATTTTTTATTATTATTATTATTAGTAAAATTTCCTTATTAGAAATAATAAAATATTAAAATAAATTATTAATATTTTTATTAAATTTAAAAGAATAATTTAAAAGTAATAAAAAAATATAATAATGAAAGGAAATATTAAAAAATTCCATCATATTTAGTTCTCTCTAAATTGAAAAGTTATTCATAAAAAGCGGAGAATTATTTTAATAAAGAGATATTACTCGCAACAAAAAATTTGTAAAGCATTTTTAATATTGAAATATTTTACATGTTTTATGAAAAAAAAAAAATTTCAGTACATTTTTTTTTCTTTTTTTTTTTTTTTTGTAAATGTTCCGCGAAATATTTCACATTTTTTAATTAAAGTTCATGGCTCAATGTTGTATGTCTGTGTGTGTGTATTATTATTTTTTTTTTTGCTTTTTTTATTATACTATTATACAGACTTGGGCGTACAGAATTTTAATTAGAAATTACGTTAACGAAAATAATTTGCAATTTAATTACTTTCGATTGTGCTCTCAGTGACGTGCTTCCAATATCAGGTGTAATTAAATTATACACGAGAATTCAGGATATTGTGATTTGGAAATTCAAATTAATTTCATTTTCGAGTAACTAACGTAATTTGAAAGTTTGTTGCCGACGTTCCTATTATTCATTTTAATGGGATCTCTCTCTCCTCTCCCTCCCCCCAACCACCCACCACCCTGTTTCTCTCTCTTTTTTTTCTTTTTTCTAAATAAAGATTTTTTTTATTCGCGAGGAGGTCGGGAAATATAAGCACAAGAAAGGGAAGGACAGGAATTTTTTTAATTGTCAGGTGAATTGACATTTTCTGCTTTTCTCATTTTTTGCATTTTTGATTGTTTTTAATTTCTTGTTAGTTTTTTTTTATTTTTATTCTTTTATTCGAATTTTATTTTTTGCTTGGTTTGTATTTTTTTATTTGATTTTCATTTTTCTATTTGATTTTTTATTTGGTCTTTTATATTTGAATAGTTTTTTTTATTGAATTTTAAATAAATATAATAATAAAATTTATGTAATTTATTGTTTTACAGGCTTCGCACTAAATAATAAATTTTAAAAAAGTAACTTTAAGACTAAAAAGTAGTAAAAAAGTAGCTATCGTCAAATTTGACGATTAAAAAATTAGTCGATTCACAAAAATTACTAAAATTTGATTCTGTACTTCCCTGAGACATTTTTACTCATATCCATAAAGAAAATTTACTTTTTTTCTTATCCTGGTAATAACTTCAATTCGAAATGTTTATGAAATTCAATTATTTTCCAAACTTTCAATTAGAATTCTTCAAAAATTCGATTATATTTCAAAATATTTTTTAAAATTAATTTTTTTTAAATATGAAATTTACTTCAATGAAGTTTGACAAAATTTTAAATACAAAAATAAATAATTGATCGAATAATTGATTATTTCTAAAAATTGAATACTTATAAAGAATTTTATCAAAATTTTGGAAAACAATTGATTTCTTTCGAAGAATTTTTTTAAAACTTTTGAATATAATTATACATTCTTCGAGAAATTGATTCAAAATTTTATTAGAAATAATTGAATTCATGTGAAAATTTAATTATTCAATTAATTGCATTTTTGAGAAGAATTTTATTAATTTTATTTTTAAATAATTGAATTCATTTCAAAAATTCAATTAAAATAATAGGTATACATATTAACAATATTTGAATTTCATTATTTTTGAAAATAATTGAATTATTGACAAAGATTTTCCAAAAATTTTTTTAAATAATTAATTTGTTTTGATGAATTTAAAAAAAGTATTGAAAATAATTACATTTTTTCAGGAATTCATTTAAAATTTTATTATAAATTATTGAAATCCTTTGATGAATTTTATTATTTATAAAAATAATTGATTTCTTTAAACTAATTTTATTGAGTTTTTTAAAATAAGTCAATTCCTGTAAAAATTTTTATTATTTTTAATAAAATCCTTTGATGAATTTTATTTTTTTTTAAAATAATTGAATTCTTCCAACGAATTTTATTCAATTTTTTTAAATAATTGAATTCCTGTAAAAAGTTTTATTATTTTTAAATATAATTAAATTTATTTTTTTTTTGATGAATTTATATTATTTATAAAAATAATTGAATTCTTCCAATGAATTTTATTGAATTTTTTTAAATAATTGAATTCATGTGAAAATTTTTATTATTTATAAAAATAATTGAATTTTTGCGAAGGATTTTTAAAAAAGTTTTGTAAATAATTGAATTTTTTTGAATGATTTCATAAAAATTTAAAAAAATAATTCAATTATTTCGAATAATATGTAATTAAAATTATAAAAAAAAATAATTCAATTCTTGCGATGAATTTCATTATTTATATGAAAATAGTTTATTTATTATAAACAAATTTATTAAAATTTTAGAAAATAATTAATTTTTTTCAAAGAATTTTTCTCAAAAATTGAATTTTAAATAATTGAATTCTTGTGAAAATTTTATTACTTATGATATCAATTCCATTTTTGAGAAGAATTTTATTAATTTTCTTTAAATAATTGAATTCTTTTAGGAATAATTGAATTGTTTCAAAGAATTTTATTAATTTTCTTTAAATAATTGAATTCTTTTAGGAATAATTGAATTGTTTCAAAGAATTTTATTAATTTTCTTTAAATAATTGAATTGTTTTAAAGAATTTTATTAATTTTCTTTAAATAATTGAATTTTCAAAAATAATTGAATTGTTTCAAAGAATTTTATAGAAATTTTTTAATTGTCTCCAAGAAGAATTTTATTAAAATTGTTGAGAATAATAATAGAATAGGATAGAAAAATAATAACTTCAGGGAGAATCGAACCTCTAACTCCAAGTTCGGTCTATTAGTGCCTTAGCCACTGCGGCTATCGCCGACTTTTCTTTATATGTAGGGGAATGTAGTCAAGGTTGGCCTACTGTCTAGGTAGGCCACTCGCGTTTTTTTGTCAAGTTCACTAGCGCCACCTACGCGCATTTTTGTCGAAGCTTGTCTTAGTGAAACCTAACTTTTTGTTCAATTACATTTTCGGAAAATCGAAAATTGTGTTTTCTGTGACGTCGGTACAAAAAAAGCTCAAAAAAAGTTTTGTGCATAATGTGAAAAACCATTAATAAAAGATAAAAAACAAATTGAATCGTCAAGGCAAGTATGCAGAAAATTTGTGGGACTCATGGTTGAAAGGAAAACAAAGTAAAAAATCGAATCCCGAAACGTATTTCTTTATGGTTACAACAATTCGGTAATGTTACTTACTGTCAAGGTCGGCCACTATGTGTTTAAAATGCGCAAAGTTGAGGACGAGCTACTTCATTTGCAAAAACTGCAATTCTGTATAACTCATAATATAATTGATCATCTTATTAATATTTTTATTTAATTTTATTAATATTTTAGTGCAAAAATTTTTTTTATTTATATTTATTTTTTTATATTGTTTATTGTTATTATTTTGTTATTTCATTAAGTTACAAACTGTAAACAATAAAGAATCAATTTTCCGTAACTCTAAACATGTCATTTTATTTTTTAACGATTAATGCCCTTTGAATTTTAAACATGGCCGACCTTGACTGTAATGGCCAACCTGGACTACAAATTTTTTTTTTTTTAAATCTTTATAACTTTTTCATTTTTAAACCTGTCAATTTACTTTGTACAGAAAAAATGTTCCTATTAAACAGGACTTTCCAACCATATACTTCAATTGTCCAAATTCATTTTTAAAAAAAAGTTATAAACAAAAGTCAAAAAGGTGGCCGACCTAGACTATGTTCCCCTATACAATTCACTTTTATAATAAAATTCCTTTCTATCGTTATTTAAATTATTGTACGGAGAGGAAATATTATTTGTATTTTTTTGTATCGATTGGTAGAAATGTAAAAAAACAAATAATTGCAGAGGTTATCTTTATTCTCGTGTTTTTATATAAATAAAATCCCTGCTACATGTTTGTAATATGAAATTTATGGCACGTTAGGTAAATTCTGTTTCTGCTTTGAAACTTGGAATTGTATTAAGATTCGAGAGCTTTGTGGGATTGTGTTTCCTCTCACTCTTGTTGTCTTGCCTTCTTCTCTCTCTCTCTCTCATCTCATTCTTAGTGTGTATAGTTGTCAAGAGCTACAAGAGAGTACATGTAGCTATTCTATATTTACAACTTCGTAATAGCGTGTCCGGAATTGCAGGAAATTACACGTTACTCCCTCAACCCTTCAACTCCTCCCCACGAGCACTCCTTTCAATTCTTACTCTTCTTTTATCTCTTGTAACTTACTATTATCTTATACTAATGTCATGTGTTTTTTTTTTTTTTTTTTTTTGTTGCTTTTACACGGAAATTTTTGCAAAAAGAAAAAAACCCATATATTTAATTAAACGTTGTGTGCAGGAATTTTAATTCTTTATCAAAACATTTAATCCTCTCTTCCGTGTTTAATGCTAAAAGCTCCATTCATTATATGATCTTGTAATTTTTGTTTTATTGTAGAATAGGATTTTTATATTTATAAATTCTTTAAATCAATTATTTTTATAAATTTTTAATAATGTTCTGTTGAGAATTTTCAAATTCATTTGTTTACAATTCAATTTTACGTGAAATTACGATTATTCGGAAATTCTTCAATTAAATATACATTTGAAAAGAAAAACTTGAAATAATTTTTAAAAATTTCCATTAAACTTTTAAAAAAAATAGTTTCATTGAATTTTTAATTAAATTTTATGAAAAATTCAAATTTTCAAAGATATTAATTTGAAACTTTTACAAAATTCAATTATTTCTAAAAATTTCAATTATTAGTAATGTCTCGAAAATTCAATTATTATCTTTAAAAATTTTACTGAAATTAATTTTTAAATCAATTTTTATTAGAAAATTCTACGAGAATTCAATTATTTAAATAAAAAACAGATAATTTATTGAATAATTGAATATTTCTTAAAATTGAAATCTTCTACATAATGTTTTCAAGAAATTTTTAAAAAATTTGAATTTTTTCGACGAATTTCAATAAAATTTTTAAGAATAATTATATTTTTCGATGAATTCTATATTAAAATTGTATTAAAAAGTAATTGAAATTCTATCAAAATTGCTTTTAAATAATTGAATTTTGTAATGAATTTTATTAAAATTCCAGAAAATAATTGAATTTTGTCGAAGAATTTTGATATTGTATAAAGATAATTGAAATGTTGACGAAAATTTTTTATGACTTTTTTTTAAAGTAATTGAATTTTTGCAAAGAATTTTATCAATTTTGAAATAATTGAATTCTTGTAATGAATACTGTTGACGAGAACTTTTCAAAAATTTTTGAAAATAATTCAATTTCTGGGAAGAATTTTAATATTTATTAAGATTGGGTTAAAATAAATTATTGTCAGAGATAGAAAAAATTTAATGATTTTTTTATAATTCGTGGTAATTTCATAATTTATGAGTCAGACACAAAAATTGAAAATATTGTTATAAATTCTAAACATTTAATTTTTTACAGTACTTTAATAAAAATCCCTGACTTTTCCCTGATTTCCCTTACCAATTATGTACTTTCTCTGACTTTTCCCTGACCTGTGGCAACCCTGTCGTAATATTATTCGTATAAATGTAAAATATTCCCCAAGAAAATAATTTAGAAAATAATTTAAAAATTAATTCAAAAATAATTAGGGAATAAGTTAATAATGTCAAATTCTTGTTCGAATTCTTCATTTTTTATCTCCTTGCTGGCAATTTTTTTTTCTCTGTCTCTCCCCCTTATTTTTTGCACTAAGAAATAAAAAGTAACAGCTGCAAGAAGAGAAAAAAAAGAAGAGCAGCTGCACTCTCAGTTTCTTGGCTGCTGTAAAACTTCGTCAGGTCTGTGTTTAATGTGACTTCTGATGCAGAAAATTTTTTTTTTTTTTAATCTTGTGCAATTCTTATTATAAAGGATTTTTAATGCCTGTTCAGTATCCAGGAGCTCAATTTATATTCTAGAGAAGAGGGAAAAAAAACCACTATAATTTAACAGTTAATAAAACAGCTAAGTGAGTGTAAAAAAAAGCTGTAAAATATTCCGTATATAATCGTCAAATAGTTCATTTTTCAAAACGTGCGATGGTTGTTTGCACATTTTGTATTTACTATTTAATGTTCTCATACATTATTTATTGTAATGTTTAGTTTATTTGTGAACGCATTTAGTGCACACAATTTCTTCATATCGTTAATGTTTGTATAGCATTATTTCTATGCGTAAATATTTTATTGTTCTTTCATTTATTCTTCTTTATAGTAAATTTTTTATCTGGTTCATTTATTTATTTATCTATTTATTTTTCTATCTATTTATTTCTCTATTTATTTATTTATTTATTTCTTTATTTATTTCTCTATTTATTTTTGTATTTATTTATTTGTTGAAGTGAAGTAAATTTGCCTTTGAAAAATTTATTTCTCTTCTGTTATAAGACTAAAATTTGACTATATCTTCTTTTCTTCATTAAAGAATATTTGACAAGAATTTGAATAATTTTCCAGTCTCTTGACCTCCCACTTTTTAGTTATTAATGTTGGTTCGTTTATTAAATTCTTTCTTCTCTTATATTCATTAAAATGTTGCGACGTGAATTTTAATTATTGTAGAAAGGACATTACGTTGTGCATTTTGAGAAAAAAAAAATTTTTATTTATACTTTTACGTAATTATAATTATATCGTGTCAATTAATTTAATTAGACCCCATACACCCATGTCTCTCATTCGAATAAAGAAAACTCGGTAATTATTGTTGTTACATGATTTAACATATAGCACTGAGAGTTGTTATTACAACATAATAGAAAAATTAGAAAATGCAAAATGTTAAGTCCACTTGAACAATTTGTCATATAATCAGTATTTTATTTATGAATCTATAGTTTGAGAGAAACTAATTCGTGCATATTAAAAAGTGAAAGTTGAGTAAAATTTTTTCCTGAGAATTGATCAAATAAATTTTTTTTCAATGACATAATTCATTTAATTTGATTTTTAGCAATTTATTTTTTTAATTTAGTTTATTTAATTCTCAAATAGAAAAATTAATAAAATTATTAATTAAATAAAAGAATTAAAAATTTAGTTTTTAATCAAACTAATTAAAAATTTTAATTAATTTCCCCCACTGAAGAATATATATGAGGAAAAATGGTGACAGTTGGAAAAATTTAAAGTCCTTCCATCACAGAGGACTTAAATATATATATATCGAGGGATTAAGAAAATCGTTTAATTGCCTTGTCAATGAACCATTTGCGACTAAACCAATTACATGAATCGTGTAGAATGGGCGTTTTTACTTCTAATTAAGATGAGGATTTGTCGAGAGGTTTCTAACGATAGTGCGGGCGCACCACAGTAACTAAAACCCCTTACCTCATCAATACCGGGACATATACATATATACATATCAAGTAATAGATTAATTTTCCTTTAATCTCTACAAGTGGACGAGAGATATCGTTCGTCGCTAATGAAACTCGATTATCTCCAGTGCTTTCATGAAATTGTATTAATTAGCCCCCGCGCGTATTATTGCACCCGTTTATAAAACCAAAAAAAAAACCCCTCATTCCCATCACAAGAAATTCCTCCACGAAATTGAAAAATTTAATAAGATAATATTCCCTCTTTATTTTCTGACATCTGCACTTATTATACGAAATTTCTTCTCTTAAATTACAAATTAAATAATTTTTATCTATTTTCAGTTTTTCTTAAATATTTCAAAATTAATTCAATTTTAAAAGAGTTGCATTTACAATTTTCATAAATAGATAAACTTCAAAAGGTTGTAATTTGAAATTTTGTAAAATTTAAATTTTGAATGAATTAATTAAATAATAAAAATTTCACAGGAATTCGATTATTTACAAATTCTTTAGAAATTTCTTCGCAATAATTAAACTATTTTCATAAATAATAAAAAACTATAGGTTTTCAATTATTTTTTTAAATAATAATACTCATCGCAGAATTTCAATTATTTTTAATACAAATTTTAATGGAATTTCTCTAAAAGTGAATAAATAAATTAAGTTAATAAATAATGAATTAAGTAAATTCTTAAAAATTTTATTAAAATTCATCAAAGAAATTCAATTATTTTTAAAAGCCTTGCTATAATTTATTAATTAGAATTGAAATTATTTTTAATACAATTTTAATTAAATTTCTTGAAAGAATTAAATTATTTTCAAAAATTTTAATGAAATTCTTTATAACAAATTCGATTTTTTTTTTAAAAATAATTTTAATAAAATTCTTCGCAGAAATTAACTTTAATAATTTATAAAAATTCAATTATTTTTAATATATTTACTATTTCAATAAAATTTCACAAAAGAATTCAATTGTTTAAAAAGAAATATTAAAATTCGTCTCAATAAGAATTCAATTATTTTCAAAAGTAATAAAATTCTTTGCAGAAATTCAATTATGGTCAGAAGGTTAAAAAAAATTATTTTCAAAATTTCAATTATCTTTATAAATAATAAAATTTTTCTCCAAAATTCAATTATTATCAAAAATTTTAATAATATTCTTGGCAAAATTTCAATTATTTTCAAAAACTCTTCTCAATTCAATCAAATTTTTTACAGAGATTCAATTGTTTTCATAAATAATAAAAAAAAAAACCTTATAGGTTTTCAATTATTTTCATAAAAATAATAAAATTCATCGCAGAATTTCAATTATTTTTAATACAAATTTTAATGGGATTTCTTGAAAAATGTAATTATTCTTAAGAATTTTATTAAAATTCATCAAAGAAATTCAATTATTTTAAGAAGCCTTCCTGTAATTTATTAATTAAAATTCAAGTATTATTGCCAATACATTTTTTTAATTAAATTTCTTGAAAGAATTAAATTATTTTCAAAAATTTTTTTTTTTTTTTTTTTTTTTTTATAACAAAGTCAATTTTTTTCAAAATAATTTTAATAAAATTTTTTGCAGAAATTTAATTAAATCCAATAAATTTATAAAAATTCAATTATTTTTAATATCTACTATTTCAATAAAATTTCACTACAGAATTCAATTATTTTCAAAAAATAATAAAATTCTTTGCAGAAATTCAATTATGGTCAAAAGTTTAGAAAAATTCTCTTCAAAATTTCAATTATCTTTATAAATAATAAAATTTTTCTCTAAAATTCAATTATTATCAAAAATTTTAATAATATTTTTGGCAAAATTTGAATTATTTTCAAAAACTTTTCTCAATTCATAATCAAATTTTTTTACAGAGATTCAATTATTTTTCATGCAATTTTAATCTAATTTCTCGAAAATTGAAATTATTTTTAAAAATGTTATTAATATTCGTCAAAAGAATTTTAATTACCTATTTGGAAATTTGTTGATAAAATTCTTTATGAGAATTCAATTTTAAAAAACAGTTAATTCTTCAATAAATTATTGATTTTTGTATTTAAATAATTGATTTATAGTCGAATTTTCTAATAAAAATTGATTTAAAAATGAATTTCAGTTAAAATTTTAGATAATAATTGAATATTAAACTCTAAATTTGAATTAGTAAAAATCTGTTCTACTTTGAACTAGTGCCTGACTTTTTGCTTTTGAATTAGCAGAGTTTAGTAATAAATAGTCGTTTCTATTAATTTAATAGTAAAATTTACTGATTCAAAGGAAAAAGTCAGTCACTAATTGCAAAATTAGTAAACATTTTTACTAATTCAAATTTAGGGGGAAAGTTTTCTAGCTTGAATTTTTAGAAATAATTGAAGTTTGAAATGGTTTTAAAGTTTTAAACTATAATTTTTGTATGTTTGAATTTTTCATACTTTTAATTCCAAATTTTGTAGATTTAATTTTTTGAAAAAGTTAAATTAAATAAGTTAAGTTATTTGAAGTTTTTATTTTTTAATATATATATTTGATTGAAGAGTTTCCGAATAATCGATAAAATCTCGTAAAATTGAATTGTAAAGAAAAGTATTTGAAAATTTTCAAATAAATTTTTCAAAAATTATTAAAAATAATTAATTTCAAGAAGAATTTTAGTTAAAAATTTTGGTAAACAATAATAACATGAAGATATCGATTGCTCCGAGTCGAAGACTCGAAGTGATCGATTTCTTCATGTTTTATAACAATTTTTTATAAGTTGTTTTATTTCAAAAATATGTTTGAATTTGAATCTTTTGAAGAATTTTAATTCTTATGGAAAAATTATAATGACTAAATTTAATTTTGTAAAATATAAATGTAGTTTTAAAATACCTATAGAAAAGTCTGACAATTTTAAATGAGCAAAAGCTTCGTTTATAAAATACATTACGTGTTTTTAATGTATTTTACGTATTCTAATTTATTAATATCGAATGAAATTCAAGTATATTCTTAATGCATATGAATACCGCGAATGCAATTCAAGTAAATATTTGAGATTGAAAATGTAGAGTATAAATAATGGAGAAAAATGTTGGTTCGATTTTATTTTGAATATAAGAGGAGGCGATGAAAATAGAAAGGAAATATTTATTATCCTTTTAAAGATACAGTTTGAGTGTTTGTGTGTGAGAGAGAAAGAGAGAGAGAGATGCACTTGCTAAACGATATATTCACCTATACGCGTTTTATGTACATTCTACACGTATCACTGGTATAATATAGTGTTGCGGTTATGTCATTACATACCAACGATATACATTACACCAGAAGGCAAGCTTTACGAGGTCGTTTTACTTTGAACCCATAAAAAAAAGCGTTCATCTAATTTCACGATATACATTGACCATTACATTTTTGTCGTCAGTGCTAAAAATTTTTACAGGTTTACCGATTTCGATTTTTCTTTGTTACAAAAATAAATTGTCTTTTTTTAACTGTCCCAAAGAGAGAAAACATTTTCCTTACTTTTAACTGTCCCAAAGAGAGAAAATATTTTCTTTGCTTCTGCAATAAATAATAGCAGGAAATGTCAGGGAATTTTATAAAGCTTGAAAAAACCTCGAAAAGTTAGGAAATTTTGATTGAAATCCTGGAAAATTGTTGTTTTCTAAAGTTGTTGTGTTTATTCTTAAAATCTAGTTTCACTTAAATAATTCAATATTAATTCAATTTTAAAAGAATTGCGTTTACAATTTTCCTAAGTAGATGAACTTGAAAAGATTTTGATTTAAAATTTTGTAAAATTTCAATTTTAAATGAATTTAATTAGAAATATAAAAAAAACTTAGATTTAAAAATAATTTTTAAACTAAAATTCTTCTGAAATTAGTTAAATTTTTTACTATATATTTAATTGATTATTAATAATAATGGATTTATAAAAGAATTTTAGTTAAAAACATTTAAAAAAATTGAATTTTGAAGCAATTACAAATGATTGCAGAAATTCAACTATTTTCAAAAGTAGTAAAATTCTTCTCAAAATTCAATTATTTTCAAAAATTTTAATTATTTTGAAAAACTTTCCTCAATTCAATGATTTTGAATATCTATTACTTTAATAAAAATTCCTAAAAGAATTCAACTAGTTAAAAAAAATTTTAATATAATTCTACTCAAACATTTAATTATTTTCATAAATAATAAAAATTTTACAGCAATTCAATTATTTACAAATTATTTACATATATTATTCAATTATTTTCATAAATAATAACAATTTTGACAGGGATTCAATTATTTTCATAAATAATAACATTTTTTTTACAGTGATTCAATTATTTTCATAAATAATAACATTTTTTACAGGAATTCAATTATTTTTATAAATAATGAAACTCAATGCTGAATTTCAATTATTTTTAATACAATTTTAATGAAATTCCTAGAAAAAAGTTATTATTCTTAAAAATTTTATTAAAATTTATCAAAAAAATGTAATTATTTTAATTATAACCTTTAATTTTAATTTTTTATTTTAATAACAATTTATTTATTAAAATTTAAGTATTATTTTCAATACATTTTTAATTAAATTTCTTTAAAGAATAAAATTATTTTCAAAAATTTTAATGAAATTCTTTGCGTAAAAATTCAATTTTTTTAAAAATAATTTTAATAAAATCGCAGAAATCCAATTATGTTTAACAATTAACAAAAATTCTTGTCCAAATTTCAATTATTTTTATGAATAATAAAATTTTTCTCCAAAATTCAATTATTTTCAAAACTTTTAATGAAATTCTTGGCAGAATTTCAATTATTTTTAATACAATTTTCATCAAATTTCTCGAATAATGCACTTATTCTTAAAAATTTCATTAAAATTTGTCAAGAGAATTCAATTATTTAAAAATTTGTTGATAAAATTCTTTATATAAAAATCCAATTTTAAGAAACATTCAATTGTTTAATAAAATATTTACTTTTATAGTTAAATAATTGAATTATCGTAGAATTTTCTAATAAATACTATTATTAATTAAAATTTTTAAAGATTTTAACTTTTCATACTTTTAATTAGGAATTCTATAGAATTAATTTATTTCAATAAGTTTAATGAAATTTTTTTTAATTATTATAGTTTTTAATTTGTTAATATATTTAATTGAAGAATGTCAGAATAATCGAAATTTCGTAAAATTAAATTGTAAACAGAAGAATTTAAAATTTCACAAAGAACTTTTTTAAAAATTATTTTTAAAAAATATTGGCTTAAAGAAGAATTTAAGTTGAAAATTCTAAAAATCACTGACGTTTTGCTTTTGAATTAGTTATAATTTTACTCAAAAAATTAGTAGAAATGACTATTTATTAGAAAATTTTATTAATTCAAAAGCAAAAAATTTGTAACTAATTTTCAAAATTCAATTATATGGAAAATTTTTTAAAATTGTATAAAAAAATAATTGAATTTTTGCAAAGAATTTAAAATAAAATGAAATTCTGACAAGAAATTTATAAAAAAATTTTTAGGAATAATTGAATTTTTTCGATTATGTTGAAAAATTTATTTATTTTCAATGAATTATTTTAATAAATAATTTATAAAATTTTGTTTAAAAAAATTTCGCTATTGAAAATATAGTTTTATTCGGAGCAGAGAATAAATTTTCTTCCCTAAAGTTTCTTGAACAGAAAAGATTTCTATCGGACAATTTAATTAATGAATGATAATGTAACATATTCATGTGGAGTGAAGTGGATATTATGTTAATATTTTCTAATAAAGAGGAAATTAAAATGCCTGAAAAAGCATACAACACACAAACACAGTATACATTCTATAGACTCTCGTTTGTCACTGATTAATTATACGTTCGTCTATTGCCTGAATAATGAATTGCGACTGTTATCATCTCGGCAATGAATCATTAGAATGAATACGTTGTATTGTTTGAGAAAAGACACTTTTATTAAAATGTTTGTAAGTTTGTATATAAATATATCCCACGTGAAAAAGCAATGTATATACAATTTCAGGGGCAGATGGAAAAAAATGAGAAGAATGAAAAAGAAAACATTATTTTTGTTCAATGGTATAATTATATACATGCGATCTTGAAGATCGATAACTTGATTTAACTATATATGCTCTCTTATTGCAGTTTATTATGTAAATTGTTTCCTTGTTTTTATTTCTTTTTATTAATTGCAACATTCTTTCTGTATTTATCTGTAACACAATATTCTATTGAAAATTTACATTTTACTGGCAAAGAAAAAAAATAGGTGGTACATTGTTTATTTCAATGAAAGAATTAATCAATCATGTTTATAATTTAATCCGATTTGCATTATTCATGTGGAACTGTTTTTTATGATGTGTTAATTTTCTCTAATTAGATGAATCTCATTTGGATGATAAAAGTATTTAGAGGATCAATTGTTTTTGTTAAATATTTTTATTATTTATTTTTATTTTTATTATTATTGTTATTTTTTGACTTTATCACTTGGTAGTTTTATTTATATTATTATTATTATTATTATTATTATTATTATTATTATTATTATTATTATTTTTATTCGGTTAATATTAAATATGGTTTGTTTTGAATTTTGATATTCATAGTCGGGAGGAATCGAACCCTGGTCCTCAGTGTTGCAAATGCGGTTAGATAGCCCCTTGGCCATCGCACATTTTAATTTTTATTTCTGTAAAAGAAAGAGATTTGGGTGGAAAAGCTCAAGTATATGAAAAAAAAATAAATGAATGAATGAATGAATGAATGAATGAATGAATCGTCTTGATTCTTGAAATTAGAAGTGCTAAAGCGAATGACAAACGCAAGTTGTGTATGATATACGCAATCGTGCTTGAAAGCTCGTGCGTGCCTGTTCGTTTGTTCGATCGTTAAAACAATGAAATTACAGCCGGAGGTTATTTATTGCAGATTGCCAATTACCGGGCGCATAGATTGCATTGACTGATCGAATGCGTCCCATATTTGGTTGAGATGAGCTCATTCCGTCGTTATTACTGGCGATGTTTTCATGCGGATTGCACGGAAACCCATAAGCAATTAGTCGAAATGTCTACTCATAAAGATAACCACACAAAGCAAAAAAAGAAAAAAAGAGAAGACAAGGAGAAGAAGGAGGAGAAATTACTAATTTTTTTTTCCTTTCCGTAATGAAATTAATTTTCTTTTTTAAATTTCACAATACTTTCTATTCGAATCGAAATTTTTATATTCAATTCTATTAAATTTTTTTTTTTTTGAATTTTTCTTTGTCTAGAGAAAGAGTTTCGTTTTGACAAATAAATAAATGAATTTCAAAACGTTTCAATTTGAAATTTTAGAAAATTTCAATTCTGAAGGAATTTAATTAAACTTTTTATTAAAATAAATAAATAATTCAAGAACTCTTAAAACTTTTAATAAATTTCTTGGCTGAATATCAATTTTTATTTTCTAAATTTCTCGAAAGAGTTTTTTACAATTTTTTATTTTCTTGTCAGAATTTCAATTACTTTAAATTTCTTACATAAATTTAATTATTTTCAATATAAATTCAAAAAAATATCAGAATTCAATTATTTTTAAAATTGTTACTAAATTTCTTTAAAGAATTTCAATTATTTTGAATTGTTTGCAAGAATTCAATTATTTTCAACAAAAATTTCTCAAAAGAATTCAATTATTCTTAAATTTCTTGTCAGAATTTAAATTATTTGGAATTTTTTGCAAAAATTCAATTATTTTTAATTCAATTTCAATAAAATATCGGAGTTTAATCATTTTTAAAAATTTTGATAAATTTCTTTGCAGAATTTCGAATACTTTGAATTTTTTTTGGGTAAATTCAATTATCTTCAATAAAATTTCTGAAAAAATTCAATTCTTAATTTTTTTTTATAAATTACTTGTCAGAATTTGATTTATTTTAAATTCTATATGGAAGAATTTAATTATTTTCAATGAAATTTTAATATAATTTCAGAATTCAATTATTCTTAAGAATGTTAAAAATTTCTTTTGCAGAATTTTTAATTATATATTGAATTTTTCGCATGAATTCAATTATTTTCAATAAAATTTCTCAAAAGAATTCAATTATTCTTAATATTTTTGATAAATTTCTTGGCAGAATTGAAGTTATTTTTAATTATTCTTACCAAGAATTCAATTATTTTCGATAAAATTTCTCAAGAGAATTCAATTATTCTTAAAATTTTTAATAAATTCCTTGGCAGAATATCAATTATTTTTGTAGCAAAATTTCTCGAAAGAATTCAGTTCTTCTTAAATATTTTTAATTATTTTTTTTTGTCAGAATTTCAATTATTTTAAATTCTTTGCAAGAATTTAATTATTTTCAATAAACTTTTTAGAAAGTTTTAGAAATAATTGGATTTTGAAAAGATCTCAAATTAAAAGCATTGGAAATTTAAATTTTTCTTACTTTTAATTAACAATTTATGTAAAACTAATTTTTTTTTTTTTTGAAAATTTGTAATTTCAATTCTGATTAAATTAATTGAAGTTTTTATTTTCTAATACAATTTAATTGGACAATTTCCGAATAAACGAAATTTCGTAAAATTTAATTATTGTAAACAAATTGGCCTTGAATTATCTTAAAGAACTTTGTAAGAAATTATTTAAAACAATTGATTTAAAGAAGTTTAGTTAAAAATTCCAGAAAATAATAATTGAATTATGATATATATTGAAATGATGAAAAAAATTTTGAAGAAGTTAGAGTAAAAATATTATTCTTGTAAGTTATTCAATTTTCAAAGTTTTGAATTTGGAATTTTTAAAGATCTTTTTTGAGTATCTAATCATTTTTAGAGTGAATCAGAATATTCTTTACTGTCAGGGATAAAATAAAAATTTTGTCTGCAAATCAGAGAACAATCAGGGAAAAATAAAATTAATTTTTTGTGGCAACCGTGATAAAATAAATAAAAATTGATGAATAAAATAAATAAAAATTGATGAAAATAATCAATAAAAATTGATAAATAAAAAATAAATACCTAGTAATTGATAAATAAAATAAATTTTAAACTCCGGAAGAAGTGAAAAATACTTTAAAAGAAAAAGAATCTGCAACACTTTTGAAATACTTTTTCACGATGAATGTTATGGTGAAAACGAGAATAGTGCCTGCTTCTGTTACAAATGCGTAGAATCGTTTCACGGTTAACCTTGCACCTGTCGCGACAGCTTACCTGCGCTTCTTTTCTTCGTTTCTCTTTCGTCTCCACGTGAAATTCTTCATCTTTTTTTTTCTTTTTTCTTCTCCCCATTCTCCAAATCGAGTTACAACATTGTCTGCCCTCGAATCGAACAATCGCTTCGTGAGAGATTCGTCTTTTCATTTATACAAACATTTATTATGTAAACTACAAAACCATCTAATTTAAATGAAAAGAAAAAAAGTTTTCAGTTCTCATTAATTTTATTTTTTTTTTGAAAGAGAACAAAAATGTGACTTTTTGGATTTCGGATGACTATTTTCATATAAAAGGCAACGTTTGCCCGAAACTATTATTAATTGAATTTTGGTATTTAATTTCTTGAATTTTAACTCCCGGGAAAAAATAACAAGTATTTAAATAATTATTTTAAAAAATTTAATTGAACGTTGAATAATTAAATTTAGAAAGTTGTGAAAATTCAAAAAATTTGTGACAACACTGAATAGAATCCTTTTTTTGCATCTTTAATCGACCAAAGCGATTTTTTTTTGCCTTTTTTTTCCGAGGCCTGAAAATGTTTAAAATAAAAATTACCGCAATGCAGTTAGATATTTATGTGTGTCCTAACTGAATTCGACTGTTGATTGAAAATGTAGAATATTCTTGCATTCCAGTCACACAAAAATGCAGCGAAGCGTGTTATCGCTGTATTAAAAAATTCTATGCATCCCCAAGTGATCGCAAGCGCACAGACTCTGTAAACGTGAGAGTCGAAAGTAAAGGAATTTTTCTTGAAAAACGCAAACTGCCAGAAGGTATAAATGTGTGTGTATATATATTTGCCACGAAAAGAGCAGCCAGACAATTGATTTTACCTCTCCTCGCGCCCTATTCCATACAAAACGAGCGAGGAAAAGTTGAAACTTTAAAAGCAAATTTAAACAACCAAAAGTTTCATCCGATAAAAGTTTAATTCATGGAAAAACATGAGAGAGCCTATATTCACGAAAATTGTATACGAAATTGAATAATGTAAAATGTATATATGAATAATTTTTGTACTGTGTAGTAATAAAAATTCACTTCAATTTCTTTTTATTTCAAAGAATATATATTAGTCTTTTTTTATCGCATATTTTTTTGTAATTTCTGACTAATAGGACCTACTAATTACTGGTTTTACACTCCTCTATTAAAACCCACTATTTTTACATTCTCATCAAAAATGAGAAAGTCTTGTTTTTTTACGATTAGCAACTATTTAGATAATTTTTTTTAAATTTGTTACACTAAAAGCAACTTTTTTCTTTTTTTTAGAATTTACAAAATAATACCTACAAAATAATAAAATTGTCCCAAAGATTTAATTATTTCCAAATCTTTTAATAAAATTTTTGGAGAGAATTCAATTATTTTCAAAAATAATCTGACGTCTATCTTTCGACTTTGTTGCACCACTAAACGTTAATTTTTACCAAAGGCAAAAAAAAGAAGAACATAATCAGATAAACATCAAGAATGAAAAAAAAAAGTTTTGAGTGAAAATAAATTAGGTGAAGGAGTTTTAAAAAGCAATTTTCTCACAATCGTGCAACCAACCTCATTATTCAAAGTGCGATTTTTATCAAACTTTGCCATTTCCTCTTCTTACAAACTCTCCATTATTGTAATACTTATATATATATATAAAGCGAGATTAGCACGCATCGTGTCACTCAACTTGTGTGTCAATGGATCCAGATTATAAACATTATGTAAATAAGTATAAATTGTATATTCCAGCAATGCGAGATTAGTGGAACTGATAAGAAGATGGCACATGCATTTATTTTTTTTACTCAATGGAAAAACTATTGTTGAAAAAAAATTTACAATAAGGATATTAATCTTATAATCAAGTGTAAATGTACTCGAGTTTTTTCTATAGCATATACACGACAGCAACTGAAGATTCTTTGCAAAAAAAAAGAAGAGAAAAAATCTTTTTATTACCTCTTCGCGCAAAACATATGGAATGTTAGAAACGTTTTTCTCATTTTTGCATTACAAATATATTCAAATGAATCATTGATTATGCATGGATAAATAAATCTAAGTGGGTCAGAGAGAATTATCGATTCTATTTCAAAAATCTGTTTCTGCTAATTATGAATATTGATTATTGTTTACATAATAGTTCATTTTTCGTAATAATTAACAATATAATTTTTTGTATTTTTTAATTAATTTAAAGAAAGAAGTTAATTAAGTAATTTGATTTTAATTTAATATTAGTTAATTTATCTTTATTATTTAATTTATTTTTTTTATTTACCATTATTTTTATTATTTAATTTAATTATTAATTAATTATTAATTGATAATTAATTGATTATTAATTAATCTTTAAAATGCATTTTTTTTTATTTCTACCTATATTTTTTGAATAGAAATTATTTTCCTCTTTTTTGAAAATAGTTGTAATAATAAAGTATTTTCTTTTTGTTTCAGGTGAGTCACAACATTTCCTGTCGAATTTATTTCGTAAGTAAATATTGAAATTTATATAATTTATATATTATGAGATTTTTAACGAAAACTATTTTTGTTGAAATGATAATTAGAAAATTTTCGTTTTGCAAAATTTCTGTTTCAAATATTTATGAGCGATGAATATTTACAAAAAGACTAGTACAATTTAGATTGTCATTAATTTTTTTTTTTCGCAATTCGTGACGCCATTTAGTTCCGGAAGTTTTTCGAATATTATTATCGCTAAATCATCATCATAATTTTTTTTTTAATTCCTGCTACGCTTGAAATAAATAATAATATACGCAAACAGTATAATAGTGAATCATCACATACATATAGAAAGGAGAGAATAAGTATTTCCGGTTTTAAGTTTTACCCCACAATAGAGTTTTGCCATAAATCTGTTTTTTTTTCTCTCGAATTTTTTTTTCTCTCATTTTCGTATATTTTTAAATTAAAATCATCCGAGTGTGACGAATTTTTTTTTCTCTTTCTCTTCATTTATTTATTTTTTGTGAATATAGTTGCGAAATAAGAATGGCGGATAATATACCTCGGGCATTTATATATATATACCTATACAAATGACAGAATATAGGGGGGTGGCAAGGGGGAAATAAGTAATATGAAGTGACGAAGAAAAGATTCCAAATGGGATAACATAAAGTGGAAAGGCATGTCGAACGATTTTTGCTTACAAAGAACATTTGAGGAAAAAAAATTTTCTTTTCTTTTCTAATAAAAAAAAAAGTTTATTCAATGAAATAATCTTAAATATCCTTTTGCGCATTCTCATCGTATTGTATGAGAAGGTATTGCTTTTTAGATTAGAATTTAATTTTTAAATTATTAGAAAATTAGAATGTAAATTGATTTCTGCGATTAACATGAAATTTATCAAATTATAATGTAATTTTTGGATTAAATTTTAATTCGATCTGAATTTATCTTATCAATTTGATCCAATTTTGCAATAATTTGGTCCAATTTCATATGTCAAATTTGTTCAATTTGGTTGTGATTTGTTACCTTCAAGAAAATTGTTGTGATCTTTTTTTGTACGCGAACTAATAAATTAAATTAATTTTCGATTAACTAATTAATCATTACTAATTATTGATTAATAATAATGATATTAAAAAAATAATTAAAAATAGTAGAACAATAATAAAAAATAATAATAACAATAAATAAAAACTATATTGATAAAAAAACATAATAATAATAATAATAATGATAGTAAAAAAATAAAAATAGTAAAACAATAATAATAAAAACAATATTAATAAAAAACAACAATAATAATAATAAAAATAGTATAAAAATAATAACAAAAAAAATATCAATAAAAAATATAATAAAAATAATAATAATAATAATAATGATAATAATAGTAATAATAGTAATAATAGTAATTGAAGCTAAAGCGAAATAATTATTTAAAGTAGAATTTGAAGAAATGAAAGTACTTTATCTGAAGATTAATTAGTTCAACCCATACTGGGATGTTTAATTAGATTCATTATTCTGACGTTATCATCATCTTTTCGTGATATTAATTAAAAGATTATTGTATATAAATAAGCAGTTTGTAAGGGAAAAAAAAGTCATTAGATATAGCAAAGTGGCTAATTAGTTTTTCAATCTTAATGCTTAATTGGAAAATAGTAATTTAACTTGGGATGCGAAGAAGTGTAGAGTCATAAAATTGAAAAAAAAAGAAAAGAAAAAAGAAAAAAACAAGGGAGGTTGTATGGAATGCATTGCATTGGTCGGCTGACAATACTAATACGCTAAAAGTATATCGCGAAAATAGGATTGAGAGAGGAGAGAGCGAGCAGTAAAAAGGATTATTGCAAGTAATTAATTCATGACAGTACTCACCTGGTCAGTCATATTGTATCCGTCGTGATGATACGACGTCTGGTGGTGCTGCGGTACGCTCAGAGACAAATCGATGTTGTCACTTCTCTGCAAAAAAAAAAAAAATTGAAGATAAAATTATTTATATTGCTAATTGGAAATATGCAAAAAAAAATTACAATATTGCTAATTAAATAATAATTTTTTAATTAAATAATAGTTTTCTAATTAAACAATATCCAATTAAACAATATCTAATTAAACAATGCTTTCCTAATTAAATCTTCTCTTAAATTCATTTAACGATAATTGAGAATTTTTAATAATTAAAGAAAATTAATACTTAAAAGAAAGGAAAAAATTAAACGTTATTTTTTTTATAAATGAAATTTAAAGATTAAAATAAAAAAATGCGGATCAATATCAAAATTCAATTATTTTTAAAATTTTTGCTAAATTTACTAGCGGAATTTAAATTATTTTCGTTAATATTTCTCGTAAGAATTGAATTATTTTTGATAAATTTCTTGACAGAATTACAATTATTTTTTAAATAGAATTTCTGGAAAGAATTTAGTTCTTAAATTTTTTTATGATTATCTTGGCACAATTTCAATTATTTTTTTAAATAAGAATTTCTCAAACGAATTCAATTATTATTCTTAAAATGTTTGATAAATTTCTTTAGAGAATTTCAATTATTTTAAATTCCTTGCAAGAATTCAATTATTTTCAACACAATTTCAATAAAATATCAGAATTTAATAATTTTTAAAAATGTTGATAAATTTCTTTGCAGAATTTCAATTATTTTTTATTTCTTGCACGAATTTTATTGTTTTCAATGAAATTTCTTCGAAAGAATTCAATTATTCTTAAATTTGTTTATAAATTATTTGTCAGAATTTCAATTATTTTAAATTCTTTGTAAGAATTCAATTATTTTCAGTGAAATTTTAATAAAATTTTAGAATGCAATTATTTTTAAAAGTGCTGTTAAATTTTTTTTGCAGAATTTTCAATTATTTTGAATTTTTTGTATTAATTCAATTATTTTTAATAAAATTTCTCAAAAAAATGCAATTATTGATAAAATTTTTTTATAAATTTCTTTGTAGAATTTCAATTATATTGAATTCTTTGTAAGAATTCAGTTGTTTTTAATAATATTTCTCGTAAGAATTGAATTGTTCTTTGATAAATTTCTTGGCAGAATATCAATTATTTTTCAAATAAAATTTCTCGAAAGAATTTAATTCTTAAATTTTTTTATGAATATCTTGTCACAATTTTAATTATTTTTTTTAATAAAAATTTCTCGAAAGAATTCAATTATTCTGAAAAATTTTGATAAATTTCTTTGCAGAATTTCAATTATTTTAAATTCCTTGAAAGAATTCAATTATTTTCCATACAATTTCAAAGAAATATATCAGAATTCAAGTTTTCTTTAAAATAAATCGCTAAATTTTTCATTAATTAATTATTAAATAACTTGGGCTCTTCGATGTTTGTTACAATATATTAATAGAGTCACTAGTAAAATTTTACAAAAAAAAAATAGAATAGAATTTTTTAGGAAATAAAATTGAAATATTGCTAATTAAATAATAATTTTCTAATTAAACAATATCTAATTAAACAATGCTTTTCTAATTAAATCGTCTCTTAATTTCATGAACGATAATTAAAAATTAAAATATAAAGAATAATTTTAAAACGGGGAAAGAATGAAACGTAATTTTTTCAAAATAAAAATCTAATGATTAAAGTACAAAAAATATGGAAATGACAAAAAATACGAAGAAAATTAATTGAAATAATTTAAAAAAGATAGAAAATAAAATAATTCTTTTAAAAATGACATTTAAAGATTAAAATAAAAAAAAAATGCGGAAATGAATAAAAAATTAAAATAATTTGAAAAAGAAAAAAGAAATAGATACGCTATTGTTAAAATTTTAAATCAGTTATTGCGTAATTAAATACATAAATCATTCCTCTGTTCAATTAAATGTCAACTTCACTGTTCAATTAGATACGCCACTTTTATTTACTCAATTAAATAAATCAATTTTGTTCCGTGAATTAAATTTCAAGATTTACTGTTTATTCAATTTAATGCCGAGAATTATTTGTTGACTATAAATAATTAAACGAAATATTTGTTGTTTACATTAATTTAATTAAATTTTTTATCCGTAGATTGTTTGAACATCTGAATGATATTTAATATAATAAATTGAAAAATTGATAAAATCGAAAAAGACACAAAATTGCAAAAATTAGAGATTTTCATTTACTTTTATTAGGGAAGAAAGTAAATTTATAGTAATTAATAATTTAGCATTGAAGTCTGAAAAACTGTATTTAACATAATAAAGAAGAAAATCAATTTTAATATATTTATTTTTTAGTAATTTATTCACTGGGAAAAATTTATTGATTCAAATAAAATCGATTACTTGTCTGTTAGCAAATAAATATTTAGCTGAATCAAATAATTTTTACTCAAATCAATTAAATATTTGCTTATAAAAATATTCGGCGATTAAAATATTCCTTTCTGCCAATTTTACAATAATATTTTAAAATTTATTGTTTTATTTATTTATTTGTAAAATTTATTGTAAAATTGACAAAAAGGAATTTTAATTACCGAATATTGTTATAAGCATATATTTAATTGATTTAAGTAAAAATTATTTTTTATTTTCTATTTAAAAGAATTTTTATTTTATTTAAATAGTAATTTTGTAATTTCTATAGAAATTAAAAATTTGCTACTTAAATAAAATAATAATTATGTAATAAATGTAATAAAATAATTAGTTGTTACATTGCCGGAAAATAGAGTTATTAACATTAAATTACAACAATTATTACTGCAATTGAGAGTTTTGTTTTATCTATACACTCAATTAACGGTTCTCCCACACGTGACTAAATAAATATCTCTCCCTTCGAGATTTCTAAATTGATATAAATTTTAAAAATACATAAAAAAAAAAAATTAAACACAAAACAAGAGTCTTAATTTATTTATATCATTAACATTCACGAGATATATAGGCTTATACTTAAAATAGATTCCGGTTTAAATAATATACATATGCACTTTCACAATGTTGCTAATAGGTAAACAGATTAATTATTTAATATCAAGTAAAGGGGGTCAGAAAAAAGAGAAACAAAAAATTGTAACTTGTTTGGCAAGCAGAAATTGACAAATGATGGATATAAATCGATTGAGAGGAGATTAGCGTCAGAAAATGTTTTCTTTTGGAGCGTGCCGTTGATTCTTGGGTTTCTTTTTCATTTTCTCTCTCTCTCTCTCTCTCTCTCTCTCTCTCTCTCTCTCTCTCTCTTTTTAACTCTTTTACAGTCTTTAAAAGGCCTCGAAGAGAAAGAAATCGCCATCATTTGTTCACCTGCCAATCGAGATCACGGCAGGTCTAGAACTCTCTTAAGTTAGTCGTCGTCGTCGTCGTTTCTTTCCCACGACTGGGGAAACGAGTCTCTCTCTCAATTTATATATATGTATATAGAGCTTGTTTTATTATAACTTCAATAACGGATTCTAATGACTTTATCGATCGTTAAATCGTGTATATCTAAGAGGTAATCGTGTCAGAGCCGTCAATAGATTTATAAAGGAGAGAAAAAAAAGAAGAAAGAAAAAGGCTTGTGCGAAAATCGTTATGTAGGAGATGATCGAATGCATTCAAATCAAGAGATAGAGTGAGAGAGAGATGAAATATATTATGTATAATGTATATTATAATATGCTGTAATCTTATAATAACAAGTTTTAACACTCGATGAGTGGTCAATTGACAGTTATCGATAGTTGAAGTGTTTTGTAACAAGATTTTACAATGGTGATGTAAATTTGTTGATAAAAAAAAAAATTTGTTTTATGTAAGATACATTTTTTTTGCTGGTGGTATTAAAAAATTAATTTTACAGCGTTATTGATGGAATTAATAATTCAGTATGTTAATTAATTATTATTAATAGAAATAATAGTAATTTGATGAATATTATTAATTAATACAGAATCTATTGTAATTATTTTAGGCTTTACACTCATCTACTAAAACCTACTATTTACTATTTTTTTTACGTTATGCTACTATTTTGGTACTTTTTTCAGATTTCAGTCACTAAAAGCTACTATTTGTTTTTGTTTTTTTTTTTTTGAGAATTTACACAACTTTAAATTGAAAAAATAGAAATAAACTAAAAATATAAATAAAAGAAACTATTCTCAAAAATTATAATCAAATTCTTTAAAACTATTTAACCCATTAAGTCCCATGAAAAAACCAGCCATTGTTTTAAAAAATTAACAATTGGATTCATAGGCAAATGGAAAAAAAAGATATACCTGTCTTTTTGTTTTTAATTTCCAATTGTTTATCAACAATTGTTTAAACAAATAAATAAAAATTTAAAAATATTTGAAAATTGTTAACGCTAATCGATTCTACGTGGAGAAATAATAATGATTTGTATGGGTCATTTTTTACTCCAAGTCGTATTTTGTTTATAAAATTGTTATAAACAAATTAAGCTGGATAATGAATGTTTCATCCCAAGCAACAGTTTTCAAAAGTTTTAAATTTTTATTAATTTGTTTAAACACTTGGAAATTAAATACATTTAATATGAATACCTTTTTTTCCATTTGCCTATTAATCCAATTGTTAGTTTTACTTAAAATCCATTTGTTTATGATTGGGATGAAACACCCTTTACCCAGCTTAATTTGTTTATAACAATTTTGTAAACAAAATACGACTTGGAGAAAAAAATGACCTATACAAAACATTCATATTTTTTCACGTAAAATCGATTGGCGTTAGCAGTTTTCAAAAAATTAAAAATTTTTATTAATTTGTTTAAACAATTGTTGTTAAACAATGAGAAATTAAAACCAAAAAACAGGTATATCTTTTTTTTCTATTTCCCTATGAATCCAATTGTTAGTTTTTTAATACAATGGCTGGTTTCTTCATGGGACTTAATGGGTTAATTATTTTTGAAAAATATTCGAAATTCAATTATTTTCAATATCTGGTATTTTCATCAAATTTAGCAAAAGAATTCAATTATTTAGAACAAAGTGATAAAATTCAACTAAAATTCAATTATTTTCATAAATAATAAAATTTACACAGAAATTCAATTAATTCAATTCTATTTAAAATAACATTTTCAAAAATATTTCAAAAAAATAAATTACTTAACAAAATTTTTATACAATTCTTCACAATAATTCAAATACTTTCACTAATAATAATATTTTTGATAAAAATTCAATTATTTTTAAAAATTTTGATAACATTCTAAGCAAGGATTCAATTATTTTCATAAATAATAAAACTCGTCGAAGAATTTCAATTATTTTTAATTCTATTTTAAATTAATTAATCGAAAAATTCAATTACTTTTAGAAATAAAGTGTTCCACAAGAATTCAATTATTTAAAGTAAAATTTTAAAATATTTATTATATTTCAAAAAAAATTAATTATTTAAAACAATGTTTATAAAATTCTTATGAAGAATTCAATTATTTTCAAAAATAACAAAAATTTTCAAAGAAATTCAATTATTTTTAAAGATTTTAATAAAATTTTTCGCAATCATTCAATTATTTTCATAAATAATAAAATTCTTCTCAGGAAATCAATGATTTTTGAAAATTTTAATAAAATCCTTAGCAACTATTCAATTATTTTCATAAATCATAAAATTCATCGTAAGATTTCAATTATTTTAAATACAATGTTACAGCAATTGCTCAAAAAATGTAATTATTCTTAAAAATTAAATTAATTAAATTAAATTAAATTAAAAAAATAAATTTTAAATTATTATATTATTATTATTATTATTATTATTATTATTATTATTTTTTTAAATTAAATTTTATTAAAATTCCTCGAAAAAATCAATTATTTAAAAAAATGTTTTTTTAATATTCCTTTTTTAGAAGAATTCAATTATTTACAAAAAAAATTAGAATTTTTCACAAGAATTCAATTATTTTCCAATATTTTCATAAAATTTTTTCCAATAATTCAATTATTTTCACAAAAATTAATAAAATTCTTCTCAGAAATTCAATTATTTTTGAAAAATTTAATAAAATACTTAATCAATTATTTTCGTAAATCATAAAATTCTTCGCAAGATTTCAATTATTTTAATACAATTTTACAGGAATTGTTCAAAAAATGTAATTACCTATTATTAAAAATTTAATTTCAATTTCTCGAAAAAATCAATTATTTAAAAGAATGTTTTTTTAAAAAATTTTTTGGAAGAATTCAATTATTTATAAAAATACTATAATTTTCAACAGCAATTCAATTATTTTCAAATATTTGAATAAAATTATACAAAAGAAATCAATTATTTTAAATACAGTTTTAATTAAATTGTCTTGAAATAATTCAATTATTCTTTTATAAATTTTAATAAAATTCCTCTCAAGAAAAAATTTATTATTTTTAAAAATAATTGAATTCTTGTGATGAATATTGTTATTTATGAAAATAATTGAATTTTCAGGAATAATTTTGTTATTTATCGACATAATTAAATTCTTTTGTAGTAATAAATTTTTTCTTGGAAATTAAATTATTTAAAAAAATTCTAATAAAATCGTTCGCAAGAATATTCAATTATTTTTATAAATAATAAAAAGATTTTTAGGAATTTAAATATTTTCTAAAATAATTTAATAAAATACCACACAGACATTCAATTATTGTCAAAAAATTTTAATAGAATTCTTTGTAAAATTTAATTATTTTTAAAAACTTTTCGCAATGCAATGATTTTCAGTATCTACTATTATTAATTAAAGCTAATAATAATGTTAATAATAAATCATAGTAATAATAATATTAATTTGCTTACAACATCAATTATAATAAGTTAACAATTTAAATTATTAATTTACGGTCTGACTGCGTTAAATTAAGTTGAGTTAGAATTTCGATAAATTACATATGCATTCAAAATGTAGTAAACAATTGTAGTCACTTGTTTTGTGTTGTTTAGACTTTAATTATTCAAGGGAAGTTGTTTCACAATTTATCAACTCTCTCTCACTCTCTCTCTCTCTCTATTTCTCCGTCTCCATGCGACTCTTGAAGTTGCACTCAATGAGGTCTCTTGCGGTTTAGCACTACAATGAAGTTAGCAACCACAACTGTACACACTAAACATAAGTCTGTTGACTCGCAGCAATGTTTGTTTATAGAATTTCTTTTGCCACAATTTCAAAACGAATGAAAAAAATCAAAAAAATTATTTCAGAAAAAATTTTACACTAGTTATGTATTAACTTTTTAATAATAGAATTAAAACAAGTATTTACTTTTTAATTTGTTTCTTAATGTTAAAATAATAAAATTAAAAATTTTTCATTTCTTGTTTTCAATATTCAAACAATAAATATATTTATTTTTGAACTTGTTTTGATATCGGTATTAAAATAGAACAAAAATATAATTAGTAATAAATTAGCACTTTTTTATATTTAAAAATTTAAAAGATTTTAATTTATTGTTGCATTTGTTTTTAATGTTAAAATTAAAAATAAATTACTTTTAATATTATGGAAAAAAAATTTAAATTCTACTTTCAATTACGGTGTTTAATTTAATGTTCATTTTGCAATAAAAATTTCTTTTTCGTTTTATCCCTAAAAATGTTAATGATAATGACAAAAATGTGTGGTAATTTTTCTCTGGTATTAATTACAAATGACTATCTGAAATAAAATTGCAGCTGCCATGGCAGAGGCTCTCAAGACAAATAGAGGACTTGGTAATTATATATATGAGAATTGAAAAAAAAATTAAATTAAATACAAGATAAAATAAAAAAAAAATTAAATACCGAGAAGTTTTTATAATCAAGATTTAAGTTTCATTGATACTTATTTTATTCGTTCACATAAAGTTTGATGGAATTGTAATTTTTTATTCTTTTTTTTTTTTGCAACGTAAATTAAATGTGTACGCAGAAGGTTTATTACCTTGTCAACTAAACTTTTCATTCTCTATATACACTCTTCGTATATAAATATATTTATAATTCAACCTCAATGTGTACCTGTCACAGTCGTTAATAGAGAAATACGAGAAATATGTTATTAATAAACATGTACATACTCGTTTCGTTAGCAATTAATGTCCATCCAATGACAGCTTTATGAATCGTTTATAAAATCGAATGCGAACAATGGCGATTATAAAAAAAACAATTTTAATTAAATCAATATTTTTTTGGAAAAAAAAAATAAATTCTTGTTTGAAGAATACAAATTGAAAAAAAAGATTTTTAATTTTCTCTGATTAAAAAAAGTTTTATTGAAGTGAAATATTCGATTTAATGGAACTAGTTTTTTTTTGTTCCTGTCGTTTTAATTGGAAAAAAGGAATTTTTTGCTGAATCACATTTATACTTTTGTTGTATTATTTTACACAAAAGGCAAATCTATCATATAGTAAATATGATTGCAAAATATGTATTGTACGCTTTAAAATGTAGTGAGATATTCGTGTCGTAATTCTCAATGTAGGTCGGAGAATGAATAAGAAAATGTAGTTTCACTTGATATTAATCAGATTAGCGAATAAAAATTATTGTATATATTTATGTGTATATACCGAAAGTTATATAAATTTGAATAAAATTAAATTTTTGTTTGGAAATAATAATTGGAATTTAATTTTTAATTAATTTTGATTAAATTTATTTCGAATATGTTCGATTTGAATTTATTTATTTATTAAAATAAAATAAAGTTATTTATTAAAATAAAATAAAGTTATTTATTAAAATAAAATAAAGTTATTTTTTGAGATAAAATAAACTTATTTATTGAATTTGGTTTGAAATAAATTTAATTCGTATTTAATTAAAATCGAATTTATTTTTTAATTTATTGAAATCAAATGAATTTAATTTCTATTTTATTTGTAATTATAATTAAATGAAAATTTGTTTTTTAACTCATTTATTGAATTTGATTTTAAATGAACTTAATTCGTAGGTATTTTTCGAAATTAATTAAATTTTAATTTATTTTCTAATTAATTATAAATTTCTTCAAAGTTTCAAGTAAATTTAATTTAAACCTGATATTAATTTAACTGTATTAAAATATTTCGAATAAATGTGATTGGAATTTAATTACAAATAAATTAAATTTCACTTTGATTACAAATAAATTAAATTTGAATTTAATTTCAATTTGTTTTACATTTCATTGTAAATAAATGAAATGAGAAATTTAATTTCAAATAAAATCGTCGAAGTAAGATAAATTTGATGGTTTTAATTAAATTTATTTGCTTTCAAAAATTTGTTATTTTCGTTCAATTTAAAAATAATTATTAATTTTTGTAAAAATTTAAAATTTGTGAATTCAATATTTTTTAAATAATAATTGTAGGAATATTTTTCAAATATTTTTTTGTTAAATTATTATTTTTACGAATAATTTGAAAATTTGACTATTTTATAAATAGAGAGGAGGGGGGAGGGGGGGGTAAAAATAAAAATGGAATTATTACTCAACGATCAGTGTTATTTTTATTAAATTTTACTTTCTCGCTTAAGCTTCATTGCGAAATCGTTTTCTCCGCTCCAATTCCATTTTCGCAAGTAAAATCGCGCAATTCATCGTAAAAGTTATAAAAAATTCCTACAAAAAAATGAAATTTGAACATTTTTCCCCAGAACTATAATAAAATTTCATTTAAATATTTAAAATTACATTTTTGAATATATTTAGCGAAAAAACTGTCTAAAAATAAAAATAAATAAAATACTATTCATTGTTTCTTTAAAATACAATGAGAAATTATTACTTTCTATTTTAACAAAGTATATAATAACTCTTTTTTTTCCCCTGAAAATACCTAACGTTTCCCATTATTTCATACTTATGAGATCCTTTTGTTTCTTTGTTATATTTCGTCTTTTGTTGCGTCCTTTTTTATAGCTTCATTAATATTCCATTTTTTTATTTTATTTTATTTTTTTGTTTAGAAGTCTTTGTCTTATTAAATATCTCACAATTGTTTCACATCATTGCAACATAACAGTACCTAGTTTTTTTTTAACTTTACTTGAAAAACGACATAAATCGACTGATTATTATCCGCCGTTTGAAGAATGGATTTTTCTGTGAATGACAAACATGAATGTTGAAAAGGTTGTGTGTATGTTTAAGAAAATAACTGCAGCATGCAAATGCAAATGAATTAATTCAAGGACAGAATTGAAAATGTCACAATTCTTTAAAACTGTATATGAGCTCGCTAACTACAATCTATAATAAAATTTTTGCATACCGAGAGATGGAATTAATATAAATTAACCTGTTTTGTATTTTCATTTCTTTTTTTTCTTATTTTTTTTTTTGTTTATGGAAATGAAATTTAATTTAAGTACACGGCTATTAAAATTATACTCTAATTTATGTTAACATTAAATTCAATTTACACACGTGCTAAACAACTTCCATTTACTACATTAAAATATATAGGAAGACATTAATGTAAAAGTCATTTATTATCATTTTCTATACTTTAACGTTAATTGCCAATATAATTCTGAATGTTTAATTTTAAATTTCACTTTATGCTGTGTTTCGTAATTGTTTTTTTGGGAAAAAAAGAAAGGCAGTAAATGATTTTAAAAAGTAAATACAAAAAATGTATTTTAATTTTACTTTATTAAATTTTACTTTTTATTTTACTTTTACTTTTTACTTTTTACTTTTTACTTTATTAAATTTTACTTTTTAATAAAGTAAAATAAAAATACATTTCTTGTATTATTTTTTTTTGCTTAATAATCTTTTTTCGGTAAATATTCTCTTTAATCATTTTTATCGTACCTTGAATTTATTTGATGACGTGGCGATTACCATGAGAGACCAATTTTTGCTAAATTAAACATTAAAATGCGGTTAAGGGCAGAAAAGAATTCTCCTGTAAACTCCCCTTTTGTAATAGGTCAGAAAATTTAAATTATTCATGGGAATGCCATGTTCAGTGTGTGTGGCGAAGGTGGAAAATTAATCTCATTGACTTTTTCAATTATAATAAATTAGAATTTTTGTCAGAAAAAAAGTCGTTAATTTAGAGGAAATTTAATTTCATAAATAATTGTTTATTTTTGGAAAAAATTATCAAAGTATTGTAAATATTTATAATTATAATTATTTGTTATAATTATTATAACCAAATACTAATTGTAACTAATTATAAATGTTTATAACTAATTTATAATTTTACCATTCTATCATTCATAATTTTTTTGTTTTTTAAATTCATTCATTTATAAACAATTTACTAGAGCTGTTCATTTTATAATAATTTTTTTTTACTATTTATTTTGCAATTTATTACTAAATTTAATAATTATTTGCTTAACATTCAACTTATTTATAAATCTATAAATCAGTGTTTTAAAAAATTTTTTTTAATTATAATCAATTTAAAAAAGATTTTAGTTATAAACAATAGTAATTTTTTTAAAATAACTAGAATTTAAAAAATAATTTTAAAAAATCTTTGTCAAAGAATTATTAAAATTAATTGAAATTTTCTGAAAGCTGAATTGAAAAATAATTAAATTTGATAAAGAATATCATTGGAAATTAAAAAAAATCGATTTTAGTTAAAAGCAGTATCAATTTTTTAATAAAAAAAATTTTTAACTTTTAAATTGTTTTAAAAATTCAATTATTTTTAATAGAATTTCAAGAAATTTCAATTATAGAGGTTTAAATTGAATTTTTTTTTAAAAGATTGAACATTCGAAAGGTTTTTAATATAATTGAATTTCTAGAAACAAATTGAATTACAACAAATTGAAAATTTTTGAAATAATTGAAATTTTTGAAAATAATCAAAAGAAGTTAGCTACAGAAATTAAATTAATTAGTTAATTTTAATAAGATTTCAATTTACAATTTTTTATAAAGATTTAAGTTTCGTAAAATTTTATTTAAAATTCTGAAAAATTAGGTTTTTAAAATATTTCAATTCTACTTTTTTGAAAAGAGAATTAAATTTTTCTAAACAAAAATAAAAATTTTGTAAATAATTAAAATTTTAGAAATTTTTATTAAGAAATAATTAAAATCGAGAAAAATGCAACGAAAAAGAAAATTAAATTTTTTTTAGCAAAACACGAATTTAGATTTTTGAGAGAAAAAAGGAGATAAACAGAAAAAATTATTATATTAACTGAATTTTTAAAAACAAATTGAATCACAACAAATTAAAAATTTTTGAAATAATTGAAATTTTCTAAATTTCTATTAAAACGAATTGAAAGAATTTGAAAAGAATTTTATTGCAATTTTTGAAAATAAACGAAAGAAGTTAGCCACAGAAATTAAATTAATTAGTTAATTTTAATAAGATTTAAATTTACAATTTTTTAAAAAGATTAAAGTTTCGTTAAATTTTATTTAAAATTCTGAAAAATTAGATTTTTAAAATATTTCAATTCTACTTTTTTGAAAAGAGAATTGAATTTTTCTAAACAAAAATAAAAATTTTGGAAATAATTAAAATTTTCGAAATTTTTATGAAGAAATAATTAAAATCAGGAAAAATGCAACGAAAAAGAAAATTAAATTTTTTGTGGCAAACAAGAATTTAGATTTTTGACAGAAAAAAGGAGATAAACAGAAAAAATTATTAAATTATTGTATTAATAAAATACAAAATTTTTTTTATTGTAGAAAATACACTCTTTTACCATCAAAATTTTTTTAATTGTATAAATAATACTCTTTTTCAATCAAAATGTTTTTATTGTTAAAAAACTATTCTTAAGCAATTAAATTTTTTTTATTACAGAAAAAATACTCTTTTACAATCAAAATTTTTTTTATTGTAGAAAAAATACTCTTGCAATTAAAAATTTTTTTTTTCGAAAGCCTAGATAATAAGCTGAACCCTAAAAATTTTTTTTTTGTCAGTGTGTGAGAAAAGAAAATTTTTATCCCTTCGAACAAATTTTTATCCTACTACTCAGTCTCGAATTATCGCAATTACGAACAAACCACAAGTTTTCTTTAAGCGCAAAGTACACATTACCCGAGCAGTGTAAGCATGCTCATGCGAAGAATCATAAAGAACAAAGACACAGAAGATATACTTTTCAGGACCCACATAAGTAGTAAAGAAACAAAAAAAAGAATAAAAATTTAAAAAAGAATCACGAAAATTAAAGTAGATAATGCCTCTGCTCTGCATTGTGGTTAAACTATACGTTAAAAAAAAAGAAAAAAAACAAGTTCAACGTGTCTCACACTGATAATTTTCTTATTTTCGTAAAAACGAATTTTATGAGTCAAAAGTAAATTGTTTCAGCCGGGACTTCATCTTATAATAATATCTCGCGCCGACAAAAGAAAAAAAAAATTTGGTGCAAAAGTGGAGATTGTGGGTGAAAAAAAATTCAAAACATGGTCTAAAATAAATAATTTCATGTGTAGAAAAAAGAGGCTAATTTGTTGAGTAATTACTTTACAAATTATCGTTTTTTTTAAATTATAATAATTTGCCAAATTATTACTTCCGAAATTATTGTTTGTTGCAAAATGATTATTGTTGAAATTATGGTTTGAAAAATGATCAATTTAAAAATAATTATTTGCGCAAAAATTATTTGCAAAATGATTAAGTGCAAAATGTTTATTTGCTAAACGATTAGTTGTAGAATTATTATTTTCAAAATTTATTATTTGCAGAATGATCAATACAAGAATGTTCATTTACGAAATGATTTGCTAAATTATTTTCAAAATTATTATTTTAATTATTCTCAATCAATGATTATTTGCAAAATGATTAATAGTAAAATATTTATTTACAAAGTTATTATTTTGATCACTTTCAAAAATGATTAATAGCAAAATGTTTATTTGAAAAATTATTAGTTTAATTATTGTCAAAATGATTAATAGCAAAATGTTTATTTGCAAAATTATTTTCAAAATTGTTACGATAATTATTTTCAAAATGATTGTTTGCAAACTAATTGTTTAAAAAAAACTAATTGGTACGGTAATTATTCGTTAATTACTAATTAGTATATACAAATTATTCCTGAAAATACTGATTAGCAGAATAATGACTCGTAATTAATAATTTTAAAAAATACTAATCATTTCAATAATTATTTTTTAAATAACTAATTAGTAAAATAATTATTCGTAGAATAATAATCATTTAAAAATACTAATTGGTTCAATAATTATTCCGTAAAACACTAATTAGTAGAATAATTAATATTCGTAAAATAATAATCATTAAAAAAATACTAATTGGTTCAATAATTATTCCGTCAAATATTAATTAATCTAAATATTATTTCTGAGATAATAATAATTCTTTATAAAAATACTGGTTTATTGAATAATTATTCGGAAAATAATTATCAACAAAATGAGCAAAAAGAATTATTTTTACGACAATAATTATTTTAAAAAATACTAATTGGTACAATAATTATTTTGTAAAATACTAATGACTAGAATAATTATTCGTGAGATAATAATTAATAAAAAAGTACTAATTTGCGCAATAATTGTTCGGAAAATAATTACTAACAAAAAGAACAAAAGTTCTTTTATTATTATTATTATTATTATTATTATTATTATTATTATTATTATTATTATTATTATTATTATTATTATTATTATTATTATTATTATTATTAAAAATTCTAATTGATAAAAAACTATTTCGTCAAATATAATTAGTAGAATAGTTGTTAAAAAAAATTCTAATTGTTGAAAGATTATTTCGTAAAATACCATTTAGTAGAATAATTATTCATGAATTAATAATTATTGAAAAAAAACTAGTTGACACAATAATTTTTTGGAAAATAATTATTATTAACATAAAGATCAAAGGAATTATTATTATTACTATAATAATTATGATAAATATAATTTTGATATTAATTATATTTTTTGAAATATAATTTTGATAATAATAATAATAATTATAATAATCCGAGATAATAGCATAAATCATTAAAATACACATTAATATGAAATAATAGTAAAATAATTATCAGCGAAATAATAAATTGATCGGATAAAAATTAAATGAATTCGAAAAATGATAAATTACATTATACCAGATTAATAAATAATTCCTATGTATTATAAATTATTGCAAATTTCCTATATTATAAATAAAATTGCAAAATTTTACAAATGATTTTTCACTCTTATAATGGATCGATAAATTAATTTCGCGCAAAAGTTGAAAGTTAAGGATCGTACACAACTTTTGCGGGGTTGGTTGTGAGAAGGGGGGCGGGGGGAGAGGGAGAGAAAATTTATAATGGTTGTAACAAAGTTGTGAGCGACGGATTGCCATTTGAAATCGCTTATCTCTCAATACACTTTCGTGCCCGATTCAAATGCTATTCATCAATTTCTCGGTTCTCTCTCTTTTGAAGCTATCATTTTCTCACTATATATATGCAGATCACACACACAAACACATTTACCATAAGGTAGAAGAGAAACGTCAGATAAGAGAATTTACGTAATTTGAAAGTTACACTTTATCTTGTTGAGATTTTAAATAATCGTCGAGAGGGCAATTTAAATTTTTCGCGCAGTGTTTGATTGAAAAGACATGTTTTAGAAAATCTTATCACACTATACTTCACTTGCGTTGATTTATTTTCCAGTAAAATTTAATTGGATTTAATTTTCAGTTGAATAATAAATTTTGATGATAAATAAGGGAAAAATTGTATTTGTATAGAAAGTGTGTAAAAATAAAATAAAATTGTGAGCTTTTTTGAAATATATTTGGGAATAAATTTATTAATGGGGTATTTATTTAATTTTATATTCGTTTAAAATGTCTTTAAATGAAATTTATTCCGTTTGGCGAGTAACAAATGTGACTGCTACAGGAAGGATCAAATTTCAAGTCAAGACACATAACTCTTAAACGAGTACAATAAAAAGCCAGTTGCAATTTACATCTTGACATAATCTCTAATTTCTGTCTTCGTGCAGTCATTTCCTTATTGCTGTCCAACATCCTCTTAGCGTATATTTCTTGCATAACTTGACGAAATTCCCTTTTTTTTGGAGAATACTATTAATTGCTTTCTTTTGCTCTCGTGCATCAAATTCCAGGGTTTTAATTTTGATTTTTTGTTGGAAACTGTTATTTTTATTGAGATTTTTCGTTTTATCAGTTGGTCACTATGTTTCTTCTTTTTATTAAATTTATTAAATTGTACTGAATAAAATTTGATTCAATTAATTGATAATCAAATAAATTTCTATTTTTAGATAAATATTTACTTGAATCAAGTAAATTTTATTTAAATTAAATAAATTGAACACGATCTTTCTGCGGATATCAAATTGAGACAAAAAACGAAGCAAAATTGTTGCGAAGCAACATTTTGATTTGCTTTTTTGTCTCAATTTGATATCCGCAGAAAAACTCTGAATCTATTTGAACCTATTTTAGTATTAAACAAATTTTTAAACAAAATGTTTAGTCATACATTTTATTTTTTGTAGTTTTATTATAATTATTATATTTTTATATATTTATCAAAATTATAATATTATTATTCGTATAAAATATATTAAAAAAAAAAATTTAATTTACAAAAAAAAATTATCACGAAGAAAAAATTTTCTCGCGAATTTGAAAAATTAATTAACTAGTGGAAATTGTTAAGAATTGCCTCGTTTGTCTTATTATTGCGAAACAAAAATTAAATTTTAAATCCCATCTGCAGAAAAATTTATTTTAAACAATTAGCGCAAAGAAAAAATTTTCTCTCGAATTAAAAGATTAATTAATTAATTAATTAATAGAGATTGTTGAACAGAAATTAAATTATAAATACTGTTTGCAGAATTTTTTTTTAAAATTATCTCGAAAAATAAATTTTCTCGTGAATTAAAAAATTAATTATTTAATTAGTGGAGATTGTTAGAAATTAAATTATAAATCTTGTTTGCAGAAAAAGTAATTTTAAAAAAATTATCTCTAGAAAAAAAATTTCTCGCGAACTAAAAAATTTAATTAGAATTAATTAAAATTAATTCAGAATAATTAATAATTAATTCAGAATAATAAAAAAATAAATTGAAAATGAATTAAAAATTAATTAATTTAGTCGAAAACTTTCTAATTCCAATCGAAAATATCGATTTATCAGTTAAATATTTCATTAGAGATATGAGAAGTGATAATGATGATGTTCTCGCTCATTGGAGTTATTTTGAATTTATGAAACGAGAAACGTGAATTAGTGGAATAATTTTGACGGAACGTAATAAGGGTTCTCTCGCGATGCCGGAAGTGAAAAGTATAAACCCCCTTCCCCCCTTCCCCATCACCGATCAACGAAGGAACGCGAGGAATCGCGAATTTGATTCCTCAAATGCAATGTGTTTAGCGATCGTGGTGCCAGTTTCGTGTTCGGTATTTCATGCGTTTATGTTCCCATCCCTGACTTCCCCCACCACTCTCACTCTCTCTCTCTCACTCTTCACCAATAACCCTGGGTTATTCGCGGGGGAAATCCCCTTTCCTTCCTGGCCAACGATTTCCCTAATCGTTCGTAGGAACGCTAGGAACAAACCGTGCAACGGAACGAGAACAATGCCGTCTACTCTCTACATTGTATCAACCGCAACAAGAATTCGAATTATCTCGATATATGCATATAAATTTTCCAAATATCAAATCATAATTTCCACATTAAAAGTGTATTTTAATTAATTTGTTTTGAAAAATTATTTTAATTATTAGTTTTAAAAATTATTTTAATTATTGATTTCAACAATTTTCTTTATTATTAAACTTTGATAATTATTGAAATTGTGAATTTTTAATAATTATTATGTTAATTATTAATTTCATTATTTTTTTTATTTTTTTTTAATTATTTACATCAATAATTATTGTAATTCTGAAATTCAATAATTATTATTTTAATTATTAATTTAAATCTTTTTTGGAATTATTTTTTTTAATTATAAATGCCAACAATTGGTTTAATTATTAATTTAAATAAATATTTTAATTATTAATTTTGATACATATTATTTCAATTATTAATTTTAATAATTGTTTTCTTTATTTATTTATTAACGGGACATGTCGTTTAATTAATAATTAATTATTTATTTCAGTGTTTATTTTAATTATTTATTTCTGTATTTATTTTTATTGTTGATTAAAATAATTTTTTTAATGATCAATTTTAGTATTTATTTTAATTATGAATTTTCAATAATTATTTTTTAGTTTAATTTAATTATTTTAATTATTAATAACTTTCACATGACGTATAATCTAATATCCTTTTTTTAATTAAAAAGAAAGTTAATTTCTTTATTTTTTGAATAAAATAGAAATTTTCGAGTAAAAACAATTTTTTTTTGTAATAGTTAGTAAAATTCTGAAACAACTCTGAAGTCAAGATTTTTTTCTAAATGTTTATAAAGAAGATTTTTTTTAATTCTATATTTTTTTGAAAGTAAAAAGTAAATTTTGTTTTGTATACAATTTTGTATATAATTGCTTACAAAAAAAAAGTATTTTTTTGTCTGGAAAATTAATAACAATAATTAATAATAATAATTAAATAATTGATAAAAACAGAATTAGAATAATTTCTTTAAATAAGTTTAGTTTTATGCAGTTTTTAATCGTAATAAACGTTTATTGTTCATATCTTATTTTCAAATTTTCGCGCGCTTACTCTCGTTCCGCGGTTCGGACTGGAGCTATGTTCAGAGCGTACGTAGCAATATGGCCGCCGCGCCTATATTCACTCTGTTCAGTGCCCGGCGTGATGGGTTAGTGCTGATTGTTAGTGTTTTTTAACTGTAATTTTTGTGTTTCCTGCAAGTTTTAGTGTTTGTTATAAACATTCTTCTCAAGAATTAACATCTCAAAAGCAATTTGTAAGGAAATATAGCGATGATAGAGATAAAAACTTCCAAGGAAAAGTTATTTGTGGTAAGCAATTTTACTATGCATTTGTAGGTTAGTTTTTTAATTCTGAACTTTTTGACATTTTCAACTTTATTTTTCTAATTTTCTTGATTCTACTTTCACGATTAGTAATTATTTCAAAGAAGAAAAAATGTGTAAACTATTTCGGAATATAATTGAAAAATAAACATTCTTAGTGCGAAAAAATATTGAAGTACAGTAAGAATCAAAAGTGTGAATAAAGGCGTTGTTGTTTTCCGGTAAATTTGTAAATTAAAAACGCGTTTATTTTGAATAATGTAAATATAAATATAATATAAACACAATAAATATAATATGAATACAATGAATATAATATTAATATAATAAATATAATATTAATACAATAAATATAATATAAGTACAATAAATATAATATAAATAAAATATTCCAAAAAAACCCACTGTTGTAAAAAAAACATTCGATTGGCTCTTATTTTAACAAGCTTTATCCATTCGAAAGCAGAATCCGGTTGAAAATTTACTGAAATGCAATGAATTGGGAGGAAAATTTAATTGGAAATTTTTGTAAATCTTTATTTCAATCGAGGATTTATTTATTAAAGTAAATATTTTTTTTTTCGTTTGACAACTGGCAATTTATATTATTTTTACCAACTCAAAAATAAAACATAAATAGAGAGAGAGTGGGGTATTTCGGAAAGTGGGGAGGGGGAAAATTTTTTTTAAAAAAGTAAAAAGGATGACGGGTCCATAAAAATGAACTGTGTTTGTTTGTCGATATAGGATATTTCGTTTGTTTTCAAGAGACGAGCCCTTTTTTTTTATTGACCAGTCGCGATTGTTTGATCTGTTAATTTGTGTTTGTTCAGTGCTTCTACGTGCTTTATATTCCTCTCTGAAACCTCACGGTAATTTTTTCTTCTCTCTCTTTTTTTTAATATAAAATCACATTTAACGAATTCGCCGATAAAATTACACAAAGTTTATTAATTTTCGAGTGTTTGTTCAATAATCAAGGGGATAATCAAATTGCATTCAAAAAATTAGTCAAATTTTAATTTTAATTTGAAATTTAAATTTGAAACTAAAAGGTTTAATTATTTAATTATTTTAGTAAAAAAAAATATTAAAATCTGGATTTTAATTTTAATACACAAACTACTAAAATCTCGATTTTAATTTCAATTTGAAATTAAAAATAGAAACTAAAACGTTAAATTATTAAATTATTTTAATAAAAAAAAATACTAAAATCTGGATTTTAATTTAAATTCGAAATTAAAATTTGAAACTAAAACACTAAATTATTTAATTTAATTATTAAAATAAAAAAAATACTAAAATCTGGATTTCAATTTTAAATTAAAATTCGAAACTAAAACGTTGAATTATTTAACTACAAAAATTTTTTACTTAACAGCTTTAATAGTGGAATAAAATTTACCTCTAGTGGAATAAAATATTGAAGCATTCAACAAAGATGAATTAAAATCTAAAAATGTAAAAATAATATAGGGGGAATTTTGTTTTGAATATAATTTTTAATATAAAAAGCTCTTAACCTGTTTCCTTATTTATAACCTTTTGTTCGTGTTCTTATCTGTTTGGAATTCATCTTAAAATTTGATTTGATGCTCAATGCACTTTGTTTCATGTGAAGATGCATGAAATGCAAAAATATGCTTGATAAATAATGCATTTTACCGTCAAAAGCGAACCATGCGTCGGGATCGATGAAAAATGCATGCGAGTAGTGCTAACGTCCTCGTCGCACGTATCATTTTTCAATGTATTATATATATAATACAATCTCTATACAAAAAGGTATTATCCTCTCAACAAAACATTTCCTACAATTAATTATCAATTTTTTTCTTTTAAAGAAAATTGCAATTTTCCTGTACAAAACAATTATTATTTTTTTTTCTCAATTTAATTAGAATAGAATTTAGTGTTCATTGTATCAGGACTCTTCTTTTTTTTTCTTTTTTCGAAAAAAAGGAGGAACAAAAATAATAAAATAATAGTAAAAAATAAATAAATTTATGTTAAAATAAAAGAAGAAAAAAATCAATAATAAAATAAATTATTAAAAATAAATAAATGAATAATAAAAAAAAATTACTAAAAATACTAAAAATAAATAAATTAGTGTTAAAATAAAGTAATAGAAATAGAAAATAAAATAATTAAATCAATGCTAAAAAAGAATAATTAAATCAATATTAAAAAAAAATTAAGTCAATAAGAAAATAAAAAATGATAAATAAAGTTTTCATTAAAATACGGCATATTTAATTTTAAAAAAAGAAAAGTTTCAAAAGGGAGAGAAAACTCATTTCATTGTTTTAAAAATTGAATTAAAAATAAATGAAATTTGCGAAAAGTAAATTTGCAGAGATGAAAAAACAATAGCCTTTATAAACCGTAACTAAATTTTCTTTGTAGTTTTTTTTTGTTCATGAAAACTGAAAGCTTTGGGGAATTTTTTCTTTTTTTTTCTTTTTTTTTGCATGGTGAAATATTCATGATGGCCAATTTAATTTTTAGGCAATTTCCGATATTGGTTCAACCCTAATATCATGGAGGTAAAGAACAAAGGGGCTTCTCAAACTTTTCATTATTGTTTTTTCTTTTCAATTTATACCACGTGATTCCAATTTTGTATACGCAATATGGCAATGAGTGAACTTTTTAATCTCGCGAGTTTTTAGACACACATGTATAGTCAAGTACAAAAGCAGTGTTATATATAAAAACAAAAACAAAAAATTTGTATCGTAATTGGTATTTTTTTGAAATTTAATTTTTGTTGATATTAATTTATTTATTATTAATTTTTATTTATTTATTTTTAATTTGAATTTGTTTTTAATTTAGAAATTCACCATATTAGAAATGATAATATTAACATCATTACTCCAGCTTTTCAATATTTAATGATTCAAATATTTATAAATTTCAAATTATATTTTTTTTTACTTTTAATTTGTATCTTTGTATTTTTTACTTTTTTGCACTGCCTTTATATTCAAGAAAGATTTTAGAATTAATAGAAATTAATTTTTAACTAAGTAATAATTTTTTAATTTAAATTATTTTTTATATTAGTTTAGAAAATTTTTAAAAATATTTATTAGGAAAATAAATTTCGTTTATTTGAAAGTTCGAAATTTTAAGAAAAATGTTCAAATGAACGAAAATTATTTATATCTTCAAAGTTCAATTTTTATTAAAATAATTTTAAGTGAAAAAAATTTTTGTTCACTATAGAAAAAATTAATTATAAAGTTTCTATTGTTCTTAAAATTTTAAACGTTATTCAAATGCATGACGATATTTTTTTACTTCTTTTACTTTGTATTTTTTTTTTGCAAAAAGATTGTTTTCTACATTAAAAATATTAATTCTCAACTTAATAAATGTTTCATTTTAATTATTTCTCTTTTTTGGTTAGTAATTTTTATAAAAAAATATTGAAGCAGGAAAAATATTTGTTCGTTTAAATTTTGAACGTTTAAACTGAGGAAACAGTTTCTAAATGTAAAATTTAATTTTAATCTTTACTGCAATCATTGATTGATAAAAATATTGTCAATAAAAAATATTTCGTTAATTTGAACGTTAAAAACTTGTGGATCGTGAAAATTTTTTTAAAAAGTGGAAAAAACTCGAAAAATTCACTTTTAATGTGAGTTAATATGAAAAAGTAATAAAAATACAGAAAATACGTTAAAAATTGTTTATGAACGAATTTTAAAACTTTTTTTTTCCAAATATTAGTTTCGCGTTGCAACTATTAACTGGAAGGTTTATTAACGGCAGTTCGGGTGAGTTTTATACCTGAAAATTCTGTTTGAGTTATGATCGCACCAACTAGACGTGACTTGACTTGACATTTAAACGAGAGGCGTGCGTGTACACTACTTGGTGTTTTGTGAGAGAGAGAGAGATAACAAAATGAATTTAAAGCATAGAATTTTCTTAAAGCGCAAAAATGAATATATAGATAAATTACCATATAACATATTTTCATCTCTTAGAATCATCGTGCCCCGTATAAAATTGAATTTGCACACACATTTTGTGTGTGAAAGAAACTTTAAATTTCTCAATATAATTATGCATAATATTAGTTTATATTATAAATCTTGGTTCGCGATAGTTTTCACGTGAATTTTCAAAACTTATAATTCACTTTAGGTGTTAAATGTAATTAAAAAAAGAAAATGAAAAATGTAATTGGAAATAATTTATCGTTTAGATAAAATTACCATTAACTTCCATTAAATTTTTCGAGAGAAATTTACATTTTCATTGGAAAGTAAATTGTCGTGTAAGTTTAGCATTTTTCATATATATGGAGAGAGAGAGAAGTTATGGATAAAATGGTGATAAAGATGTCGATTGAAAAATTTATAGTTGTAAATTATTTATCGAATGAAAGTAGTTTCATAAAAATTTTTATTACATTGTTCTTACATTTTTAAAAAATTTTATTTTTATCTCTTTTTATTTCAATTATTATTATTATTATCATTATCATTATTAATATAATTTTCAACATTATTATTATTCGTCTGTTTTTTAATTATATTTTTTATTTAATTTTTCACTTGTAAATTTTATTTTCAAAAATTGATTTTCCTTTTCGTTAAATTAAAAAAATTTTCTTCTTTTTTAATGGAAAAATCGGTAAACAAATAAAATAAATTTTTTATTTGTTCAATTTTTTTATTTTTGAAAAATTGAAAGCTAATTATTTATTCTTACCGAAAGAGGAATCAGGGTTAAGATCGTCCAACTGGAAACTTACCTGAAATGAAAAAGAAAACAGTAATTAGAAAATTGTTTGAAATTAGTAATTTTTTTTTAATTCCTATTTTTATTTTAAAACTTGAGATTTGCTATTTTTTTTACTTTCTTATTTATTTATAATTAATTTTCTAAAAGTAGTGTAAAAACTAAAAAATACTTAAGTGTTATAGTGAAGATTTAAATTTGGAGCAACATAAAAGTTTTTGAGAGAAAAAAAAGAGATGGAAAAAAATAAATCAACTACAATTTAAAAGTAAATTTTAAATCCAAATTTCTGATTTACAATTTCAAATTTCCTCCGTGAATTCTCATCAGCATAGAATGTAAAAAGGGGTACATTGGTTGTATATATAAAGGAGAATTTAAATTTCCAAGTCCTCAACAACGTTTCCAAGTTTACTTTCAAGTTTTCAAAATATATACGAAAGAAAAATTCAGTGAGAGAAGTTTTATTGATACCGGTAAAACTTTTTTCTTTCTCTTCTTTTTTTTTCTTTAACTCTGAATTCTAATGTTGATTTTTATTCTAGAAAAATTTTCTCCGCGTATTTTCTATGCTAACAAAATTTAAAGAAATTAAATTGACCCAATTTTTTTGCATTTCGGGATGAAAGCTTCTGTCAATATACAATGTTTATAGTATTGGAATTTTTAAGAAAAAGAATTGTTTCCATAGAGAAAAGAGAAAAAAAATTACAAATAATTGAAATTTTTTAAATAAATTTTTATTTCTAAAAATTTATTGAACTTGAAAGGTTTCATTTTTGAAATTTTAGAAAATATCAATTTTTAATGAATTTAAATAGAAATTTTAATAACAACTGATTATAGAAATTCAATTATTTTTTAAAAGTGATAAACTTCTTCACATAAATTCAATTATGTTAAAAATTTTTTAAAAATTCTCGACAAAATTTCAATTATATTTATAAATAATAAAATTCTTCTCTGAACTTCAATTATTTTCAAAAAATTTAATAAAATTCTTGGCAAAAAATTTCAATTATTTTCAAAAATTTTCCTCATTTCAATTATTTTTAATATCTACTATTTTAATAAAAATTAAAAAGGAATTCAATTACTTGCCAATTTTTTATAAATTTCTTCGCACCAATTCAATTATTTTTAATTTTTAATGAAGTTTCTCGAATGAATTCAAATTCAATTCAGAGATTTGAAAAAAATAGTTCTGAGAAATTCAATAATTTTGAAAAATTAAAAAAAAAATTTTTTTAAAGTTCTATTATTTTAAAAATTTTTAACAAAATTCTTTACAATTATTATTAAAAAAATTTGAATAAAATTCTTCTCTAGAAATCAATTATTTTCTTTCTTGAGAATACAATTATTTTTAAAAATTTTGATAAAATGCTTTATAAATGTGAAAAGTTATAATAAAATTGGTCATAGAATACAATTATTTTTATAAAATACATCATTCTTCCTAGCAATACAATTATTATCAAAAATATTTGTAAAAATCCTCGAAACAATTCAATTATTTTCGTAAAAAATAAAAATTCTTCGAAACAATTCAATTATTTAAGAAATTTTAATAAAATTCTTTTCAAAAATAAACATTTTCACAGGAATTCAATTATTTCAAAAAATATTTTATTTTAATTCTTTGTCAGATTTCAATAATTTTTAATTTTTTAATGAACTTTCTAGATGGAATTTAATTATTTTTAAAATGTTTTAAAAAAATTTTGAAAAATTCAATTATTTAAAAAAATTTGAATAAAATTCTCCACAAGAAATTAATTATTTTCATAAATAACAATATTTTTCTCCGGTATTAAATTATTTTCTCAAATAAAATTCTTCACAGGAATTGAATTCTTTAAAAAATTTTTTTAATAAAATTCGTTGCAAGAATTCAATTATTTTCATAAATAACAAAACTTATCGCAGAATTTCAATTGTTTTTTGTGTAATTTTAAATAAAATGATAGAAAAATGCAATTATTCTTGAAAATTTTATTAAAATTTGTCAAAAGAATTTCAATTATTTAAAAATTTGTTGTTAAAATTCTTCATAAAAATTCAATTTTAAGAAATATGCAATTATTGAATAAATTATTTATTTTTGTATTTAAATAATTGAATTCTCGGGAAATTTTCTAATAAAAATTGATTTAAAAATGAATTTCAGTTAAAATTTCAGAGAATTGAATATTAAAAGCATTATAGCGTGAATTTTTAGAAATAATTGAATTTTGAAAAGGGAATTGAATTTTGAAAATTAAAATCTTTGAAAATTTAAAATTGTTTTTTTAATCGATTTATTAATTGTTTTACTGTTTTAATAATTTTTTTTTTAATCATTTTCTTAATTGTTTAATTGTTTTAATAATTGTTTTATTAATTTCTCTGCGTCTAATTGTTTCATTAAAATTTTTGTTTATTTAGTTTTTCTTTGTTTTGAAATAAATCCTTTTCCTGGGTGTAAAATAAAGAAAAAAAAATCGTCGAGGCAATTATAGACATAATATTTCGTCGATGGGGCGAGTTTTCAATGCATTACGATTAGGGACGATAATTCGGGAAATTGGATTCAGGGCTTCGAGATGAACGTATTAACGTGCTTATTAATATGCTCGACTGATAATTGTGTCAGGTTGATATGGAATGTGTGCAATGGAGAATATTCGAGAATTTCCGTGCGATGATGGCACTATAACTAAAATTGCCAACCCTCTTTTATATATCGAAGCAAATATTTAAATAAAAAAAAAATCCCCCTTCTCTCATTACCGTAAATTATTATAATACTCACATCACGCTAATTGATAAATACATTCACATTAATGAGAATCCTTTTTTAATTAATTAGCTACACGATAATATTTCCTTTCATGACTTTGCAAACAAGATAAAATGAGTAATTTGAATTCTTTCATTTTAATATTAAAATATAAATAAATTTATTAAATGATACTTTTTATTCGCTTCTTTCTTTTTTTTTCTCTCTCTCTCTCTCGTTTTTAATTTAAGCGATTAATTAAATTGCGGCAATTAATGTCAAAATTGACGTTCGATTTAATTAAATAACGCTGATGTTTCAATTCATGACTCTCCTCTCTTTTATTCGTGCGAGAGAGTGAATAACTGTGTACTTGGGGTATTAAATAAATTTGAAATATTTCATGAAGGTTCTCTCGTGAAATTTATTGGCGGATAAGGTTAGTTCAAGAGTATAAGAAATTCTATAACGAGAGAGAGAGAACGGCATTTCTGAGTTTATATCCCACTCGAGACAGACACTTATAGCAAGTTATTAAAAACAATTCTTAAACTGTGAATGTAGCATTATTTTCTTATATGCGATCTTTCATTTTTATATTAAAAACTTTGTTTTATTGCAACTTCGTTAGTAACTTTAATGAATTGTGGAAGGTCGTTGACTTTTTTTTTTTGCAGAAATTAAATTTTTTTTTAAGAGAATCTCGGAAATTTTAAATACTTTTTTACGTTCGCATCACGTGAGATAAGATATTTTTTACTATTTGATTAGTAATTTTTATTTTGCTCGAAAGTTTTAAATGTTATAATGAACGAAATATTTTTTGTGATACAATATTTTTGAAAACTGTACTTGAAATAAAAAGTATTCCGTAGCTGAACGTTTATTTAGTTAAAAATAATTTTTTTGATTATAAAATTAATTAAATTAAATAAATTAAATAAATTAAATAAAATAAATTAAATAAAGTAAATTAAATAAATAAAATAGATTAAATTGAGTAAATGAAAAATTTAAAGATGTGATAAAAATTAAGTTGTTTATTTGAACGTTTAAAATTTAAGAAACATTATTTTTTAACTAATCAAAATTTAGAGAGTATTGTTGCTAAAAAAAAGTATCTAACCTCCAGTCGGGAAATATAAGCGAAAATATATTAAAATATATTATAAAATAACGTTCCATTGATACTGAGAAGATTATTTTGCGCAATTTTTTTTTCTACTTGGCTCACTTTGGAATTCAGGTTAGTGTCTCGATTCGAAACAAGAAAGAACTCGTGACGAAAGCAAAAAAAAAAGCCGTTAGGAATTATTAAATATAATGAAGGCTAGATACGGTGTATAGAACTCATGCGAAAATCAATAATAGGGTTTCAATTCATAGAAAAAAAGAGAAAATAAATTTTTGATTGAAGAATAAATTCTTATCGCATTATTTTCAGAATGATTTTTAAACTTATAAAAATATGTTAGAACTGTAAAAACTAAATAAAAAAATAAAATTAAAATCGTAATAGAAAAATAATAATAATAGAATAATCATAATAATAATAATAATAATAATAATAATAATAATAATAATAATAATAATAATAATAATAATATAAAATTCAAAAATATTTTATTAAAATTGTATTGAAAATATTTTTTAAAAATATTCCAACCTAGTTAACTTGCGAGAGTATCAAATTGCAACGAATCGATACCTAAAATGCGTGGATCAAAACATAATTTGATCGGAATTTTTTTTTGTTATCAATTTGATCGAAATTTACGGTATCAATTTATTCCAATTATGGTGTCAATTTGATACCTCCAAGAAAATTGTGTTAAATTTATTTTTGCAAAAAAATTCTCAAGTTTAGAAAAAAGAAAATAAAAAGTATAGAAGAAAAATGCGAGGACATTCTTAGAATGAATTTAAAAAAATGCATTTCTCACGGTATGCATATATAATTGCAGAGACTTAATAAATGTTTCATTCTTTAACAATAACAAAAGACTCTCGCGATGTATATATGTATATAAATGAAATTCTAAACGGGAGAAATAATCTACTTCAATATTCATATGTTTATTACTGCGCTTATTATATATGTGATTATGTGTACACAAATTGCATTTTCTTTTTTTTTTTATTCAACATTATGTATGTATGGAGGTAATTTAATTCCTATAGATTGCTGTGTAATGACAATTGGTTTTTCATTTGGAAAATATTAGTTCAAATAATGAGAAAAAACCGGTTTGTTTATTAGTATAGGTTTATATTATATATGAGGGGGAAAAAAGAAGCAAGTTTAGTTTGTAGACTTTCTTGTATCTTGATTGATATTTATGGAAAAAGAGTATGCGACTTTATGATGATGAAATCTAGAATCGATTTTTACTCTCTGGGTTTAAAATTTTAAATTGATTGAAAATGGCTAATTTGATAGTAAAAAGTTAATAAAATACAAAGTTAGTTATTTTCTTGCTAACAATTGGCTATTTTCTACTAAAAATTAGTTATTTTCTACTCATAATTAGCTATTTTCTGTTAACAATTAGCTATTTTCTACTAACAATGAGCTATTTTCTACTAATAATTAGCTATTTTCTACTGACAATGAGCTATTTTCTACTAACAATTAGCTATTTTCTACTAATAATGAGCTATTTTCTACTGACAATGAGCTATTTTCTACTAATAATGAGTTATTTTTTTACTGACAATGAGAATTTTAAAAAGATTGCGTTTACAATTTTCATAAGTAGATAAACTTTAAAAGATTTTGATTTAAAATTTTGTAAAATTTCAATTTAAAATGAATTTAATTAGAAATATAAAAAAACTTAAGATTTAAAAAAATTTTAAAAACTAAAATTCTTCTAAAAATAGTTAAATTTTTTAATATATATTTAATTGATTATGAAAAATAATGGATTTATAGAAGAATTTTAGTTAAAAACACTAAAACAAAGTGAATTTTGAAGCAATTACAAATTATTGTAGAAATTCAATTATTTTCAAAAATTTTAATAAAATTTTGGCAAAATTATTTTTAAAAAAATTATTAAATTATTAAATTATTTTCAAAAACTTTCCTCAATTCAAAGACTTTTAATATTCTCTACTTAAAAAAAAATTTCTAAAAGAATTCAATTACTTAAAAAGAAATTTAATAAAATTCTACGCAAACATTTAATTATTTTCATAAATAATAAATATTTCACAGAAATTCAATTATTTGTAAATTATTTTCATACATTATTCAATTATTTTCATAAATAATAAAACTCAATGCTGAATTTCAATTATTTTTAATACAATTTTAATGGAATCCCTCGAAAAAAGTTATTATTCTTAAAAATTTTATTAAAATTTATCAAAGAAATTTAATTATTTTAATAAGCTTTGCTACAATTTGTTTATTGAATTTTAAGTATTATTTTTAATACATTTTTAATAAAATTTCTTTAAAGAATAAAATTATATTCAAAAATTTTAATGAAATTTCTTTACGTAACAAATCAATTTTTTTCAAAATAATTTTAATAAAATTCTTCGCATAAATCCAATTGTTTTAAAAAATTTACAAAACATTCTAGTCAAAATTCAATTATATTTGTAGATAATAAAATTTTTCTCCGAAATTCAATTATTTTCAAAACTTTTAATAAAATACTTGACAGAATTTCAATTATTTTTAATACAATTTTCATCAAATTTATCAAAAAATGCAATTATTTTTAAAAATTGTTTATTAAAATTTGTCAAGAGAATTCAATTATTTAAAAATTTGTTGAAAAAATTCTTTATGATAATTCAATTTTAAGAAATATGCAATTATTAAATAAAAGGTTTATGTTTATAGTTAAATAATTGAATTCTCGTATAGAATTTTTTAATAAATATTGATTTAAAAATAAATTTCAAATTAAAATCTTCAAAAATTTGAACTTTTCATACTTTTAATCAGGAATTCTATAGATTAAAAAAATTAAATCTTATCGAAAATTTTTTTTCAAATTGTATTAAAAATAATTAAATTTCTGTAAGAAAAAGTTTTATCAAAACTTTTGCAAATATTTGAATTTCTCCGCAAATTTTGATTTATGAAGACAATTGAACTACTAGTCAAGAATTTTATTAATATTTTTCAAAATAATTGAATTTCTGCATAGATTTTTATTATTTACCCAAAATATTAAATTCTTTTTTGAAAATTTTAATAAAATTCTTCACAAGAATTAAATTATTTTCATAAATAATAAAACTCATAGCAGGATTTCAATTTTTTTAAATACAATTTTAATAGAAATCCTCGAAAAATGGAATTGTTCTTAAAAATTTTATTAAAATTAGTCGAAAGAATTCAATTATTTAAAAATTTCTACTAATTTATTAGTAAAATTTACTAATTCAAAAGCAAAAAGTCAGTCACTAATTCAAATTAGTAAACATTTTTACTGATTGAAATTTGGAGAGTTCTTATCAATTCTGAAAATTTAATTTTTTCCAGTACTTTTAATAAAAATTCCTGACTTTTCTCTGATTTCCTTGACCTGTGGCAACACTGTCTCTATTTGATATCAACAGAAAAACTGTGTTATTAAATTAATTAGTTACCGGAAATTTTAATTACTTTGACAAAACTTGAAATAAAAGTGAATTTAAATTAATTTGTCAATGTAACATGTAAAATTTAGTTCAGAATCCCTAGGTCAATATTATCGTAACCTCAAAATTTAGGTCAAAGTGACAAGTGAATTGAATACAAAATTAAAATTCAGGTCAATAGATAACAGGTCAAATAGATAATTAATTACGTCAAAAAAAAACTAATAACAACGTTCGTTTTCCTAATTTAGGTCAATAGATAATTAGGTCAAAAAAGTAATAACGTACTTTACATAAAACGTACTTTACTTTAAATTAAAAATGACATTTTAAAATTACAAACTAAAATATTCTAAATATTTAAAATATTCTCAAGTTTAATATTTTAAAATAATATTAATATTTTAATAATTATAGTAATTAAGAATTCAAAATATAAATTATATAAATATTTCATAAAAAATGATTGACAATTACTATTTTTCTTAACACGAAAGTGCAACAACGCGAGTGATGTTTGCCTTTTAGTTTTTCCTCTTTTTCTCGCAATTTAAAGCAATTATACGCGATAATAATCGGCAAAGAGTATTATTAACACAAACTATGTGTATAATGTATTGTATAGTTTTGTTGCACTCTCCCTGACAACTGAGACAGGATAAACGAATATAAAGAGTTGGCCGTGCTGCGTTCATTTACTTCTCCTCTTCATCCCGCATATATGTGATGTATGAGGAGATTAGCATAAATAATTCTCCCTTTGGATTTATGGGACACATTCTAAATCGAATTTACTTCAAGGAAACCAGCCGGTGTGAAAGTTCAAGTTTAACTCTCACGCATTATATTTATGTGAATGTATACATATATATGTACAAATATGCGTAAAGTGTGGGTGTGTGTGTGTAAATGCATATATATACAGGGAGGAGGGAGAGTGTAAACGTGCTGGCATGTGCCTGAACACTTTCGTGTGCCATGTTAATGCACCTGTCATACACTCCCGGCAACATTGCGCGCCAACCTTTTTTTTTCTCCTCTCTTTTTTGCCCTCCAGAAAGAAGTGGTAATGACCGAGAGACGGTTGCATTTTGATCGCGTGATGTGTGTGCAGAATGAAAATGAAACTTCATACTGAAAACGAACGCTATTGCAAAAAGGTATTCCGCGCTCAAGTGATTCTATTTTTTTTTTCTCTTTCTTTTTTTTTTTTTTGGAAATTCACCTCTATATTTTGTATTTCGTTATTTTACACAATTTTTCGCTAGTGTTTTTTTTGTTTTTGTCTCTTTTTCTTTTTCCGAAAATTTACATCTGATATTTTATTTCGCCGGATTTTTCTTTAATCATTCACTGAGAAAACGATTTATTTGATTCAAATACCTATTTTGTGTAAATCAAACATAAAATATCTTTGCTTTACAGTCAAATATATTTAAGCTTAATTTAAACATATTTTTTTTATAATTCAAAATTTGCGCGGAAATTAAAATATTTTCAAAAGTTTTGATAAAACATTTTCGTAGAATTAAAATGAAATTCTTTGAAGTTATTGATGTTTTCAAATAATTTTACAGAAATTCAAAAATAAGAAAAAGAACATTTTTTAGTGCCTAATAATTTTTAGAGTGAATCAGAATTTTTTTAGGCTCAGGAAAAAAGTCAAAATTTTTTCTGGAAATCAGGAAGAAACAAAATTGAATTTTTGTGTCAATCCTGTTCAATGATGAAAATAATAAAAGTATATATAATATAAAGAAAAAATTTGCTATCATCCGAAACATTTAGATAGTGACTTATTCTTATTTTAACCTTTTCAGTTTGAAGAATCTTCTGAAAATGTATTTTTTATTTAGTAGTACAACTATTGTAGTATAATATAACATATAAACTACATTATTGGATAACAATAGTTAATAAAAATTTGAGAGTACCGAGCATACAAATTTGCCATTTCACAGTCGTGATGCATAAAATAGAAATATATATGCTTTCTACTGCTATTTATTCGTCCTTGATTCCTGACAATATTGAGAGCACAAATTTCTCAAAAGAGTTAGAAATCCTCTTTTCAGATTTCATTTCGATATTGTAGAAAATATAAATTTCTAAGTATGTACATGTGTATAGGTACTAAAAATATAGTATTAGAATAAAAAAAAATAAGTATATAACTTTTATATATTCGCTTCTGTAACCTTTACATATATACACCCGGCATTTGAAAAGTTCAATTTCATTTTTCATCTACACGATTTTTAATTTTTTTTTCAACTGAAATTGTGCATATATCATGGACCGAATATACTTAGTATTATAAAGTCGGAATTTATATAAACTTTTCTGTTTTTTGTCTAATATATTCGATTACAATATACATGGCTCATAATTTATCAGAGTCGTATATTATCTTTATGTTACATAATATAAAGATTCCATGAGGGAAATAATGTATAATTACAATTCGTCGAATTCGTGAAATCATAAATATCAATTTTTTTTTCCTCGGTTTTTTATATTTCCGCACGAAAGGAGATTATATACTTTCTTTTGATGATGATCACGAGAATTCAATCAGTTATGAATAGTACTTTTCGAACGTGAGTTTGGATTAAAATGTTTTAATCTAAAATGATTTAAATTTAATATAAAAAATATTTTTTAATATATTTCATACAAAATATAGATTTTAGGAACTTAAAAAAATTCATAGTTTTTTCTATTTGAAGAAAGTTTTTAGTTAATTAATAAATCCTAATAAATTGAATTAGTAAATTTTACTAATGAATAGTACTTTCTACGAATAAAATTTAGTAACAATAATAAAATTTAGTAACAGACTTTTGCTTTTTTAGTAAATTTTACTAATAAACAGTATTTTCTACTAATTTATTAGTAAAATTTAGAATTAGTAAATAATTATATAATTATAATAAATAATAAAAATAATAGTAAGTACTTATAATAATAAATAATAATAATAATGATTGCATATGTAAATAAATAAAAAATATTCATAAAAATGAGAAAAATATAAACGAAGAGAAGAAGAAAATATAAAAAAGTGAAAATAATTGTCCAGGACGAGAATATTCCATTTAATATCAAGATTTATATTCTATTTATCAAAATTCTTTTTTTTTCGGGTATTAAATTTTCTCCAGGTGAATATTGTGAGTCTGTGTATGAATGTGTATGCGGTGATAAAGCTCTTTTCTCTTAAGGCGGTCCCGGAATCGAAGTTTATTTGCAATGATTTATAGTTTTGAAAGACAAGAGTCCAATGTTGCGAGATATGATAATAATGTATATATACGTGCGAGGTGCTTTTTGTCAAAGTCTAAATATATATGTATATACATATATATGGTGAAAGTTGAATTTAATGTCGTATTTATCAAATAATGTCTGTAATTTCCCTTAACGACAATCTTTATTGATGACGACGTTGAGCGACTTTTAATGCAAGTCTCGTGAATTTACGCGCGTGTCATCCAATTTAATGTATTCACTCGATTTTTTTATTATTATTATTATTATAAACTCGAATATAGTGATACGTGAAAAATGCAATAAAAGATTAATTTTATTGAATAGAAAGTTGAAGAAAATATATTGTTTCATTATAATATAATAATAATGGCGTTGCGAATTTTTTGTCGATTTCTAAAATTTCTAAAGTTAAAATTATTGAAGTTAATGTGTTTAGAAAAATAATTTTATTTGGAAAAATTAAATTTTGTTTCAAGTATTAATTTTATTTTCTATTTTTATTTATTTACTATTAATTATTTTCTTATTGATTGTTTCTATTAATTATTTTCATATTAATTATTTCTCTTAATCATTTTCTTATTAATTATTTCTGTTAATTATTTTCTTATTAATTATTTTTTTGAATTATTCTTTATTACTTATTTCTATAATAATTATTTTTTTAATTATTCTTTATTACTTATTTCTATTAATTATTTTTTTAATTATTCTTTATGACTTATTTCTATTAATTATTCATTATTTAATATTCTCAAAATTAGGTGTTAAATATTTTTAAAATGATTATAATCTTTGAGTTTTTAAAATAATCTTTTGTAAAAATGTAATAATTATCAATTGTTAAATTAATACTTTTATGCATATCTTTTATATTTAAGTTAATTTTTAATTTCGATTCAATATTTTTTCTTATAAATATTAATTTTATTTTTCAGATTTGGATTGTGGGTTTCGGAACAAAAGATACGGAGAGGATTCAACATTTTTAATAACTGAAAAAAGTGAGTTTTTATCAATTACTTTGCAATTATTTTTTATTATTTTTTGTCCTCCTTTTATTTTTTTGTTTTCTATTTATTTATTTGTTTCTACAATTTTTATTTATTTGTTTAGTTCTATTAAAATTTCAATGAAAAATGAACTATCAATTTGAACTAATTAAAATTAGAACTTTTCAATTTAATTTTAATTAGTGTAAATTTATGCTAATTAAAATTAGAACTTTTCAATTGAATTTTAAATAGTGTAAATTTATACTAATTAAAATTAGAGCTTTTCAATTTAATTTTAATTAGTGTAAATTTATACTAATTAAAATTAGAGCTTTTTAATTTAATTTTAAATAGTGTAAATTTATACTAATTAAAATTGGAACTTTTTAATTTATTTCAAAATAGTGTAAAATACTAATTAAAATTAGAGCTTTTTAATTTAATTTAAAATAGTGTAAATTTAAATACCTACTAATTTAAATTTACAAAAGTCCATTCATCAATAAAATTTTGATTTAGAGACGATAATAATTATACTGTAAGTCTCTCTATAGTTTGAAATTTTAATGAAATAATTCGTCATTAGAGTAGAATTTTCAAAAAAAAGGGCATCATATTTTTAGAAATATAATTTATCGCGGATAATTTTTCAATTTTATTAATGTGCAGAAGGATGTTATAAAATATATTTTTTTTTTCAAAAAAAGGGATCTGATTTGACGGCAAAAGATCAACCATGCAGATAAGTCGAGATGAGTTATCGATTTGCGATTATCATAAATTACTATGTGCAGCTAAAAGCGATTAACGCCAGAGTTAACGATGGGCTTTGGCGAAGGGTTTTTTGCTGTAAAAAAGAATATATTTTAAAACCCGTAAAGAGAAAAATCAAATTTTCAAATTAAAATCTCCCTTTTCGCAGTGAAAGCATTTTTCTGTTTGTAAATTTTTTTTAAATTTTTCTAATTAATTTAATTATAATTATAATTACCTAATTAAAATTAAATTTGATTTTATTCATTTCATATAATTCTTTTCTTTCACTTAAATAAACATCAATTAAATTATACCAATTAATTTAATTGACTTAATTTAGTTTTATTAACTTAACTTAACTTAATTTAATTAACTTTAATTAATTAAATTACTTTAACTTAATTTAATTAATTTCATTTCATTATTTTCATTGAAGTAATTATTTTAATTTTTAAATTCAACGAATTCGAGCTCTGGGATTAAAATTAATAAAATATTCCTCCTGTGGATTAAGAAGATATTTGAAAAATTTCGTAATTTAATTATTTTATCATATCAGGGGATAAATTTCTCTGAATATATACATATATACTATATTGAGTGGGAGGAAAATTAATTATATTTTTGTCGATATTGTTCGTAGAATTATCAATTTTTATTTTTTTTTTTTTGCTTCGCGCACTAATTGAAAGACCATTATATTCGAAATTCAATTTAAGACTTGATTAAACTTTTTTTTACGGGAATATATTATTCCTTTCTTCCTCTTCTTTTTTTTCCTTCATTTAATCAATACTTTTTTAATTTATTTCCTTTGTCAATTTATATTGTTCTTCTTTTAATTATCAAAATCCTTTTTCATCTTCTAATTCTTCATCATCTTTTTTTACTCTTCTTCTTCCTCTTCTTTTTTTCTTTTTCATTAAAACGCCAATGAAAAGGGTTTGAAAGATTTATTAAATGCTAATTAGTTTGGTGGGTTTGTAAAAAAAAAGGAGTGGGTAATTTCGGGCAGGAATCGGGATTACAAACTCGATATCGGCGTGACATGGCGATTTCTTTCTTTCTCTTTCTCTCTCGCTTGCTCTTTCGATCGAGAAACATATCACGCGGAACACGATCGCGTATATATATATATACAATTCTACTTTGACTATATGCTCGTTTATCATATTTTTTGTAGCTTGCAGGGACAGCGCAATGGATAAAATATTACTATAAGTCGAATATTCAAACAACTTGATTATATAGTCTCGAAACAAAGGAATTCCGTAACTTTCATTTAATAATATTAAATTATTACTATTCTAATAATTCTTCTAATGGATTTATTAAATGAAGCGAAAAACTTTTTTTTCTCTATTATTATATGCGAACAATAAGGATAATTATTCAATAATTCTTATTGTTTTTATTTTTTATTTCGAAAATGGAAATCGAGATATGTTGATTATATTTTTTCAGTCTGTAAAAATTTAATTTATGCGAATAATAAGAATTTATTAATAATCAAGAATTTATTTATTTAACATTGTGGTCACAACTTTCAGTTTATCAATTTCCCTGAAAATTTACTGACATTAAAATTATTTTCCCTGACAAAATTCTTTTTACTGAAAAATATGAAAGTTTACGGAAAATGAGTAAAATTTATGAATTTTAATAATTTCTAAAAGTTACAATATTATAACCCTTCCTGAATTCAATTATTTTCTACAATTTTCAGCTAAACTTCATCTTTAAATCAATTATTTTAAATAATTTTCCGAAAGTTCCTCTGGAATTCAATTATTTAAATACAAAAACTTAATTTTTTATAATAATTATAACTGTCCTTTTTTAAGTTATTAAAGTGTAATATATTCAAAAAATTAAAATAAAGAAATTCTTACAATGAATTTTTTTTAAATATTTAACCCTCACAGGCTCGAGTTCGATTTTTGAAATGCGCGCACAAGGTGGGTCCGAGGGACCCGGATGTTTCAATGCAATAAAAAATAAAATTTAATAGCAAAGTGCTTCATATTTTCCATATTTAATACAGTTTTAATGATATAATTGCATAAAAAATTTTAAATATTAAAAAATAATCAAGATATAACTAAAATTTGTTTAATAAATTTAATGAGTCATTTTGAATAAATCGAACTACATACTTATTAAGCAAGATTTTTTTAATGTGTATTTTTTGTTCTATTAAATTTACCGATGTATTAAGCATATGTTATCACTTATTATGGCAGTTGCTGATAAAAATACCATAAATAAATCCAATATTGCATAAAAATTGCAAATTTTTAAATTCTTTTTCACAGCCCGGGTCCCTCGGACCCGGCTTGAGCCCTTACGTATGTTCGACTTAAAAGGTAATTTTTCCAAAATATTTTATAAATAAAGAATTGTTTATATTGATGAAAAATGTGTGTTTTTACGTCCCCAAGCCTAATGTGAAGTTGATTTTCCAATAATATTATTTTAACCGGAAGTAGATCAAAAAAACTTTCCTCCGGGTCCGAGGGACCCGGCTCGAGCCCGTGAGGGTTAAAAATAATTTTTGAAAGATAATAGTTTTTAATTATATGCAATTGAAGAATTTCCAAATAATTGAAATTTGGTAAAATCTTTTAAAAATAATTGAATTCTTGAAAAATATGAATAAAAATAATGAAATTTTCGAAGAATTTTAATTAATCTTTTAATTAATTTTTTAATTAATTTTTTTAATCTCCGAAATTTTAATAAGTCTGAAAAAGTAAATGTTTATAAATTTTTTTATGATAAAAAAAATCATACACGGAGGGAGAATATATATTAAATTTTGTAAAAGTATTTTACAAATTGAGGAAAAAATGCTACAAAACGAAATTTTGATATGAAAAATACTAAACTTTAAAAAAAGTTATGTAAAATTTAGTATAATTATATTAAATATAAAAAATATTAATTAAATTCTAATATAACTTTACTTTCTCTCCGTGTAAGAATTAAATTTAAAAAATAATTAGTTTTCTGAAAATAATTCAATTTTCAATTTCAATTTTTTTTAAAAGAATTTTTGTATAATTTAAAAAAAATAATTAATTTTTTTGAATTTAAATTAAAAATTTTGAACACGATTTTTATTTCATTAATTTTCATTTTTAAATTTACATTTAAAGATTTTTTATTAACATTTTTGATAATTCAATTTTTTTCAAAATTTGCAATTAACATATTCTTTAAAAGTTGATTTTCAAAAATTGTAACAAAATACTTGAAAAAAATTAATTATTTTCAATTAAATTCTGTCAAATTTTAATTATTCGAAAAGATTTTTTATATAGATTTATGTGAAAAATTTAATTATGTGTTAAAAAATTATTCAAAAATAATTTTTCAAAGATTATTTTATAGTTATTTTTCGCATTATAAAAATCAAAATAAGTTACAATTTTTTCTTAAAATTGTGGTTTGTAATTTGTTGCAATATTTGGAAGAAAAAGTCTAGAAAAAGTCGCAGTTTTTGAAAATAAGTAGAAAAAGGTCTCAATTTTCTTAATTTCCCTGACAAAAAAAAATTTTTTTTTCTGTCATTTCTCTGATTTTACTGACAAAAAAAATAATCTTCAAAAACTGATTTTCAAAAATTGTAACAAAATACTTGAAAAAAATTAATTATTTAAAATTTAAAATTTTACAAAATTGCAATTATTCAAAAAAATTTTTTATATAGATTTATTTGAAAAATTTAATTATGTGTTAAAAAATTATTCAAAAATAATTTTTGAAAGATTTTATAGTTATTTTTTGCATTATAAAAATCAAAATAAGTTGCACATTTTTCTAAAAATTGTGGTATGTAGTTTGCTGAAATATTTGGAAGAGAAGTCGAAAAAGTCGCAATTTTCTGAAAATAAGTCAAAAAAAAAGTCTTAAGTTTCTCAATTTTCCTGACAAAAAATTTTTTTTTTCTGTCCTTTTTCTGACTTTACTGACAAAAATTTTCTTTTCCTGACATTTCCCTGACTTTACTGACATGTGGTCACCTTGTTTGATTATTTATTATTCGTTAGCATGACATTGCTTTTATTTAAAAAAGTTGCTCGAGAAGTAAAAAAAGGAGGAAAAAAAAAATATTCTGGAAAAATTTGTAATTAAAAAAATGTTTCTAACGGATCTTCATTACAAAGTGAAGGGTAAATTACCGTAATTGGTAAAATGGAAAAAAATTCGCTATATGTAATTATATGGAATTATTTAGATTTACAGTTGAATCGTTTTGCTAAAATGTTCCACTTTTTTGTTTCTGGTTCGGACTTTTATGAATAGCAACGACGTTAATTATTTCATTCCACTTGAACGTTACATTAAGTACATAAAATTCTCGTTAGCGCGAGAGCTATTCTTGTTATTTAAAATTTTAATCATTAATCTCTTGAAATGAAGGGAAAATTGTGGATTTCTTTTTTTATTTTTGTTTTTCTTGATCTGAGTCTGTATAGAATTAAAGTTTGCAGATAATTTTTCATGGAATTTAATTAGCGATTATTGCGTTTAGTCTTTTTTGGAAACTTAATGCTATTTTAATTATTAATAATTAGATTTATATATTATTTTAATAAAAAACAAATATTAGTTTAATTATTTGACAATTAAATTAATATTTTTTTAATAAAACGAATATTATTTTAATTATTGACAATTAAATTAATATTATTTTAATAAAACGAATATTATTTTAATTATTGACATAATTAAATTAATATTATTTTAATAAAAACATTATTTTTATTATTGGTAATTAGTATTATTTTTATTGATAATAATTAAATTAATATTACTCGTATATTGTTAATTAAGGTTTGAAAAGTTCAAAAAGGTTTAATTTATAAATTAAAAGAAAATTAAATTTTAATGTAATTAACTTTTAAAGGCAATAGATGTAAAGGTTTTTTTTTATTGTATGTGATGTTAATAATTTTTGTTCTGTGTATGAATTTTTAATTATAAAATAAAATGAGAAGTTTTTTGACATTAAGCAAAAAAGTAATAATAGAAATTAATTTCCGCGGAATTCGCGGTGGAAAAAAAATGAAATTTCTCATAAAATGATTTAGCGAAAAATGAATAGAATGAAATGCGAGGAATGTAGCTGAAGATATTTAGAATTTTCCTTTTTTTCCACCCACATATATATAGATATATAATAGAAACGCTTCAGTGCAATGTTGGCTCAACGAGTGGAAACCCGCTTTATCATCTTGTCATATTACTCAACCGGTGAGGCTTTACGGAGCCAACGTGGTGTTACGCTTCGATTAACCCGAAGGAAGTGAGCCGTTCATCGAAACGTTTTCATTTCACCTAACGCACATTGACGTCTCTAGCCTTTTGCTTTCAATTGTTTACTGTTTTTTTCACACCTTTTACCGTTGTGTTCTGCATTCACGTATCGATATATATATTGTATATAGGTAGTATCATAACTTGTAACGATTGTTGTATATAATATTCTCACCTCAACTCAACTCAAATCATTTTAAATCTTTCGAGAGAAAAATCGCACACGTTTTCTCTTTTGATTTCCTGTTCGAGGGAGAAATTTGTAATAATTATTATATAATGTGTATTATAATTATAATATTATTTGCAATATATAATAATAATTTAATAATAATTATTATTATAATAATTTTGCAATTTTCCTAAAGTTTTGAACGTTTAAATGAGCATTAATTAAAATATTTTCAAGTGCTGATTACAATAAAAATTCGAAGTATAAATTTTAAATATTTCGTTAATATTTTGCAGAAGTGATAATATTGTTATAATAAAATTTGAATCCGAAGAAGAAATAAATAAATTTCCTTAGGACTTTAGGAGCCAAAATGGCTAAAAGGATCCAAAAATAATTTTTTTAGAAGTGTTCCAATTTTTCAAAATTAATTGATTAATTAATATAAAATAAAAAATGAGGAAAATTGAGAAAATTAGTTTATTATTATTCGATGAGTAAAAAAGAAATTTTGTTTTAAAAAGTTTTGAAAGAAATATTTCGTGTCTGAAAATCTCGATTCATTATTTCCAAGCATCAGAAGTGTGTTGGGGAACACATATAACTTTTCTCTCTGCGATTTTTCTTTCTTTCTCTTTCTCTGTCTGTCTTTCTTGAGAAAATGCTTTTCTCAATTTCTTCTTCGAGAAAGGGGGGAGAGAGAGAGAAAAAGTTGAGGAAAAGTTTTCGCTCATTGCATCTCTTCCATTTTATCCAATTATTGTACTTTTGTTCGTTGTACACATTTAGCCATCCATTTCGCCAAGAGAAGTTGAGTTGTATATGTCAGTTTCTATAGAAATTCGTTTCGAGAAATGCTGTCGACCTGAAAACGCGTTATTACGTTATCCAACTTTATTAATTCTATATATCTTGAAATTTATTTCATTTCATTTCATTTATTAATCTCATATTCTCTTACGAATTTATTGGCAATTTCTTCTTTTTCTCAATTTTTTTTTATTTTTGAATTTATTGTTCTGGATTTGAATTGGTGAAAATAGCTCCGAATTAATTTGAATTAGGGAGAATTTTAGTAAATTTTGGTGAAATTTTACTAATTTTTTTTTATCATAGTTTTTCTGAGGATATCAAATTGAGACGAAAAACGAATCAAAATAGTTGCTTCGCAACCATTTTAATACGTTTTTCGTCTCAATTTGATATCCTTAGAAAAAATGTGTAGTAAAATTTTAGTGAAAAATGGGTAAAAATTCTAGTATTACAACTTTTGGAGTAAATTATGCTACGTTCGAAGTAAATTCTACTAATTTTACTATTTTTTTTATAAATATGTTCTTTGAACGTAGTAAAATTTATTTCGAAGTAGCAAAATTTACTCCGAAAATAGTAAAAGTTGCAAAAAAAAAAAAAATTCATAGCTTTAGTATGAAAGTAGTAAAAATTACTTTATATTTTTCTCCGTGTATTAGCAGAAAATATCTAATTATTAGTAGAATTTAGTTACAATTTAGTAAAAAATGTAATTCTCATTAGAAAATAACTAATTACTAGTAAAAAAAAATAAGTAATTATTAGTAGAAAATAACGAATTTCAATTACTAGTAGAAAATTATTAATTTTTAGCAGAAAATATCTAATTATTAGTAGAAATTATCTACTCTTTAAATTTGAGTTAGTAAAAATGTTTACTAATTTGAATTAATTGGGACAATGAAAATGTAAAAATTAATGAAATTAGTCGTTTCTTTATTTACGAGGGAAAAATAAGTTTTCTTTATTCATATAAAATTGAAGATTGATAAAATTCAACTTTTGTGTTTTCTCCATGTCAAGGAAACCATAAAAACGAAATCAAAACCGGACAGACGAAGTCTGATTAATTAGTGACTGTTTTAAAATCAGAAGCGCATTCTTTTAACGTTCCAATTATTTTATTGCACTCCTAAGAAACTCACTTTTTATGACGCTTCCACTTCAATAAATTGATTCATTAAAGCTTATATTTATAACGTAATATCGAGACAGAGAAGTTTTTCTTTTTTCTTTTTTTTTCAAATACTTTAATTACATTTTTCACATTCTCACAGTAGAGGGAATTTTTTTTTCTTTAAATTCTAGTTTAGATTTTTATTTATTAAATTTTTTTGTTATTTCAATTGTGAAAAGGAAATTGTGTTTTTAATTTTATTTTAATTAACGGTTTATTTTTTTTCTATTTGGGTTTTTAATTTCGTTTCTGGATTTGAAGTTTAATTTAGAGCCGAGTTTCAATTTTGGATTCGAATTTTAACTTGGATTCGAGTCTCAATTTGGATTCTAGTTTTAATTCAGAGTGGAGTCACGTTTTGAATTCAAGTCTTAAATTTGGATTCGAGTTTTAATTTGAAGTCGAGTCTAAATTTGAATTCGAGTTTCAATTTAGATTCGAATTTTAATTTAGATTCGAGTTTCAATTTAGAATCGAGTCTCAATATTGATTCGAGTTTTAATTTAGTTTCAAGTCTCAATTTGGATTCGAATTTTAATTTGGAATCGAGTCTCAATTTGGATTTGAGTTTTAATTTAGAGTCGAGGCTCAATTTGGATTCGAGTTTCAATTTAGATTCGAATTTTAATTTAGATTCGAGTTTCAATTTGGAATCGAGTCTCAATTTAGATTCGAGTTTTAATTTAGTTTATAGTCTCAATTTGGATTCGAGTTTTAATTTAGAGTCAAGTTTCAATTTGGATTCAAGTCCCAATTTGGATTATAGTTTTAATTCAGTTTCGAGTCACAATTTGAATTCAAATCTTAATTTGGATTCGAGTTTTAATTTAGATTCAAAATATTAAAATAGAGTCGAGTTTCAATTTGGATTTGAGTTTCAATTTAGAGTTGAATTTCAATTTAGAGTTGAATTTTAATTTAGATTCGAGTTTTAATTTGGAATCGAATCTCAATTTAGATTCCAGTTTTAATTTACTTTCGAGTCTCAATTTGAATTCGAGTTTCAATTTGGAGTCGAGTCTCAATTTGGATTTGAGTTTTAATTTGGAGTCGAGTCTCAATTTGGATTCAAGTTTCCATTTAGAGTCAAATTATAATTTAGATTCGAATTTTAATTTAGAATCAAGTCTCAATTTAGATTCGAGTTTTAATTTAGTTTCGAGTCTCAATTTGAATTCGAGTTTTAATTTAGATTCAAGATTTTAAAATAGAGTCGAGTCTTAATTTGGATTCTTTTTGAGATTTTAATTGGGAATCTAGAGTTTGAGTGAATAAAGAACGAGATAAAAATTTTACATTTCCGATTGAGAATTTTCTTCGATATTTTAAAGTGTGAATATAAATTCCACGTCTCCGGCCGGTTTCGTAATAATTTAAGTGAGGGGAGAGCGACACTATTTCAGAGAGGTTCTTTAAAGTGTTCTATGCACCCTACTGTTGACACCGGATGCACGACTACAGTCACTAAATACTGCTTTCAAAATAGATTCTTAACTGCTCTTCAAACGTGAAAAATAAAACATTTTCCCTATTTGTCAAATGTCCATTTATCATTAAATTTACCGGAAACTCGAAAAGTTGAAATAACTTTTTAAACGCTTCTCTATTTTACACCAAGTTCAAAGTTTTAAATTGAAAAAATTTTTGTTGAAATTAAAATTTAAAAACTAAAGTTAAAACTAAAATTAGAACTAAAATTAAATTACTAAAATTAATAACTTGGAAACTAATAAAAAATTATTGAAAAGTAGTATAAAAAAAATTTAATTATAAAGCATGAAAATTAAGAAGGAAATTAAAATTTCAAAAATGGGGTTTAATTGAAAATGTTCCGAAAAATTAGAAGAAAAAGACGACATGGGAAATGTAATTAACTTTTTTTCAATTGTAAAAATTAGGAAATAAATTTACCATCAACGTTTCATTCACTTCATTAAAAAAGTAAATTAACTTGATAAAATGAAATTTTCCATATCTCAGCGGGAGAAAAGAATTCAATTTAAAATAATTTTCCAAAGACATATTTCATTATCGTTTTAATGTCAAAAGAAAGTTTCTTTTCAAACACAAACTCAAAAGCTACTTTCCAGTTTAAGACAATGTTTAGTTAGTACACAACAGTATAAAGCAAAAAATAAAGAAAATCACATTTTATATTAAATGCGTCCTTTTGATTATCTTATAAAGCAGGCAAAAAATAATAATAAAAAAAGAAGAAGAAGAAGAAGAAAAAGAAGAAGGAAATGAAAAAGAATTGGTACAGGCAACTTTTTTTTACGAGAAGAGTTCGAATGACTCAAGTTTCTATATATGTACTACCACCAATATATATATATATATGTATTGTATCGCGAAACGAGTTTCTCTATCGAATATTTTCTTAATGTTTGAAAGAAGAGGGGAACCTGCTGGGGGATGATGAAAGAAAAAGAGAAATGACGGGGGGAGGGGGAAGTGGAAGATAAAAGGGAGAAAAAAAAGGAGAATTCCCGGAGGGGTAGAGAAAATAGGAAGGCAGAGAAAAATAGTTGGATTGGAATTGTTTTCTTTAGTTTTTAAGCGATTTTACCCTCCTACGCTTGTGTTTCAATAAACCCCCACCAGGTTTTTTTTTTTTTTTTTTTTGCAAAACTCGCATTGGTTGAATTAAATGCGGAATATGCCCCCCCCCCACCCCTCTTCAATCTTAAAAAAAAATCCCAGTTTGCTTAGAGTTAAAAAAAGAAATTCAGATATTCTCTTCCTCTTGATGCATTTTTAAAGCCCCATCACACCTGGAAAATACGCCCGGAAATTAACTTTTCATTCTCTTCCATCCAAAGTACAGGATTAACTTTCCATAATAAAAATTATAAACATACTCCAGACTCTAAGTACTTTAATATCGAGCTACAAAGTTCGAAGTCTAGGAGCATAAATTTTAATTAGCATTTTATATATAGCTGAAAATTTAAAGGACGTGCCTTGAAAATAATTTAATGGCGAGTTTTTCAAAGTTAAAAAGAAATAGAATTTGGAAAATTAATCTTCGAATTCTTCTTTTTCTTCTTTTAATAACATTTACCGATTGTAAGACAAAAATTTTCAGTAATAATACTGTTGCAAAAAAATTCTCTAAGCCTGAGATTTGAATAAAAAAAATATTTTTCTGTTAAATCTTTTGTTATAAACAAAATTATAAATTATAAATTATAAATTATAAATTATAAATTATAAATTATAAATTATAAATTATAAATTATAAATTATAAATTATAAATTATAAATTATAAATTATAAATTAAAATTAATAATTAATAATTAAAAAAATAAATTATTTGTTATAACATTTGTGAAATTCGATAAAAATGTCTTTTAATTTCTCTAATAAAAATGGAAAGAGAGCTATAAAAGAGAGAATCATCGATTTATTATTGCATTTATCATTGCTCCCAAGTTTATTTATTGCCCGGTGGGGAGGGGAAAATAATTAAATTACCGAACGGGAGCAACAGTAGAGAGACACTTTTTCTATATAATAAATCAACCCTTATATATAATAAAACGGGAAATATAATTTCTTGAAGAATTTTTCAATGAACTTTTTTTCTTTCCCATTTAGAAGTTCGAAATGCAATTTCAGATATATCCGAGAGGGAGGAGAGCATTGATTCAAAGAGAGAGAGAGAGAAAGAGAGAGAGAGAGAGTGGGAGGATATAAAAAAGGGGGTAAGGGATTAAGTGCTATTATTCGTTCCACCCCTGCATATATACATATAGATATATTAGACACAAGTTTTCTGACTCATGGCGCGACATATTGTCCAGGACAAACAAACCAATGGGGTCCGAATAATGTGATAATATTTTTCTATTTGTCCCATTGGGGAAAAAGGAAATTTTGTCTCAAGTAATATTTTCTAATTTTTACATTTAATTATTTTATGACTTTCTTTGTTTTATTAGAATTTTAGTGATTTGTTTCATTATAGCTATTTTATCTATCTTGACAGATTTTCATTTTTACTCTCACTTTGAAAGATTTTTTTTTAATTACTTTTGTTTTCATTTTCACTTTGAAGGATTTTTCACTTTCGCATTTTCACTTTTATAGATTTTTTTTATTTGCTTTCATTTTCAATTTCACTTTGAAAGATTTTTTACTTTCATTTTCACTTTCACTTTAAAAGAGTTTTTACTTTCATTTTCACTTTGAAAGATTTTTTTATTTACTTTCATTTTCACTTTGAAAGATTTTTTTATTTACTTTCATTTTCACTTTGAAAGATTTTTTTTATTTACTTTTATTTTCACTTTGAAAGATTTTTATTTTTACTGTCACTTTAATAGATATTTTTAGTTTCACTTTGACAGATATTTATTTTTCAATTTTATTTTCACTTTTATAGATTTTTTATTTACTTTTATTTTCATTTTCATTTTCATTTACTTTATTTACTTTCATTTTCACTTTTATAGATTATTTTTTTTATTTACTTTCATTTTCACTTTGAAATATTTTTTACTTTCATTTTCACTTTTATAGAATTTTTTTATTTACTTTCATTTTCATTTTGAAAGATTTTTATTTTCATTGTCACTTTCATTTTCATTTTCACTTTGAAAGATTTTTTTTAAATTTACTTTCAATTTTATTTTCACTTTGACAGATATTTATTTTTACATTCATTTTCACTTTGAAAGATTTTTTTAATTACTTTCATTTTCATTTTCACTCTGAAAGATTTTTTATTCACTGTCACTTTAATAGATATGTTTATTTTCACTTTTACTTTGACAGATATTTATTTTTTACTTTCATTTTCACTTTTATAGATTTTTTTAACTTTAATTTTCATTTTCCATGGTGGCCACTAAAAACAGTAAAAAAATTTCCCTGATTTTTCCCTGACTTTTCCCTGACTTTTTCCCGACTTTCCCTGACCAATATTTTGAAAAGATGTTTTTTAGTCAATAAGTCCGTTTAGATGCAAAAATATATAAATAGATCAATCTTGTATAGGACAATTGTTCTCACTAACATTTCATAAAAAAGCTTCTAATATTTTAGCGTGAAATAAATGTTTTGCTCTTTTTTCAAAACATTGATTTTGTAACATTTAACAATTATAAATTTAATAAACTAAAATTTATTTATAAATAAAAAACAAAATTATGGGTTTAATTGTTTTGGGCGGTTTCGTTTTTCGGCCGTGTACTTGCCTAATGACATAAATACACTGAAAAAAAATTATTTGATTCAATTAATTCAAATTATTTGCAAAATTTTTATTTGATTCAAATAATTTTTATTTGGATCTAATAAATATTTATTTGCTTCAAATAACTTGAATTATTTGAATCACATTTATTTAACTCAAATAAATCTTCATTGAATCAATTAAATAATTAATTGATTCCAATAAACGAATTTATTTAATGCAAATAATTAGTTATTTGAAACAATTAATTTATTTATTTCACTCAATTAATTGGATATTTGATATAAATAAAAATTATTTGATATATTTATATCTAACTATTTCCGTTAAAAAGATAATGCAATTTGACTGTTTTGGCTGTTTAATATTTAGCCCTAGTCTCCCTTACATACATTTTTTTTCTTTTTATAATCTTTACAATTTCCCTGACTAATTAAAAAATTCCCTGACTTTTCCCTGATTTCCCTGACCTATTTATTTTTCCCTGACTTTTCCCTGACTTCCAGGTTTTCCCTGACCAGTGGCCACCATGTTTTCACTTTGAACGATTTTTATTTTCACTGTCACTTTAATAGATATTTTTATTTTCACTTTCACTTTAATAGAACTAGAAAATAAAAATCTGTCAAACTGATAATGAAAGTGACAATAAAAATATTTTGAAATTTAAATGAGAATGAAAATAATTTACTGCAAAGTGAAAGTGACTGTAAAGAAAGGAAGAAGTGAAAATGAAAGTGAAAGTAGAAATTTAAGAAATATAAAATCCGTTTATTTGAAAAATATTTCTTTCCCAAAATTTTTTTAACCTCTACAAAAAAATGATAATTTTTGTAAACTTTTCTTTTTAAAAAAACGATTTCGGTTATTTTAGGGAACTTTATTAATTTTAAGTTCGAAAAGGGGAAAAGAAGATAAAAAAAGATACAGTGTAGCTAATTTAACTAAACCCTGAATTATTCAATTCCTCTCTTAGTTTCCTTCGTCTCCCTCTCTCTCTCAAATAGAGGGAGAGAGGGATAAAAAAAATAATTCTAAATCAGAAAATGTTGCTTCGAGTTTATATTCTTATATAGAGGAACGAATAAATACACAAAAAGAAGAATGAATCGGTTCTTTTTTTCTTTTCTTTTCCTTTTTTTTCTTTCTTTCTTTTGGTATAAGAGGCGGATAAAGTCTGCGGCCACAAAACCCCTTGGAAACTAATAATTATAAACGCAGGTAGATTCTTTAGACTACTCCTGGTTTGTTGGCTATATGAACAGTGCGATGTTGTGAAGAGGAAAAAAATTTTTTAGTCCTGCTTTTATTCAGTTGCAAGTCGCTACTTTATTGCATTACACTATTTGAAAGCAATCATCATTTTCCACTTAAAATCAACATTCCACTGCGCCGCGAGATTATCAAGAAAATATGCGTTGATTGTTTTGAAACGAGAAATTCTTATAACTGGAGTAATCTTTTCCAAGAAGTATTTCTATTCCAGAGGAATTAGAATTTTATTATGGAGAGAATTATAGAATTCGTGAGTTTTATTATTTTAATTATTTTTATTTTTTGTTTCCTTTATTTTTTGTTCTTTTTTAATGCGATCCTAAAGTTTGTACTTGTCAAATTGAGACAAAACGAATCAAAATTGTTGCCTCGCAACAATTTTGATTCGTTTTGTCTCAATTTGACAAGTGGAGAAAAATTCTTTTCTGAAGAAAATAGAAAAAAAGTTTCTTTAAAAAATAAAGAGTAATGGTAAAGAATTTTTTATTTTTCTCTCTTATTCTTATTATTGTCCTTGAATATTTATTATTTTTTTTTATTCTATTTTTTGTTTTGTTTTGTAATTGGACGTGGATATTCTTAATGATTATAAGGCAGCACCTCTTGAAAATAATTGGGGTGAATAACCTGCTGTTACACTACAATAGCAAGCAATACTCTTTGCATTTTCTGTATTCATTCAAGGGTTTCAGTTGTTCCCCTCTGTATAGAGGATCTTTCAAGAGGCTTATTAGATTATAAAGCAAACGAAAATATAAAGTCCATTGCTTATTTACTGCATCAAAAAGTATTTGCTCCATGCATTATTTTCTCGTCCGAATAAAAAATTAAGAGAAAAGTTACAATTTTTATTTTCAGAAAGTATTAATTCTTTTCTTCTTCAATCTTTTTCCTTTTCCGTTATTTTTATGTTTATTCTTTCCACTTTCAAATTTTTATATTTATTCTTTCTATTTCTTAATTTTTTATATTTATTCTTATTTTCGTGTTTATTTATTCTTTTTATTTGTTCTTTTCTGTTCGAAGGTGAAGCAAAAAAAAAAAGCCGAGGAAATTGGATTTACATGGTCCGCGAGCAAAGTTAACCTACTTCTTCTCAATAAGGTAGAAATATTTCTGATTATTCTTTCTTGAATTCTTTTCTAAAATAACTTTGAAAATAATTCGAAAAAATTATTTTTGAAAGTTTATAAAAACTTTCGATAATTGCAAAAAAATGACGAAAATAGAAAAATAAAATTCTGTAAGATAACAGTGCCCTCGTTAAATTAAAATTTAAAGCACACGGATTATTTAAGGGAGAATGTGGCAGAAATTTCTTTTAAAAATTCCGAATCCCCCTTTTTAAACACATTCCTTTAACAAAGTACAAAACCGCTTTCTGATCCTTATAAAAGTGCAAATCCCCCATTTTTAAAAGTGTAAAAAAAACACAATTAAAGGTGTAAAAACAGACTCGTCAAAGGAACGTTTGAAGCTTGAAGGGAATCTTTTTATAATATACAAGAAGAAGAAGAAAAAAAAAGAGATGAAGGAAAATAGAAAAGTAAAAGAGAAAAATGGCTTCTTTTTTTGTATTATAAAAGCTATCTCCGCAAATTCATGGACCACATGGACAGTCATTGTATTCCTTTATGTATTTCCACGCCAAGTATATATCCTCTGAAATGAATTATTAGTCCATTATGCAATAATGCTTGAGTTCTTTTTTCTTTTTTTTATTATTTTCTTTTTTTTTTCTTTTTGCCTCTAACAAAGCTAATTTAAATGTAAAACCACTTGCATAAATTCCAACACAACTTTCTCTCCCTTAAACAGACATCAAAACTTTTATTCCCAGTGCTCTCTCTCTCTCTTTCTTACTCGACGAATGTTAATATTCTCATATTCACAAAAGAAATCTAATTTTCCTACAAAAAAAAAGAGAAGAAAAAAAAGAATTTCAATTTTCATTTCAAAAGACAATATCTCCATTTTGCCGTTGGGTGGTGTGTCTGCAACAATACATATCTTCCTGCTTTCATTTACATTCAAAGTACTTTGATAACCGAGTTAACTCCATGTCCTCCCTATAGCCTCGGGAATTATAAATTTAATGCATCTCCGATATTTTTCTTCTTCGTCGTCGTCGTCGTCGTCTTTCTTCTCTTGTGATGTTAGGTAATTCGAAGTTGGGGAGGAAAATATTTTCTTAATTTGTTCATCTTGATAATGGAAATTTAGATTTTTAATTTCGTATTCCTAGCATAAAATTATTAATTTAATTTAATTTAATTTCCTAGTGAAAATTATCGAATTTTATTGCTCTTAATTCTGGGGATTTGCAATTTGGTTTTGGTACAGCTACTCGTTTGTTTATGGATGATGGTTGAAATGTATTTTATAATATGTAAATGTACTTATAAGCTCTGTAAAGGAGCTTATTTTTGCGGATGTCACGAAAAGTAGTAATCTTCTTTGGCTTAGAATTTCGAAAAAGAAAAAGTCTTAAAGGAAGGCGATTATTGTTTTTAAAAGTAATAAAATTTGGTTCAATTTAGAGAGGGTGTTTACTTTTCGCTTTGGACTTTTTGCGCACTTTTTTTATCTGCTTATTTTTATTTCTTATTTATAATTTTTTTATAAAAAACTTATTTTGTAAATAAATAAATAATGTAAATTTGTCAAAAGACACAAAATTTGTCAAATAAATTTTCTGTTGGGATTTTTTGGTTGTTTTTCCCAATTTGTTACCATTTTTGTATAATAAGTTTAACTCTACTTCTCAAAAGTGTAAATTTTAGTAAAAAAAAATAGTAAAATGTTGGCACTTTGACCGAATTAGAATTAACTCCGGAAATAAAAATTTCTTTAAAACTCGCAGAAAATTTAGGCTTATAAATTTTAAACGTAACAAAAAAGTAATCTTGTTTGGCTTAAAGTTCGGTAAAAGAAAAGGTCTTTAAAGAAGGCGATTATTATTTTAAAAAATAATAAAATTCAGCTAGCAAAGAAATTGGATTCTGTGACTGGACTTATTTATCATATAATTTTTATTATTTCCTAAAGTGTTACTTATTATTATAAAATAAGTAATCTTCTTTGGCCATAATGTAAATTTTAGTAAAAATTAGTAAAGAAGAACGTTCAAGTGAATATTTTTTATTAAAAATATTGTCAAAAAAATTAAAAACTTTATTTACTTTAATTATAGATAGATTATAATTTTACTTTAATTTACTTTATTTATTTAGAAATATTATAATTAATTTTTCTTTAATAGTGTCACAAAACTATTTTATTAAAAATTTAATTTGAAGAAAAAAAATATATATTTAGTTATATTTTTGAACCTTAAAAATAAATCAAATTCATTTTTCTTTTTTCAAAATTCAAATTTTATTAAAATAATATTGCGCACATTGATTAAAAAATAACTCTCACAATGTTTTAAATTGTTTAATTTTCGTTATTCATTTTCGCTGCAGTCGATAATTTTCGAAAATATTTATATTGGAAAAATATTCTTTTCATCTGAACGTTCCGAATTTTTTGAGCATTAATTATTGAAAAATATTTGAGCAGCAAAAATATTTTGTTCATTTAAACATTCCGAACTTTTGGAGCATAAATTTTTTTAAATATTTAAGCAGCAAACAATAAATTTTGTTCATTTCAAATTTTATACGCTTCGAATTTTTGGAGCATAATTTTTTTTTTTTAATATTTAAGCAGAAAAAAATTTTGTTCATTCAGATGTTTCGAATTTTTTTGGCATAATTTTTTTAAAAATATTTTAGTAGAAAGAAATTTCGTTCATTTAAAGTAATTTTTTAGTAATTTTTTAGTGATGATGATAATTTTGAAGAATAATAATTTTCCGATGATGACAATTTTTGAAGAATAATAATTTTCTGGTGATGATAATTTTTAAGAATAATACTTTTTTATATTTGCTTTTTGTCGAAAACGTTTTTTTTTTGGTAATTATTTTTAGTTGTATATTTTTTATATTATCAATTTTTATAAATAATTTAACTTCAGAAATTCGTTTTAAATTTGAAATTCTTGAAAATCTGAAATCATAAATTATTCAGGGAATAGTTTTACATAAAAATTTAAAAAATAATTGGATTTTTTCTTCTTTATTTTTTTCATCTTCCAAAATTCAATTATTTTTTGAGAATTGAAAATGTACGTTTACAAATCTCAAAAAATAATTGAATTTTCAATTATTTTCTGCGAATTGTAAACGTAAGTTTTCAATTCTCAAAAAATAATTGAATTTTGGAAGATGTGGGTTTTGATATTTATATAAATTAAATTTTGTGCTAAGTTGCGTTTTTAATTTTTTATAATTTTCTATAAAAATAAAAAATTGAAAAAGTAACTTTTCGACAAAATTAAATTATTTCAGAGGATTTGATATTTGAAACTTTTGAAAATGAATGAATGAAATTTCGTAACTTTTTCCTGACTTTTCCTATATATTTTTGATAATAACAATCTTTAGAAATAATAATTTTTATATTTTCCTTTTGTCGAAAACGTTGTTTTTTTTGTAATTATTTTTATTTTCAATTGTATATTTTTATATTATCAATTTTGTATAAATAATTGAATTTCAGAAATTCGTTTTAAATTTGAATTTCTTGGATATCAGAAATCATAAATTATTCAGGGAATAATTTTACATAAAAATTAAAAAAATAATTGAATTTTTTCTTCTTTATTTTTTTCATCTTTCAAAATTCAATTATTTTTGAGAATTGAAAACGTAAGTTTTCAATTTTCAAAAAATAATTGAATTTTGAGAATTGAAAACTCAAAAATTTCATTTTTGTGAATTGAAATATTGAAAACTTACGTTTTCAATTCTCAAAACATTATTGAATTTTGGAAGAAGTGGGTTTCAATATTTATATAAATTAAATTTTGTAATAAGTTGTATTTTTAATTTTTATAATTATTTTTTATAATTTTCTATATGAATTGAAAAAGTAAGTTTTTGACAAAATTAAATTATTTTGGAGGATTTGATATTTGAAACTTTTGAAAATGAATAAAATTTCTTAACTTTTTCCTGACTTTTCCTATTTTTGATAAGAATTTTTAAAAATAATAAGTTTAAATATTTGCTTTTTGTCGAAAACGTTATTTTTGTAATTATTTTTATCAATTATATATTTTTAATAATAATTAAAATAACACTGCTATATTTTAGAACTTTTTTTCTTTAGAGAATTTTAAGTCAACTACATACTTTTTTGTCGTATCGTAAAACTATAAGCTTGTCCCGTGGTCTTAATTCAAGACTTATAATTTTTTTTTTTTTGCAAGAAAAGTAGAGAGTATATTATGAGCATTAAAAGACAATTTGTATTCTAACATTGAATGCCATTAACCTACTTAAATTCGGAATTAATTGATTAATTATGTATCATTAACGTGTGAGAAGAAGCAAATTAGCAATTTAAAATGACTCATCTTGATAATCTATTATTACTACATGAAATAATTTGCGATTGTAAAAACCATATTTTCTAATAGTTGGTAATTTTTTGCTTTTTTTTTCCTTTAAAAATATAAAATACACATTACCCTCATTAGAATATTATGGTACATGATGGTGTTTTTATTAGATCCTATAATCCTAAAACGTGACAAAATAATCTTCTCTCTTAATCCCTAAAACTCTGATTCTCTTATTCTTTTTTCGACAAAAGTAAATCTTTTCGGACGCAGGTTCAATATACGAAATATTTTGATGGTCATGGAGAAAAATAATATTATCGCGTGGACGAGGTTTTCGCTTCCGTCGCATAAGAAGAGAACAGATGTGTAGTCTACCTGATCCCCAAGGCCGACGGAGAGAAGAGAGTGAGAGAGAGAGATAGAGATCTAATAGATAGTTCGAAACTCCCTCTTGTCTGTTCTAATATACAATCCCCCACAACACACACACACACACACACATTTGAAAAAAAACCGGTTTTTTCCTTGTCGACAATTTCCCGTAAAAAAATCAGTCCTTTAGCGGTTTTACGAGTGTAATATCCCCTTTTCAGAAAAAAATAAATAAATTTTTTTTTCACCGTCTGCCTGCGCGTCTTGTGTACGACCTGTAAAAACACAGATGTGTTGACCATTATGTGGTTTTTATGGTGAAATCATTTTTGTTCAATCTTTGAATTATCGCGGTTTATTTTAGAGAGGTGATTTTTAATTTATCAATGTAGGGGGAAAAAAGAGGAAGAAAGGTATAAATTTTATTTGGAGCAGTTTTGTTTTATACTTGGATTCATTTTTTAGATGGTGAAATTATAATTTGAGAAATTTAAATTTCTAGATATAGTTTTTATTTGGTTTTTCTGTAAATATCGGGGAAAAAATTATTTTTCTACTTTGATTTTTTTGTTAAGCATTTCTGATTTTTTGAAGAAGAAATTTTTATCTTTATTTAGATACGAAAACGACTGTTCCAAATCAAGAAAATCAGGGAATTTACGGAAAAGTGAGATAAGAAAAATTATTCAGGGGAAAAGTTAGAAAATTTCATGAAAAGCTCTGGAAATAGTATTAAAAGTATTATAAAAGTATCAAAAGTATTAAAAGTATTTCTGAGTAGAATTGAAGAAAATTCTGGTTGTATCCGGAACTTTTGAAAACTTTCAAAAACAGTAGAAACATTAAATTTTTCTTAAATTTTTTTTTGTTTACCACATAAACTTTGAAATCGTCACGAAATTCAATGAAGAAAAATAAAATTCATTTTTATTTCTGCGACATTTATTAAACTTTACAGAATATAGAAATTAAATTTATTTGAAGTAATTTAATTCTTGAATAATTGCACATTAAAAGGACGAAAATAGCAGAATTTTGTAAGATTTAAATTTTCAATTTATAAAAGTAATTGAAATTTGCAAGAGTTAAATTTAGAATTTTTATAAATAATGGAAATTTGCAATAGTTGAGTTTGGAATTTTTATAAATAATTGAAATTTGCAAGAGTTGAGTTTGGGATTTGTAACAATAATGGAAATTTGTAAGATTAACATTTTTAATTTGTAAAAATAATTGAATTTTAGAAGAGCTGAGTTTAGAATTTTTATAAATAATGGAAATTTGTAAGATTTCAATTTTCAATTTGTAAAAATAATGGAAATTTGCAAGACTCGAGTTAAGAATTTTTATAAATAATTGAAATTTGCAAGAGTTGAGTTTGGGATTTGTAAAAATAATTGAAATTTGCAAGAGTTAAGTTTGGAATTTTCATAAATAATTGAAATTTACAACAGTTGAGTTTGGAATTTTTGTAAATAATTGAATTCCCAAAGGTTTTGAATTTGAAATTCTTGAAAATTTTAATTACAAATTATTTAGGAAGTTATTTTGCTTAAGAATTGAAAAAAATATTTTAATTTTGCAACACTTGCTATTTCAATTTTTAAAAATAATTCAATTTTGGAAGAGTTGCTTCTTCAATTATTACAAATAATTGAATTTCAGAAAGTTTTAAAAATTGATGTTCTTAAAAATCTAAATTTATAAATTATTTAAGAAACAATTTTACATAAAAATTGAAAAGTAATTGAATTTTACAAGATTTGATTTTTCAATTTATATAATAAATTGAAGTTTTGAAGTTTTTCGTTTTCAATATTATAGAAGTATTTAAATTTGAATTTCATGAAAATTGTTACTTCTAAATTATTCAGGAAGTAATTTTACATAAAAGTTAGAAAAATAATTGAGTTTTCAATTATATTATTATTTCAATAAATTATCGTTTTCAATTATTAGAAAGTAATATTGAATTTCAGAAAGTTTTAAAAATTTGAAATACATGAAAATTTTTTATTCATTAATTATTTAGAGAATAATTTCAGATAAAAATTGGAAAAAATCGAATTTTTCGGAAGATTTTCCATTTCGATTATTAAAAATTTTTCAATTTTTGAAAGAGTTGTATTTATAATTTTTATAATTATAATTCAATTCCAGAAGGTTACGAATTTGAAATTGCAAGAAATCTAAATTTATAAATTATTTGGGAAATAATTTTACATACAAATTGAAAGATTAATAGAATTATGGAAAAAATTAAACTTTGGAATAGTTGCGTTTTCAATTTTCATAAATAATTGATTTTCAGAAATCCGTTTAAAATTTTGAAATTCTTGAAAATATGAATATTTGAATTATTCGGGGAATAATTTTACATAAAAATTGAAATATAATTGAATTTTTTCTTCATCATTTTTTTCTTCCAAAATTTAATTATTTTAGAAGAAGTGAAGTGGGTTTTATTATTTATATAAATTAAATTTTGTGATAACCCGTGTGGAAAAAGCCACGTTCAAGCCCCACAGCTCCGGGGCCCCCGTCGGGGGCCCTCGTGGAAGATCCATGAGGAGAAATCCACGAGGGCACCAGCAGGGGCCCCGTTCTTTGCCCTTACGGTTGCCCTGCTCAAAAATTTATCTAAGTTTTAAAAAAAAATTTTTTTTGTTGAAAAACTTTAGTTCAGAATGCATTAAATTACGTTTCAAAGCACCTGAAATAAACATTAAGTGACATTTTTCCAGAAATCCTATCACAAAGTTATGGAAATTTACGAGGGCACCAGCAGGGCCCCTGCTCTTAGCCATTATGAATGCCCTGCTCAACAATTTTTCTAAGTCCAAACGAAAAATTTTTTTTACAACAAAAAATTATTGTTTACTATCATTTTAAACACTGAAAAACACGTTTTTAACAAATATTTAATGTTACTTTTTTTGAAAATATTGAACTTACCTAAGGGCAAATCCATGAGGGCCCACGCGAGGGCCCTCATGGATTGCCCACATCATTAACTAGAAAAAATTTCTAAGTCCAAAAAAAAAAATTTTTTTTTCATCAACAAATTAATGTTTATAATGATTTTAAACAATGAAAAACACGTTTTTCACAAATATTTAATGTTACTTTTTTTGAAAATATTGAATTTACCTAAGGGCAAATCCATGAGGGCCCACGCGAGGGCCCTGATGGATTGCCCACATCATTAACTAGAAAAAATTTCTAAGTCCAAAAAAAAAAATTTTTTTTTACATAAAAAAATTAATGTTTATAATGACTTTAAACTATGAAAAACGCGTTTTTAACACAAATGTTTTGACAGTTTTTTTTTTTTTGAAATTATAAAAATATTAATTTATGAATATTTATGGTCTATTATTATATTATTGATATTGTTATTATTATTATTAAACTATTTAATTATTTGTCATGGTGTATTAGTGTTAATAAATAATTTATTGAATCATCAAAAGCAAGTCAGCAAGTCACCTACATTACAGCAATAATTTTCAAGTAGGTCCCGTAGCATAGCAGTAAGAGTGTTGTCTGGTAGTCAGTAGGTCGTAGGCTCAATTCCCGCGTGCGTCAGATTTTTTTTTTTTTTTGGTCACGATTTAATTAAAAAAAGTAAAAATTGTTAAATAAGAATGTTATTTATCAGTAATTGGACTAATTTGTTATTAATAAATAATTAATTTATTAATTTAATTGAAAATAAAGTTGAGGGCATTTTATAAAATCCACGAGGGCACCGCGTGGAAAATCCATATGGAATCCATGAGGATTTTCCTCGAGGGCACCCATGAGGGAAAGCATGTCACGCCTTCGAGGGCTCCGCGTGGATTGCCCCTGCGGATTCCACATGGCAAGAGGGCAATCCACGAGGGCCCCGCCGGGGGCCCTCACCATTTTTCTGCACGGGAAGTTACCTTTTTAATTTTTTATAATAATAATGTTTTATAATTTTCTATAAAAATGGAAAACGAAATTTTTACAAAATTCAATTATTTTGATTTGATATTTGAAACTTTGGAAAATGAACGAATGAATGAAATTTACTAACTTCTTCCTCACTTTTCCTATCGCTGAACACATTGAGAATTGAATAAGAATTTTTCGAAGGATAATTGAATAACAATTTTTCAAATAAGTATCAAATAAAAATATTCTTGCTAAAATGAAATTGAATAAGAATTTTGTGTATAAATAGAATTGAATAAATATTGATGAAATAAAATTGAATAAAAAACTGATGAAATATAATTGAATAAAAATTTATCGAACAAATATTATTGAAAGAAAAATTTCCTCAAGAAAATTGTAATAATCACTTATTTTTTTCCCCTTATAAACGGAAATGAGATAATAGCCATTATATACTGTAAAGTTAATTTTTTTTTCATTTTTTCTTTTTCTTAAATCCATATTTCTTATCAGTGAGACTCTTATCAGTTTGTTTAATCAAGTGGAAGATGGAGAGGGGCAAGAGGGGTGGGGGAGAATATATTTTTTTCTTTTGAAAGAATTGGTATTATATAAAAAAAAAAGAAAAAAAACAGAGAAGTTCTTAAGGTTATATTTTATAAACTCATTTTCTCCCTTTTTTTGTCGAGAAAAGAATTCTTTTCGACTTTGAGAATAAAGGGACTGTGACTTTCCCGTGGGGAACAAAGATGATGAAAACCGGTTTTCCATCGTGGTGCTCAGTTGGAATTGAAAATCCTCCGACTCAGCAGTTTTATCACCAATAACTTTTTCGTTCTCTTTCTTGCTTCGACATGAAGTTCCCATTTTGTTTCGTTTTGGCGGCCATTAAATTACCCCCGACACTTGTATTCTCAATTCAACTTTTTTTTTTCTCTATTTTGCTCGCTCGTGACACTTGAAAATCATATATTTCTATATATATGTATATGTATCTATTTATAGAAAATATTACACTTTAAAAAATGCATTCTCTTTTGTTTTCCTTTTTCTTCACCGGAAACACGAACTGACAGTGAATTTATGATCGACAATATTTCACGCAGGTTGAATCATTTATCTTCATTTACGTTGTACATGAAAGAAAATATAAAATAACAAATGTAATAAATAAGTGAAAAATAGAGAGAAAGAGGGGGGAAATGCAATAATAATAATAATATTAATAATAATAATAATAAAATTAAACGAAACAATATTCTATTAAAAATATTTGATACAAGAGTATAAATTTAAACAAGTATTGCTTTAAACTGTCTTGGAGCAGGCACAATGCTGTAATTTAGTAAAAAATTGATTTACGGGATTACAGTCCGCTGCACTCAAGTATGACGGTTATAGTTCATTGCGCTTGATCATTAAATTCATAAAGTAAAAAAAAATTAAAGTGCAAGGTATAATTTCCTTATGTTCAGGATATAATTTGTGACAAATGAATCTTATCATTAACAAACAAATTCTTTTTTTTCAATTGGAATTCACAAATCAATTTTTTTCTCAATTTTAATTATTAATTAATTATTCACAAATCAATTTTTTTTCTCAATTTTAATTATTAATTAATTATTCACAAACCAATTTTTTTTCAATTGAAGTTTTAATCTATTAGTTAATTATTCACAAATCAACTTTTTCTGAATTGGAATTTTAATTAGTAATTAATAATTCACAAACCAATTTTAGTTATCAATTAATTAATTAATTAATCACACAGAAAATAATTTACTTGATTGAAATAATCGATTTCTTGTCTATTGTCAAATAAATATTTGCTTAAATCAAATAAATTTGATTTGAAACAATAAAATCGTGATTCGAATCGAAAACAATTTAATTGACTTAAATAGAAATTATTTGAAAATTGAAACAAATAAATATTTAGTTGATAATAGACAAGTAATCGTTTATTTGAATTAATTAAATTGTTACTAATTATTAATAGTACTCTCTAAATCTGAATTAGTGCGGATTCGTTTACCAATTTGAATTAGTAACATTTTTTACTAATTTTTAGTAGTTTTTTACTAATTGCTAGTAGAAAATTACTAATTCAATTAGTAGAATGTATTTTTTACTATTTCAAATTAGTAAATTTTCTACTAATAATTAGTAAAAAAAACTACTAAAAATTAGTAAAAACAGTCACTAATTCAATTGGTAAACGAATCCGCACTATTTCATTATTAGAAAACTACTAATTCAGATTTAGAGAGTAATGTTATTATTAAAATTGTAATAGAAATAAATATTACTATTAACAGAATAATTACTATTATTATTATAAATAATTTTATTCTTATTATTACTATTTATTTATTTCGCAGAAATTTTAAACTTTCAAATGAACTTTTTTTTTCCGTCTAAATATTTTTAAAAATTAGGTACTATCCAAAATCGAAAAAAGAATAAAAATTAAATATTTAGTCAACAATATAAAGTTTTTAAAGCCTCAATTTGGAAAAAAAATAATTTTTTAATAAAAGTAATAATTTAAAAAAATACAATTTAAAATAAATAAAAGAATACCGTCGTTTTTATATATTGTTATTGTATTTTTTGAAGTTACAATATAAATAGGATAGCGAAAAAATAAATGGTTCTTTTTTTAGAAAATCGTTTAAAATTGTCAAACTTTAAAAGTCGTGTAATTAATTTTTTTTTAAAAAGCCATTTCAATTCTAATTTTGTCGAACAATATATATATTCACTATAATAGAGGTTTATTTCAGATTTCCTGTTGATACACATTTTAAAATTCTAATATTGTGATTTGAATTATACATTTAGTATATTTCCTTGCTCGAAATGTTTCTTCGTTTACATAATTTTACATTAATTATATATCAGTCAAGATTCAAGTTGATGATAAGGATTTTTTTTTCTTTTTTTTTGATTAAATTACTAATAAATAAGATGAAAAAAATGAGAGAGAAATGATACGTAAAAAATTCTTTAATGTATTTTAATCGTTAATTAAAACACTATAGTAATTTTAATTTTTAATTATGCAAACTAAAGATTTTTGTCACTGAGAAAATTATCTGATTTTAATAATTAGTTGTATAGTTGAGTATATATTATATCTTTGATGAATATTTATTTGTATCGGAGAATTAGAATTTATAATTGTTGGCTTTTTATTGTTTTATATTATTTATTTAGAATTATTATTTTGTTTATTATTAATTTTTTTGGATTTTTTTTACATTTACTTATTATTTATTAGTTTTTATTATGTTTTATTTTTTTTTGTATATTTATTATCATTTACTTATTATTTTATTATTTATTTTTTTAGAGTTTTTTAGTATCATTTACTTATTTTTTTATTATTTATTTTTTTTAGTTTTATTATTCGTTTAGTAATGTTCCTAAAGTTTCGAGCGTTCAAAAATAAACGACGTGATTTTTATGTCTACATTTAATTTCTATTTTAATAACAAAATTATTTTGTATATCAGACAAATTTCTGAATTTAGTAGAAAAATGTTTAATTTGCATTTTTTTCCACTTCATTTAATAAATTTCTAAAAATATTTAAACGGGAAATATTTTCGTTGATTTGAATGCTCCAAACTTTAACGATAAATCCTGAACGTTCAAATAAACGAAATTTATTTATTCCTTCTTCAAATTGAGTTTTTATTGCGCTATAATTTTGCGTCACTGTTGAAAAAAGTAATAAGTTTCTAAATCGACATTTTTTTTGCAATAAATTTTTTAAAAATTTTTATCGCAATCAGTAATTTATAGAAATAGTTTTAATAAAAAATATTTCTTCATTTGAAAGTTCAAAACTTGTGGATCATAAAGTTTCGGGAAATATTTACTATTATTTATTTAATATTATTAATTTACTGCTGTCATTTAATATTATTTATTTACTATTGTTATTTAATATTATTTATTTAATATTATTTACTATTGACATTTTCTATTATTTATTTAATATTACTTCCTCATAGAGGAATTATTTTTTACTATTGTTATTTTCTATTATTTATTTGATATTCTTTACTATTGTTATTTTATATTATTTATTTGATATTATTTACTATTGTTATTTTCTATTATTTATTTATTTATCGTTTAGAATTATGGTTTAATATTAATTTTTTTCTACGATTTATTTATTATCGTTTATTTTAGTATTACTTTTTAAAATATTTTTTTACCACAATTTTTTATTTCGTGTTCGTTTACTATTATTTATAACAAATTCACTAAATTCACTTCTCGAGTATTTTTAACACTTTTTTTTGCTTCAAATATTTACTGACCGAGAATTAGCATACGATTTTAAATTTGTTTTTTTAATTATATTGTGTATGATAATTTCTTCAACCATTTTTGTATAAAATTTGGAACAGAAATTTTTAAAAGTATAATTTAAAGTAAAAATTTGTAGCTAAATTATTTCACTAATTGTTTGTTTATTAACGCAGCATTTTTAAGTCTTCGTTTTTGTCACTTGCAGTTTTTATCTCCTTTTTTTTTCTTTGAATCTCGATTTCGTTGTTTCTTCCTTAATTTTGCAAGTAAAGAATATTTTCATCGTCACTTTTATTTTCGATTTATTTCTCTATGTACTTTCTAAGTAGAAATCACTGCTCAATTTTTTTCTTGCGATTTTTGTTACATTTTCTCTAATGCATATGGATTTTGGCTTAAATCACTGATATGTCGTATAATAATCCATAAAATAATTTCGTTTCCTTGTGCAAAGAGAAAAAAATTCTTTCTAGAATGTTAACTAAAAATTCCGAAATGTCGGTGAATTTTTTTTGTCCTTTTTCGATAATTGGCGAAAAATTATTTACGATTTAGCTTCTTTTTTAAAGAAGAGAATCGTTATGGTATTAAAAACCAATTGTATTTTTCAATTATAAGCTTTGTGATTCCTTGCCGTCGGAACATTGCCCAGATAAGGAAACCCACCACGTTGCAAATTTGATTAAAGAAAATTATATAATTTTATTATCTTAACGTTCAGTTATAATTTTCTAATTCAGGAAAGAATTTCAAAAAAAAAGTTACTTTAAATTAAGATGGATTTTCTTTTTACTTTATATCTATTTAAGGAGTCCCTTTCTTCCACATGAAGAAAATTTTGAACACACGACGAATTCTATTTTTAACTATTCTTAAATTCAAATAAACCCCCATCGAGAAATAATCTTGAAAAGTCAGAAAAAGAAGTTCATTCACCCTACTTTATAATTTGAAACACATTTTTTCTCTCCATGCGGGATAAATAAATCACGAATGTTTCATCTCCCCTGGCATCGAGAGAGAGACGAAAAAAATACTTAGCTCTTATGAATATAGTGTTAAAAAATTTGGATTATTTTACGCGAGAAATTATTTTTATTTCTTTTCTTTTTTTTTGAGATTACGCGCGAGGGCAACGACGTTTAAGCTTGTGGAATGAGTCACTAGATGGCGACATCATGTATTCGAGAAGATGAAAGTCGAAGCCTGATTATTGTATAGCAAAATCAGGTGGTCCGACGAGAATTTTGCCCAAGGGCTTAACACCCACGCACTTATCACACGTTTTTTTTGAGATCTAACACTTAAAACTTGTTTTTTTTTGGTAAATAAAAGGGGAGCAAATCACAGAGAGATGATGATGATGATCAATGATGGTTTTCAAGTGAAACTTACCGGCGCAGCGAGGCACGTGGACAGAATGAAATCCAGTTTAAAATCGGCACTCAAATATTCGCTTGGATAAGTAGTTTTCCCCACTCCGTGTTGTCAAGAAACACGGCTGTCAATTTATACTCATCAAATAAAGAAACACACGTTAATCCCTGGGCTTATTTGGCACACTGGAGGTTGGAAAAAAAAACACGAGTCACCTTCTTCTTCACTCAAAAACTAAAAAAATTCACTGAAATCCAGAGAGCCAATTTTTTTGTCATCCAATAAACACGAATTTTTTTCTCTCTATCTTTCTCTTTTTTTTTCTCAATGGGAAGAAAATGTATTTTTCTCTTATCAAAACGCGAGAGATGTGTCTCGTGTCACGGAAGTAAAAATGCACACGACACGCGCTCCTCGTCGTGGACGGCGCGGGAATGACTTGAGCATGGCCGCGCTTGAGTTACGTGATGGAAGGGATAATTCGTCTAGGGTGGGGGGGAGACAAACACTAAAACACGAGCGCATTGAGGGGGGGTATACGAACGGGAAGAGAAGAAATGTGCAAGAGTGGGGATATGGCACGCCGCGCTTTTAAAATGAGAGTGGGGGGAGAGAGAGAATGGGATGAGAGGAGAGGAGAAAAGAGGGGGTGATGGTGGTGGTTTGGTGAGTCCAAGAGGTAACAGCCTGTCGAGCGTAGGGTCGACGTTTTGTTGTCACAAAGACCATGTTTCCATCTTGTGCTTAAATACCCGTATTCATTAACGCCAAAAATCCCAACGATTTAGTCAAGGTGGACCAAAATCTACATTTAATCTTTACTTACATAATTTATTGTTCTCACGATACTAATCTTCTTTGATTTTTTTTCCTTCATTTTATTTGTACTTTATATATATACAATCTTGTACCTATATAAATGATTCTTTTTCTTTCTCATTTTTTTTTTTTTATTGTCGTTCTGTTAATTTAGGGACAATTAAGGGAGAGAAAAAGAAACACTGATGAATAAGAGAGTGACAATTTGTTTAATTGACTGAGTAATTTAATTTAATTGATGATCATGATAGAAGTAATTACCGCATTTTAACCATCGTTTGTTTTCATTTTATTTTGTAACGGTGGTTTAGGAGAATTTTCTCACAGAAAAGTCTTTATTCAGAGGTTCTTGATGTTTCTGATTACGTTTTTTGACGTTAAATTCGTAATCAGCGACCGCGAAAACCCCCGAGTGACGAATTTTTCGAGTATTTTATCAGTTCTTGAAAAATCTTCCGCCATATTGGATCCGCCATTTTGGATTTTGAAAAACTAACCAAAAATTCGAAATCAGTGACCCCAAAAACCCCTGAGTGACAAATTTCAAGCGAATTTCGTCAGTTTTGGAAAATTTCCCGCCATACTGGATCCGCCATTTTGGATTTTGAAAAACTAACCAAAAATTCGAAATCAGTGACCCCAAAAACCCCTGAGTGACAAATTTCAAGCGAATTTCGTCAGCTTTTGAAAATTTCCCGCCATATTGGATCCGCCATTTTGGATTTTGAAAAACTAACCAAAAATTCGAAATCAGCGACCCCAAAAACCCTTGAATGACAAATTTCAAGCGAATTTCGTCAGTTTCTGAAAATTTTCCGCCATATTGGATCCACCATTTTGAATTTTGAAAAAACTGCAATGGATTCGTAATTAACAACCCAGAAACTTCCTTGTGACAAATTTGGAAGAAAATTTCAGTTTATTTTCAAAAAAAGTTTGTCATATTGGATCCTCCATTTTGAATTTCGAAAAACAAAGAAAGAAATCGTAATTAGCTACGACAAAAAGTTCCTAATGATAAATATCAAGCGAGTCTTATCGGTTCTAGAAAAATTTTCCGCCATTTTTAATTTTTAAAAATCATCAACGGATTCGTGAACAGCGATTACGAAAACTTTCCAATAGTTGAACATTGTAAGCAAATCGCAGTCGATCTACAAAAAGTCGTCTGCCATATTTGATCCGCCATTTTGAATTTTGAAAAACTATGAAGAAAAGTTTCATTCTTCTAATCCATAGAAAAGTCAGTTATTTAAAAAAATTAATAAAATTCTACACAAACCTTTAATTATTTTTAAGAAATAATAAAAATTTCACAGGAATTATTCAATTATTTTCATAAATAATAAAATTTTTACAGGGATTCAATTATTTTGGTAAATAATAAAATTCTTATTAGAAATTCAATTATTTTGATAAATAAAAAAAAATTTTTAAGAATAAATGCAATTTTCTATTATTTTATTTGAAATTGTATAAAAAATAATTGAAATTCTGCGATAAGTTTTGTTATTTATAAAAATAATTGAAAATGATTGAAATCTGATAAAGAATTTTATTGAATTTTATTTTTTAAACAATTCAATTTCTGTGAAAATGTTTATTTTTGAAAAGAATCAAGATAAATTCAGATAATAAATGAGACTCCAAAAATAATTGAAATCTGACGAAGAATTTTATAAAATTTTTTTTTTAAATAATTGAATTTCTGTAAAAATGTTTATTTTTAAAAAGAATTAAGATAAATCCAGATAAATGACACTCCAAAAATAATTGAAAATAATTGAAATCTGACGAAGAATTTTACTAAATTTTTTTTGAAAAAAATTGAATGTCTGTGGAAATGTTTATTTTTGAAAAGAATATTGAATTCTTGAGAAGATTTTTATTAAAATTTCTTAAATAATTGAATTATTTAGAAGAATTTTATTTTTCACGAAAATAATAGAATATTGTTTCGAAGATTTTTTTCAAAAATTTTTGACAAATGTAATTATTCTTAAAAATTTTATTAAAATTCGTCATAAGAATTCAATTATTTAAAAATTTATTTGTTACAATTCTTTATGAGAATTCAATTTTAAGAAACATGCAATTATTCAATAAATATTGTTTTTTTTGTATTTAAATAATTGAATTCTGGTAGAATTTTCTCATAAAAATTTATTTAAAAATGGATTTCAGTTAAAATTTTAGATTATAATTGAATTATTAAAAATAGAGCGTAAATTTTTAGAAATAATTGAATTTTGAAAAGGTTTCAGATTAAAATCTTTAAAAATTTGAATTTTTCATATTTTTAACATACAATTCTGTGGAATTAATTTTTTTTGAGAAATTTTAATTGCTGATTTTTTATATTATTTGAAGTTTTTATTTTCTTATGTATATTTAATTGAAGAATTTACGAATAATTGAAATTTCGTAAAGTTGAATATTGTAAGCAAATGGATTTGAAAATTGTCAAAGAATACTTTTTCGAAAATTAAAAATGGTCCGTAATTATTTTTCATTTTTGGTCTGTAAAGTTCGTATTTTTAAATACTTTTACTGCTTCGAGCCCTGTTTATATTCACTATTATTATTCTTTTGGTTTTATTTTTATAGTCTTTATTTTTATTCTTCTTTTTCTTTTCCCTTAAAAATTAAAATTAACTAAAGTCCTTTATTTGAAAGAAAAATATTCATATATATCATAGAGAAAAGTAATCTCGTATTTGAAAAAAGTATTTTTCTTCTCGTATGGTATATATACAAATATAATGGACTCTATATTGTACATGTTTTATTAAATTTCTCGATGAAGAAAAATATAACAGCAACAGAATCTTTTTCTCAAGAACAAAAACAAAAAGAAAAAAAAAAGAAAGAAATTGCCAGTTGATAAAATAGAAAGCAAATGTTTTCTCTTGTGTCTGGAAAAACAATAATTTTATAAGCGAAAAATGAAAGAAATTCTTTGACGTATAAAAATAACTTTTTTTTGTATAAAGAATGAGAGAGAAATTGGGATTTTTATTATTTTTTTTGGGAAAAATAATAAAGCTGTGTATGTTAAGGATTTTTATATAATATATGTAGGTATGTGTAGAGAAAAAAAAGAGATATAATATAAGAAGATATTGAATTTGAATGTTATACAATAGAAACAAAACGAAAGGATTTTCTTTCGAGTATATATATATATTATATACAGAAAGAAGTTGAGAAAAGTTCGACTCGACATGCAAGTTATGAGAATGCATAAAATACCAATGCCTTCCAACTGACATAGTGCAACCACATTTTCGCACTGGTTTTGACATTGGAAAAATGTGAAAATGCCAGATAAATTTTGATTCTCAACATTATCGGAATTTTTGTTCGTTTTTTTGAAATTTCTTTTAAGATGTTCAACGTCTTTATTATGACAGTTATTAAAATACGCCCGAAAGTTTTTTGCTTTACAAAATTTTTGATAAAAGGTGTTGTTACTTAAAGAAAAAATATGGAGGAAGTGCGAATTTTGAATCTTTTTTTAGAAGATATTTTTATTCTTGTATGTTGGAGATTCAAAAAAGCAATGAGATAAGGAAGAAAAAAGGGTTAAATACAAAAAAGATGAATAAAAAGATTCAAGGAGAAAAAAAAGTGAAATGAAAATGTGTTTTTTTAGAGACGAAAGAAAAGAAATAAAGAAGAGAATAAAATAGTAATTAAGTGAAGAAAACGGAGATTAAAATAAGGGAGGAACAGAACAATAGAAAAAATCAAACAGGAAAAGAAAGCGAAGTAAAAATTGGTAGAAAAATGTGTAGTAAAGAGGAAATTTTATGCATTAAGAGTAGAAACCTTATTTATTTAATTATTTTAATTATTATAATAATTTAAATAATTTAAATAATTATTGCAATAATTAAAATATTGAGATAAATTTTTGTAGAAAGCCACACAATTTGAATAATAAAGATCTTAAACTTTTTTGTTTGGCCTAATGGCTTATTTCAATTTTAATAATTAAAATAGCATTCATAAAGATAAAAATAATTATTATAATAATTAAAATAATAATAATTAAAATACGATAGTATCTTAATTCAAAGAAATTTTTCCCGCACGTGTACTAGGTATGCTATTTATCATCAGATTTTAATTTTCAATAATTTTTTCGCACTTGTGTACTAAACATTTTTTTTTTAGATAATACATGTTTCTATAAAAGTTATTTGCCTTCTTCTTAATCTTTTAATTACGATTCTGATGAAATATTTTATTTTTGTTTCAGGTAAGTCAAACAAACGTTCTCTATACCTATAACAAGTAAGTAAAGAAATCAACTTGATAAAATATATTTTTTGAATATTATTTACCGGAGCATAAATTTTAAATTCTTTCATATTTCTTCCTTACATTTTTTTTTGCAAAATTGTGTGATTTATTTATACACCTATTGCATAATATTGAGAAAAAATAATTTATAGAAGACTTATTATAATTTTTGCGAATAGAGAGAATTAAAAAAAATTATAGATTTGGTAAAATGTTTTTAATAATATTTCAATAAATTTTATTTATGGGTTTAGAATATACTAAATATCTGAGAATAAGAATTTTTGAATATAAAATATAAACGGGGGTGGGTTATGTAGGATCTATAGTGGGAGAGCAAGAAGATTAATTGTGTTTCATTATAAATATATCACGCCTATGCCTTCCGGCAATCAACAATATGATGCCCCATTTTTCTTTCTTTTCTCTAATCAAAAATCAAATTTGTTTTTTTAAACACGTTCGCTCCCTTTTTTAATTCTATAAAAATAATTACTTTTTCTTTAAAATGAAGTATTCTTTAATTAAGTTATAGCAAATCAAGAAAAATTATTTTATCTCTCTCTCTCTCTTTTTTTTTTCTCGCTCTTTTTTCTCTAAATATGCATTATTGAAAATTTCAAATTCAAATTAGGAAATATTTTTACTAACAGTAATATTTTATTATTTTATTTACGCTCCTAAGTGGAAATATTGTTTGGAAAATTTTCCCAGAATATTAATAATTTAAAAACATGAAATTTTGAATCAGTTTAATTTTATACGGATAAAATAAATAACTTCTTTCATTGAGAATTAGTCATACTTTATTCAGTAGAATTCGACCGGAGCAAATTAAAAATGCAGAAGTCAATATCCTTTTTTTTATATATAGAATGTTTCTTCTTCGATGTTAATTATTTATTATTAATATTGCTATTATTTTTATTATTTTTATCATCTTTGTGATTATTGTCATTATTATTATTTATAATTATTGATATTCATTTTATTATTGTTATTATTATTATTTATTGTTATCAGTATTATCATTACGTTCCAAATCTGAATTAGTTACAGGGTTGCCACAGGTCAGGGAATTCAGGGAAAAGTCAGGGATTTTCAGTAAAAGTACTGTAAAAAATTTAATTTTTAAAATTCATGAGGAAATTCTGAATTTTGACGTTTTTTTTTTGTTTGACTCGTAAACTATGAAATTACCACGAATTTTAATACAAAACCTTTAATGTTTTCTATTTCTGCCAAAAATTTCTTTTTAAATAAATACACTAAAAAAAAATTGAATTTTGGAAAAGTTACAAATGATTCCAGAAATTCAATTATTTTCAAAAGTTATAAAAATTCTTCGCAAAATTTCAATTATGTTCAAAAATTTTTTTAAAATTCTCGTCAAAATTTCAATTATTATTATAAATAATAAAATTCTTTATTGAAATTCAATTATTGAAAAAATTTTAATAAAATTCTTGGCAAAATTTCACAGGAATTCAATAATTTAATTTTTAATAAATTTCTTCGAAATAATTCAATTATTTTCATCAGTAATTAAATTTTCACAGGAATTCAATTATTTAAAATACAAAATTTCATAAAATTTTTCGATTAATATCAATTATTTAAAAAGATTTTTATAAAATTAGTCTCAAGAATTCAATTATTTAAAAAAATTTAACAAAATTATGTTCAAGAATTCAATTATTTTTATAAATAATAAAATTCTTCACACAAATTCAGTTATTTTTATAAACCTGAATAAAATTCATTGGAAGAATTGTAATAAAATTCTTCGCATAAATTCAAATATGTTCAAAAATTAAAAAAAAATTCTTGTCAAAATTTCAAGTATCTTTATAAATAATAAAATTCTTCTCCAAAATTCAATTATTCTAGAAAAATTTTAATAAAATTCTTGGGAAAATTTCAATTGCTTTCATAAATAATAAAACTCATCGCAGGATTTTAATTATTTTTGATACAATATTTTAATCAAATTTCTCGAAAAATGTAATTATTCTTAAAAATTTTATTAAAATTTGTCAAAAGAATTCAATAATTTAAAAATTTATTGATAAAATTCTTTATGAGAATTCAATTTTAACAAACATTCAATCATTCAATAAATTATTTTTTTTAAATTTAAATAATTGGATTTTTCTAGAATTTTCTTATAAAAATTGATTTAAAAATAAATTACCGAATAATCGAATAATCGATTTATTATTTATAAAAATAATTGAATTATTGCAACGAATTTTATTACATTTCTTTTAAATAATTGAATTTTTTTGAGAAATTTTACTACTTGTAAAGATAATTGAATTTTTGCGGAGGATTTTATTAGGATTTTTGTAAATAATTAACTTTTTTTGAAAAATTTTATGGTAATTTAAATAATAATATTCTTAAAAGTTGTTAAATTTCAAATTTGAATGTTTTGAAGAATTTGAATTCCTACAGAAAAATAATAATGATTAAATATTTATTTAAAAAAGAAGTTATTGATGTTATTCAAAAAATTTTACTTTTGAAGAAATTTGTAAATAAATGTAATAGAACATTTTTTTGAGTATCTAATAATTTTTAGAGTGAATCAGAATATTCTTTAGGGTCAGGGGAAAAGTGAAAATTTTGTCTGAAAATCAGGGAAAAATAAAATTAAATATTTGTAGCAACCCTGAGTTAACAATTAATTAGTTATAAATAAATAACTGATAATTAGTCTTCACCAATTAATTTCTAGAAAAATTACTACTTGAATCATTGACTGATTTTTTATTATCAAATTAGTTATTTGTAAATAATTCCAATTTAGAGAGTATCATTATTATTTTTATTATTATTATTGTCATTATGAAAAAAAAAGATTTTGTTTCTGTATCCAAAAAGCGATTTATCATAATTGAATTAGTCACATGGCATATGCTTTAAGAAGAAAAAGAAAAATAGACAAAAAAGAAAGAAATATAATTGTATCAATAGAATTTCATGAAGATAGATTGCTTGTTAGATTTTCGAACCATATGTTTAGATTTGTATCTTGGGAAATTCAAGTCACTTTCCCCTACGTGTAGATTAAAGAGATCTAATTTTATATTACATATACACATTTCAACTATAATTAGCTACCCATAATATCAATTTTAATTAATTTGTTAATCATTCTTTAGATCATTGTATGAATTTTTTGTATATTCACGATATTATCAATAAGCTAATTAACAAGAAATATAATATATGTAATAATGAACAATAGCTGAATGCCTAAACATGAAATTTGAAAGAAAGGTACGTGTAGAAAATGAAACAGAAAATAATAATAATAATAAAAATAATAACAATGACAATAATGATAATAATATTTTTATAAGTAAAACGATACAATTTTGTCACTATCAAATTGATACCAAATCTGTTAAATCAATTTTTAATTTGATCCACATTTTTTGGTATCAATTCGTAGCAATTTGAAACTGTTTAGTTAACACTGTTATTAATAATAATCGCTATTGACTTAGAGAGTTCTAATTAAAAGAAAAGAAAAAGAAGGAAAGAATTTAATACACAAGAAATAAAAAAAATAAAAAAAAAAATTTGGCAACATTTATCAATTATAAAACAAGATTATCTCACACATGTGGGACAAGGGAATTGCATTGCTCTCAAATATATGAGCTTATATTGCAGTGAAATTTTGAGAGGACCACCACTGAATATATATATATTTTCCCTGCTGTAAATTTAAATGTTTGAGATAAATCTTTCATGGAGGTAATAAGAACGAAAGTGGGCAAACATAAACACATAAACAGCTTAATTGAAGAACGAAACGCGGTAAGCCGCGTACGTAATCCGAGGTTGTTTAGAACGGGCTTAAGTAATCCCAAACTGGTTAAGTCAAGTATAAGTTAATTCACTTGGGCGCTTGGAATCGCTGTAACGTAACCGCAACACAACTCCATCGATCCTCATTTTAGCTCTATATATATATATATATACATATATTTCCCATGTAGAAAATTTGGTTTTCAACTCTTGACGTTTATACGTCGAGCATTCCGCCGGCAAAACTTATCTTCTATTTGACATGCCCGATCCAAATTTAATTAACAATTTAATCAACCTCCACGACATATTGCGCCTAATTTCATTTTATATTGAAATCCTCCTTCGTTTTCGTCATCATATTTTATTTTCCAATAGTCTCGCGAAATTTGTCAATTTAGATTTAATACACGTTTAAAAATAATGTACCAAAAAAAATTAGGTTTTATAATTTTTGTCGACTATTGAACAAAAAAGTAGTAAGTAATCTTCCTTAGTTTACGATTCAACTTTTCATTATTTGTCATATCAGGATTCGCATTCATCTACTAAAACCTACTATTTACTACTTTTTACGTAAGACTATACTATTTGGATACATTTTTAGATTTCAGCCACTAAAAGTTACTATTTCTGTTTTTTTTTAAATTTCCACTACTTTAAATTCGCTAATACTAGAAACCAAAAAACTATTCTCAAAAAATATAATCAAATTCTTTAAAACGATTCAATTATTTTCAATATCTAGTATTTTCGTAAAATTTCGTAAAAGAATTAAATTATTTTTTAAAATTTTAATAAAATTCCTTGCAACTATTCAATTATTTTCATAAATAATCAAATTTCCACAGGAATTCAATTAATTTAAAATAGCATTTTCAAAAAAAATTTCGAAAAAATTAATTATTTAACAAAATTTTTATACAATTCTTCACAATAATTCAAATACTTTCACTAATAATAACATTTTTCATGGAAATTCAATTTTTAAAAATTTTTTTTATAAAAGTCTAAGCAAGATTTTAATTATTTTCATAAATAATAAAACTCGTCAAAGAATTTTAATTATTTTTGATACAATTTTAAATTAATTAATCGAAAAATTCAATTATTTAAAATATAATTTTCATAATATTTATTCTATTTCGAAAAACTTAATTATTTAAAACAAAGTTTATAAAATTCTTATGCAGAACTAAATTATTTTCAAAAATAATAAAATTCTTTACAGGATTTCAATTATTTTTAATAAAATTTTTAATAACAACTATTCAATTATTTTCATAAATAATAAAATTCTCGGAAGGATTAGATTATTTTTTTAAATTTTAATAATATTCTTAGCAACTATTCAATAATTTTCATAAATAATAAAATTTTCGGAAGGATTTCAATTATTTTTTAAAATTTTAATAAAATTCTTAGCAACTATTCAATTATTTTTATAAATAATAAAAAATATCACAGGGTTTTAATTATTTTTAATAAAATTTTACAGGAATTGCTCAAAGAATGTAATTATTTTTAAAAATTTAATTTCAATTCCTCGAAAAGATTAATTATTTAAAAAAAAGTTTTTTAAATTCTTTGAAAGAATTCAATTCTTTACAAAAATATTAGAATTTTTTACAGGAATTCAATTATTTTCAAATATTTAAATAAAATTGTTTAAAAGAAATTAAATTTTTTAAATACAATTTTAATTTAATTTTTTTGAAATAATTCAATTATTCTTTTAGATTTTTTAAAAATACTTCCCAAGAATTCAATTATTTAAAAAAAATTTAATAAAGTTCTTCGCAAGAATTTAATTATTTTAAGGCATTTTAATAAAATTCTTTGCAAAATTTAATTATTTTCATAAATAATAATATTCATTACAAGAATTCAATTATTTATAAAAGTAATAAATTTTTTCTTGGCAATTTAATTATTTTAAAAAATTCTAATAAAATCTGTCGCAAGAATTCAATTATTTTCATAAATAATAAAATGCTATTTAGGAAATTAATTATTTTCATAAATAATAAAACTCTTATCTGGAATTTAATTATTTTTGAAAATTTTAATAACATTCATCGCACGATTTTAATTACTTTATGCAATTTTATAAGAATTGCTGAAAAATTTGTTTAAAAAATATTCTTAAAAATTTAATTTTAATTCCTCGAAAATATCAATTATTTAAAAGAATGTTTTTTTAAAATTCTTTGAAAAAATTCATTTATTTACAAAAATATTAGATTTTTTCACAGGAATTCAATTATTTTCAATTATTTTCAAATATTTTAATAAAATTGTTGGGGTGAAATCAATTATTTTAAATACAATTTTAATTAAGTTTTTTTTTGAAATAGTTCAATTATTCTTTTAAATTTTAATAAAATTCTTCCCAAGCATTCAATTATTTACATAAATAATTCTTCCAAACAATTCAATTATATCGATAAATAACAAAATTATTCCCGAAAATTCAATTATTTTGAGGCATTTTAATAAAATTAGTTGCAAAATTCAATTATTTTCATAAATAACAATATTTATCAAAAGAATTCAATTATTTTTAAAAGTAATACATTTTTTCTTGGAAATTCAATTATTTAAAAAAATTCTAATGAAATCGTTCGCAAGAATACAATTGTTATACAATAATTATATTATACAATACAATTATTTTCATAAATAATAAAATTCTTCTCAGGAATTCAATTATTTTTGAAAATTTTAATAAAATTCATTGCAGGATTTCAATTATTTTTAATACAATTTCACAAAAATTGATTAAAAAATGTAATTACTCTTAAAAATTTAATTTCAATTCCTCGAAAAAATCAATTATTTAAAAGAATGCTTTTTAAAATTCTTTGGAAAAATTCAATTATTTACAAAAATTTTAGAATTTTTCACAGGAGTTCAATTACTTTCAAATATTTTAATAAAATTGTTCGGAATAAATTAATTATTTTAAATACAATTTTAATTAAAATTTTTTTTCGCAATTCAATTATTTTCATATAATTTTCAAACAAAATTCAATTATTTAAAAAAATGCTTGTAAAAATTTTTGTAAGAATTTAATTCTTTTCATGAATAATAAAAATTTCTTAGGAATTCAATTACTTAAATTACCTATAATTTGCATAAAATTAGTTGAAAGAAATCAATTTTAAAATTTTTATGAAATTCTTCACAAGAATTAAATTATTTTTACAAATATTTAAATTCTTTCATGAATACTAAAATTCGTTGCAGGAATTCAATTTATTAGCAGGATAAGAAAGAAGTGGATATTTTTGATGAAAGTTAGGAAAAAGTCAGGAAAATAAAATATATAATGGAATTTTTGTCAGTTTTGTGAAGTGTCTAAAACGAGTTTTTTTTGGTTGTCAAGTTTAATTTTTCGAAAGCTACATTTTTACTACTTCTTTTTAGTTTGAAAACTACTTTTTGCAACTTTTTTTAAAATTAATTATCGAGTGCGAAGTCTGCCCATATTGAAAATTGGAGAATCTTTCTTCCGGAAAATCTTTTGGAAAATTTCAGTTACACCATCAAAGTTTTGGTAAATTTTATAACCGAAGAACAGATGAATAAAAAAAAATTCCGTAAATTTCATATCGAATATTGAGAAGTGTGTAAATTTTCCTCTAAACGTTCATTATTATAATTTTTTTTATTTAGCGAAACTAAAGGACAAAAGGAAAATACTAAGTACACATGTGGTTGTCAAAGAACCCTTTACGCCAATGAACGATACAACTTCAAAGAGTTCTTTGGTAATGTGATGTTTCCTCGCAAATGAGTCTATTCATGTGGGTGCACGACATACACACACACACAGAATAATCCAAATGGAGCGTGACATAACAAAAACATTCTCTCAATTTCTGTAACTTCATACATATGATACCTGCTGTCAAAAGCAAGTGCGCATTATATGCTATACATTATCAACAGAAAGTAAATACAACAATGTAACACCCATTATGTCACTATTATGTATTATATTTATATTTGAGGTGTTGGTGCAATTTTCTTTCTTTTTTTTTTTTTGTTCGCAAATATAATGTTGGGAATTTCTTTAATGGTAGTAATTGTTATGTAGAAAGTCACTTGGGGCTGAAGAAAGGATGTACTGGAGGAAAGGGGAAAAGAGAGTGAGTGAGAGAAAGAGAGAGAGAGAGAGAGAGAGAGAGAGAGAGAGAGAGAGAGAGAGAGAGAGAGAGAGAGAGAGAGAGAGAGAGAGAGAGAGAGAGTGGTAGTAGTGGGAGGGAATGGGAAGGGGAGAGGAAACGAGGCAGGGCACGGACACAACGGATTTAATATAGAACCCGAGGAAATTGGATTTAAATAAATTTGAATACTTCTGAAATTAAAGCCCCTCCATGATATCTCCATAGAAACGTAATAACGCGAGGCACCGCCCCCATTTTCCAACCCCCGCCTCCACCCTCTTGCCCCACTTTCTTCTTTACAATATCGCTCTTCCTATTTGCGTATACTTACACTGCACTTCTAGTTTCTACAATAAATCTCTCAAAAAATTTTTCCCTCTTTCACTATATATATATTTTTTTTTAATTCGATGCAAAACTTAAATTAAAGCGTCATTTTTTTTAATATACAGTCAAGATCATTTTAAGATTTTTGTGCTCCAAGCATTGACTGATACTTAATATATTTTCAATATTCAAAATTATAAATATTAAAAAAATATTCAAAATTATTTCAAGAGCATTTTTGACACAGGACTCTCTAAATCTGCCCTATAAATTTGAATCAGTTGACAATAACTGATTTAGAAGCAAAAAGTCAGTCACTAATTTAAATAGTAATATTTCTACTGACAATTACAGGGTTGCCACAGGACAGGAAAGTTAGGGAATTTAGGAAAAGTCAGGGAAATTAGAATTAGTCGGGGGAATTAAGGGAAAAGTCAGGGATTTTTATTAAAAGTACTGGAAAAAAATAAATTTTTAGAATTTCTAAGAAAATTCTGAATTTTCGTTTGCCTCATAAAATATGAAATTACCACGAATTCTATAGTACAAAACCTTCAATTATTTCTATTTATGACAATAATTTCTTTTTAAATAACTTAATTTTTCAAGAACTATCATAAAATTATGACTTATAAATTATTTATTGAATAATTTTTACAATTTTCATAAATTTTTCATACCAGATTTATAAAAGAATTTTATTTAAAAATACTAAAAAAAAAATTGAATTTTGGAAAAGTTACAAATTATTCCAGAAATTCAATTATTTTCAAAAGTTCTAAACATTCGCAGAAATTCAATTATGTTCAAAAATTGAAAAAAAATTCTTGGCAAAATTTCAATTATCTTTATAAAGATAATTGTAAATAAATAAGTAAATAAATTTTTTCGAAATAATTCAATTATTTTCATAAGTAATAAAATTTCCACAGGTATTCAATTATTTAAAATACAAAATTTAACAAAGTTCTTTTCAAGAATTCAATTATTTTTTTAAAAAATAAAATTTTTTACCGAAATTCAATTATTTTTATAAACTTGAATAAAATTCATTGTAAGAATTCAATTATTTAAAAGAATTTAATAAAGCTCTTTTCAAAAATTCAATTATTTTTATAAACTTGAATAAAATTCTTCATCGAAATTCAATTATTTTTAAAAATTCTAATAAAATTCTTATCAAAACTTTACAGGAATTCAATTATTTACAAAATTATTAATAAATTTCTTCAAAATAATTCAATTATTTTCATAAATAATAAAATTTTCACAGGGAATTAAATTATTTAAAATACAAAATTTAATAAAATTTTTCGAAAAATATCAATTATTTAAAAAGATTTTTATAAAATTCGTCGCAAAAGAATTAGATTATTTACAAAAAAATTTAACAAATTTCTTTTCAAGAATTAAATTATTTTTATAAATATAATAAAATTTTTCATCGAAATTCAATTATTTTTATAAACTTGAATAAAATTCGTTGGAAGAATTAAATTATTTTCAAAAGTAATAAAATTCTTCGCAGAAATTCAATTATGTTCAAAAATTAAAAAAAAAATTCTTGTCAAAATTTCAAATTTTAATTATTTTCAAAAATAATAAAACTCATCGCAGAATTTTAATTATTTTTGATACGATATTTTAATCGAATTTCTCGAAAATGTAATTATTCTTAAAAATTTTATTAAATTTTGTCAAAAGAATTCAATTATTTAAAAATTTATTGATAAAATTCTTTATGAGAATTTTAACAAACATTCAATTATTCAATGAATTATTTATTTTTTAATTTAAATAATTGAATTTTTCTAGAATTTTCTAATAATTTTTAGAGTGAATCAAAATATTCTTTAGGGTCAGGGAAAAGTGAAAATTTTGTCTAGAAACAATTTTTTAAGTAATTGATTTTTTCGAGTAATTGTGAAATTAAATTTTTAAGAAGAATGGAATTTTTTGAGCAATTCCTGTAAAATTGTATTAAAAATAATTGAAATTCAGCGATGAATTTAATTATTTATGAAAATAATTGAATAATTGCTAAGAATTTTATTAAAATTTAAAAAAATAATTGATATCCTTCCGAGAATTTTATTATTTATAAAAATAATTCAATTTTGGATGAATTTTATCAATTTTTTTAAAATAATCGAATTGTCACTAATTCAAAAGCAAAAAGTCAGTCACTAATTAAAATTTAGAGAGATAGTAATTCAAATTAGTAAATATTTTTACTAATTCATATTTAGAGAACTGCAAAAAAATATTAAATCAACTAAATATAGTTAAATAAATGTAAATAAATCAAATGACTAAAGACACGAACTGTATAATGAATAAATAAATAAATAATGACTGAAGATGCAATCATAAATAAAAAGAAGATAAAATTTAATAATATGATAATTTAATAATAAATTTTAATGTGAAAATTGACATTAAATTCTGATATAAATTTATATATTGTAATAGAATAGACTCGCAAATAGGGCATTACGCGATTTATAAATGCAGTAAATTTAAATACAGTCTCTCTCTCTCTCTCTCTCTCTCTCTCACTCTCTCTCTCTCTCGAAACTTTGCACTCAAAAGTCGTTTAGAGATTTTGATTGAATTATAAAGGCTTCTAGAATAAATTACTTACGTTATCGACTTGAAATACTTTTACACCGTAAAAGGATGAAAAGTTTTTAATTAAGAAAATTACAATAAAGTTACGAGCTTTTCATGTTTAACGTAGAAAAAAAAATTTTTCAATTTTCATATACATTTTAATCATATTTGCCCATATATTCTCACAATATTGTGTGCGGAACTTTACTCAGACTTTAATATTGGTTTTTTACTCTCTCTCTCCCTCCCTCCCTATATCACCCTCTCTAGCACACTATTTTCCTTTATTTTCATTGAGAGTCAAGTTTCCGTTATTATAGGTGAAATGTTTTCATATTTATTTTTCATTAATTTTGACCTCTTTTTTCTTCTTTCTCTCCAACCCAACTACCCCATTCTTTTTTTCTAAGCTTATATTTTTTTTAATATATAATACACGGTTGCTAAGTGCAAGTTTGTATTTACAGTCAGTTAGCTGATGCAGGATTTTAAAACTAAACTCCAAACAAGCAGACAAGACGATGTTTACGAACAGTTGCCCTTACGAATAGATAAATAATCTTAATTGGCTACGCCTCACAAATCTCTCGATCTTAATTGCGCCACTTGATAAAGCAATGCTGCCATTACTGTTGTTTGGCTTCTGCTGCATTAAAGGAGCTTTTTTGTCGCTATATTCGATTCTTTTGTTTCTTTAAATATATCTCGAGATTCTCTAAATTATGCGGGTGACTTTCGCGAATTTCTTCAATTCTATATATGAAATTAATTATATATCAGAGTCAGTAAACTAATTGTAAGTAAAATTATTACTAAATTATTTGGAGGACAACTTTTCGTCATTTTATTAGTAAGTTTCTACTAATTCACTAGCTTAATTTGAATCAGTTAAAAATCATAGTTTTATTTTAACTGATTATCAGTGACTGACTTTTTGATAAAAGAAAACTTTTTTTTTTAAAAGAAGACTTTTTGCTAACTGAGAAATTAGTTAAACTTGACTAATTGAACCAGTCAAAAGAAAATTTACTGAAAAACCAGTTATTTTTAAATGACAATCAATTATTTAAAACTACTTCAGGGTTGACACAAAAATTTAATTTTGTTTTTTCCTGACTTTTCCCTGATTTCCAGACAAAATTTAGACTTTACAATAATTCAAAACAACTAATTCAATTATTTTCATGAATAATAAAATTCTTCGCAGGATTTCAATTATTTTTAATACAATTTTACATGAATTGCTCAAAAAAATGTAATTATTCTTAAAAATTTAATTTCAATTCCTCAAAAAAATAAATTATTTACAAAAATATTAGAATTTTTCACAGGAATTCAATTATTTTAAAATATTTTAAATTGTTCAAAAGAAATCAATTATTTTAAATACAATTTTAATAAAATTTCTTTGAAATAATTTAATTATTCTTTTAGATTTTAATAAAATTCTTCCCAAGAATTCAATTATTTCTATAAATAACAAAATTATTCCCGAAAATTCAATTATTTCGAGGCATTTTAATTAAATTCTTTGCAAAATTTAATTATTTTCATAAATAACAATATTTATCAGAAGAATTCAATTATTTTTAAAAGCAATTAATTTCTTCTTGGAAATTCAATTATTTAAAAAAAATTTAATAAATTCGTTCCCAAGAATTCAATTATCTTCATAAATAATAAAATTGTTCTCTGGAATTCAATTATTTTTGAAAATTTTAATAAAATTTATTGCAGGATTTCAATTATTTTTAATACAATTTTATAGGAATTGCTCAAAAAATGTAATTATTCTTAAGAATTTAAATTCAATTCATCGAAAAAATCAATTATTTAAAAACATGTTTTCTTAGAATTCTTTGGATGAATTCAATTATTTACAAAAATATTAAAATTTTTCACAGGAATTCAATTATTTTCAAATATTTAAATAAAATTGTTCGAAAGAAATCAATTATTTTAAATACAATTCTAATTACATTTTTTTGAAATAATTCAATTATTCTTATAGATTTTAATAAAATTCTTCCCAAGAATTCAATTATTTACATAAATAATTATTCAAAAGAATTCAATTCTGTCGATAAATAACAAAATTATTTCGGAAAATTCAATTATTTTGAGGCATTTTAATAAAATTTTGTGCAAAATTCAATTATTTTTATAAATAACAATATTCATCACAAGAATTCAATTATTTTTAAAAGTAATACATTTTTTCTTGGAAATTCAATTATTTAAAAAAATTCTAATAAAATTGTTCCCAAGTATTCAATTATTTTCATAAATAATAACATTTTTCTCAGGAATTCAATTATTATTTTTGAAAATTTGAATAAAATTCTTTGCAACTATTCAATTATTTTCATAAATAATAAAATTAATTGCAGGATTTCAATTATTTTTAATACAATTTTATAGGAATTGCTCGGAAAATATAATTATTCTTAAGAATTTAATTTCCATTCATCGAGAAGAAATCAATTATTTATTAGAATGTTTTTTAAAATTCTTTGGAAAAATTCAATTATTTACAAAAATATTAGAATTTTTGACAGAATTTCAATTATTGTTAAAAATTTTAATAGAATTATTGTTAAAATTTAATTATTTTTAAAAATTTTCACAATTCAATGATTTTCAATATCGACTACTTTCATAAAATTTCCATACAAAATTCAATAATTTAAAAAATTTTTGTAAAAATTTTCGTAAGAATTCAACTCTTTGCATAAATAATAAAAATTTCTCAAGAATTCAATTATTTAAATTACAATTTGTATAAAATTCATCGATAGAAATCAATTATTTAAAAATTTGGACAAAATTCTTCGCAAGAATAAAATTATTTTTATAAGCATTTAAATTCTGTCATGAGTTATAAAATTCGTTGCAGGAATTCAATTTATTAGCAGGATAAGAAAGAAGTAAATATTTTTTTGATGAAAATTAGGAAAAAGTCATGAAAATAAAATATAGAATGGAATTTTTGTCAGTTTTGTGAAGTGTCTAAAACGAGTTTTTTGGTCAAGTTTAATTTTTCAATAACTACTTTTTTTATTACTTTTTTAAAATTAATTATCGTACCAAAATTTACAAAATTATTAAAAATTACTAGTTATTAGTAAAATTAACTAAATTATTAAAAATTATTATTAATTAATAAAATTCACTGACTTATTAAAAATATAATAGATACAGAATGGAAGAATTTTAATTACGTTCATTAAATTTGTTTTTCATTAAAAATTGATGAATTTCTTTGCAATTTAATTAAAATATTATATAGTGATTGGTATTTGTTTAAAATACACTTTCTGGCAAATTAATTACTTAATTATGAGGATTAATTAAAAATTTGATAGAAATGAAACTTTCGAATATATACTTAATGAAATGTTAATTAAAAATAATTAATTGTTTATTCTTACCGCTTGCTCTAGTTTGGCTTTCATATTTTTTTCTATACTGTTGGCAAACTAACCTGAAACAAAGAAAAAAAAATACAATTGAAATAATTTCGTAAGAAAAAGAATTGTAGTATTAAATTTAAAATTTCCAGGTCGGTATAGGGGAAGGTAACCTTAAAAATGTAGGTTAAAATTTAAAGGTCAAATGAAAAAGTATAACTTTAACATTTGTGCAAAAATTCACAGATATATCGTGAAGGGTACAGGGGGGAGGGAGATTTCTCGTTCAATTTATAGGACACAACAGACGGAATATATATATACTCAAAATTCAGGTCACATGTTGCTGGTCAAATTTCGTAAGATAAACAAATATTTCTTAAAGTAAAAGTGAAAGTTTATTAAAATCCATCGTAGTGAAAATGAAAGTGAAAAAAAATTGTCAAAGGGAAAGTGAAAATTTGTCAAAGAGAAAATAAAAATGTATTATAATTTTTTTCTCTTTCATTTTCATTTTATAAAATGAAAATGAAAGAGAAAATAAAAAAATTCTTTCATTTGGAAAAAATTTTCAAATATTTCGATAAATTTCATTATTTTACTATCACGTATACATAATTTTATCCCAAATTACTCGCATATTATATAAATATTTTTTTTTTCTAAAATACAGGTTTTTGCGCATTTTGCTTTTTAATTTACTTCTTTTTTTTTTTTGTTCTTTTCGTATTCAAATGTTTGTATCTTTATTTTAATTAGGATAAGAACTGCTTTTCGTATAAATAATTTATAGTTTGATAATTCCCGGGGGGGAAAAGAAGGAGTTTAACTAGTTTTTTGTCGATATCAAGAGAACAATAACGGTCATTATTCTAACGTGGCAAAAATAAAACGAAAAAAAAGAACAAAAAAGTTTTTATATACATTTATATGTATGTATAATGCGTATAGGGTCCTCTTTTCCATCTGACTATGTAGTAATGATAGTCCTTTTCATGTACAGTGGTGGATAAGGTGGGGGGTAGGGGAGGAGGGAAGACGAAACTTATATTTACGTCATTATCTCGAGTACAGGGTGTCCCCTCCCCTCTCCCTCATTATTTCTGATTTTCTGTTATTAGGATCTTTTTAATACTCGTGTGCGCATCTTTCTTATATTCTTAACTTGTATATATATATGCAAATTATATTTTATTAAAGATCGTTTTGATTTTATTTTTTTTTTCATGGTACAAACAATGTGTGTATTATTATTTTTGTTGAAAAAATTTTTAATCATTATTTCTATAGGAAGTTGTGTATTTATGGAATATAAAAAATTTAACAGGGTTGCCACAAAAATTAAATTTTATATTTCTATCATTTTTCGGAAAAAATTTTGTTTTTTCTCTGAAGCTAAAGAATATTTTGATTCACTCGATAAATTATTAGATACTCAACAAAAAATATTCTGTTATTTTTATTTACGAATTTTCATCTTTTTTCTCTATAAATTTAAACAGAAATAACTTATAAAGTTATACAATATGAAACAGTAATTTATAAATACAAGAATATGAAAATAAGATAAATAACGAATATGACTAAATAAAGAAAAATTAATAATAAAATAACTTAATAGTGATGAGAGAAAATAGGGTAATTAAATTTAAAGAAAGATATTAAAATAATTTTAGTTCTTTTTTTAATTTCTCGTTTAATTATTTTCTGAGATTATTTCACTTAATTGGAATTATTTTTAATTGCATTTGTGGAAGTATCTATTGTTTTGAAAATAAGGTCAAAGTTTTATATTATTTTTTCTTTGATTAAAAATTGCATTATTCTATTTTTATTTTATGCATTTTATACACAGCTTTTAATATATGAAAATAATAATAAATATTTTTATCTTGATATTTATTATAAATTGATGAAGATAAACAAGAGGTTTATATTTTATGCAGAGCTCGAACTAGTTTCGTAAATCCCGTAAAAGTCATATTTTTTAAAAGAAAGGTCCGTAAATTCCGTAATTTGATTGAAAAAGCAAGAAAAGTTCGTGAATTTAAACGACATAATTTGGAGAATTTTTGAAAAGTTACAAATAATTGCAAAAATTCAATTATTTTCAAAAGAAATAATATTCATTGCAGAAATTCAATCATGTTCAAAATTTTTCAAAAAATTCTTATCAAAATTTCAATTATCTTTATGATTAATAGAATTCTCCAAAATTTAATTATTTTCAAAAATTTTAATAAAATCCCTGAAAATATTGAATTATTTTTATAAGTAGTAAAATTCACTGTAAAAATTAAATTATTTTTCATAAATAATAAAATTCTTCTTAGGAATTCAATTATTTCGAATACAATTATTTTCTAAAAATTTTAATAAAATTCAAGAATTAAATGTTTAATTTCAATTATTAAGAAACAGGATTATTGTAAAAATTTGAAAGAAATATTGTTCATGTAAAATTCAATTACTTTGAAAAATTTCAATTAAAATTATTAAAGAAACTCCATAATTTTAAAGAAAGTCAAAAAAATTCTTCAAAAGAATTTAATTAAGATTATGACAAATTTTAATAAAATTCTCCCCGAAAATTCAATTATTTTTATTAATAATAAAATTTCCAAGGGAATTTAATTATTTTTAAACACAATTTTCATAAAATTTAAAAAAAAACAGTTATTTAAAATGATTTTTATAAAATTCTTCGTAAGAATTCAACTATTTTTGAAAATTTTAATAAAATTCGTTGCAAGAATTTAATTATTTTTAAAAATCTCGGCAAAAATTTCAATTATTTTAAAAAATTTTCCTTAATTCAATGATTTTTAATATCTACTATTTCAATAAAATTTTTCCAAAGAATTTAATTATTTAAAAACTTTTTAATAAAATTCTGCGCAAACATTTAATTATATTCATAAAATAATAAAAATTTCATAAGGAATTCAATTATATTTACAAATTTTTTACAAATTTGATCGTAATAATTTCATTATTTTCATAAATAATAAATTTTTTACAAAGATTCAATTATTTTTAGAAATAATAAAATTCTTTTTAGAAATTCAATTATTTTCATAAATAGGATAAAATTCATTGCAGAATTTCAATTATTTTTAATACATTTTTAATCGAATTCCTCGATAAATGTAATTATTTTAAAAAATTTTATCACAATTTGTTAAAAGAATTGAATTAGTTAAAAATTTGTTGAGAAAATTCTTTATGAGAATTTAATTTAAAGAAACATTCAATTATTCAATAAGTTATTAATTTTTGTATTTAAATAATTGAATTCTAATTAAATTTTCTTTTAAAAATTGATTTAAATATAAATTTTAGTTAAAATTTTATAGATAATAATTAAATGTTAAAAGCATTATATAGCATGAATTTTTAAAAATAATTGAATTCTGAAAAGGTTTCAAATTAAAATTTTTGAAAATTAAAATTTGAACTAACTATTTGTGAAATTAAATTTTTACAAGGTTTAATTGAATTTTTAAAAAAAATTTTTGAAGTTATTTTCTAATATATATTTAATTGAAGAATTTTGGAATAATTGAAATTTCGTAAAATTGAATTGTAAACGAATGGATTTGAAAATTTTCAAAGAACTTTTTCGAAAATTAATAAAGAATAATTGTTCAAAGAAGAATTTTAGTTAAAAATTATAGAAAATAATAAATCAATATAAATGTTGAAAATAATTTTGAAGAAGTTGCAGTAACAAAATTCTTATAAAATAAAATAATGCTTTTATCAATGTGCCATCTTTAATTATTATAAAACTTGAAGAAATCGACTAAATTATAATAATAATTAATAAATTATAAGTAGGATAATTGTAATATAATTTTATTAAAAATATTTTCTTTAATAATTAATTTTTTTTTTCTAAATTGTTATATGACTGTTGATTGTTTCTGGTAGAATTGTCTGTTGATTGAAAAAAAAGTGGAAAATTTTCTCTGGATATTAAAAAATATGACAATGTATATATAAATGTTTAAATAATTTTCTAACTGTATATTGAAAATTTCATGTTTCAATATCAGTAGAGGGAGAGAGAAAGAGAAACACAAACACGTGGGAAATTAACAACAAAAGTTTAAACTGGTTTATTTTATCGTCACATATAAAAATAACCTCATTATTAATCTTTTATTTACTCATCACTAAGTATTTTAATTGTTATGCATAATAATTAACTAATAATTTATGGAAAAACACTAACCAATGTTTCCTCAAATGAAAAGTAACACTTTTTTTCCTTATTATTATAATTCTATTTCAATTTTTAGAAAATACGAATTTTTATTTTTTCTGTAAATTAAATTCTTTTTGCAATAACAATAATTAACAATCATAATAATAAGAATAAAAATAATAAGAATAACAGTAAAAAAAAATAATAATAAGAATAACAATAATAAGAATAACAATAATAAAAATAACAATAATAACAATAACAATAATAAATTAATAATAATAATAATAATTATTAAAAATAATAATAATGAACAAATTATGAACTATTATTGTTAACTATTAACCTATTATTCTTAACTTATTAATTTTAATTCGGTTTTTAACCGAAAGGCAAGTAAATAAATATTTTTTATTGTAAAATTTCTAAATATATATTTTGAATATAAAAAAATATTTTTAAAAAAGTAAATGTATAAATTTATTTATTTATTTGTGTCCGGAGTCAAAACATGAGGAAAGCTTTAAAATTTATGTAAAAATACCCAGATTTAGAAGTAAACAAAATCTTAAAAATTTAGGTCAAAATAGAAATAAAAAAATTAAGAAATAAAAGGTTATCTTTTTAAGAACTCAATTTAATGTGGGGAAGAAAATGGTTAAAATAGAATATATTTTCGTATATATGTGGCATATGGAGAAAAGAAATAATGTTTTACGTTAGTTCGCTAACGAGGAGCAAAGTAGCCATACGGAAAAGTTGTAATCGTTGATCTTTGTTGGCGATCTGGTAACAAGTCGATAAATTCACTAGTTGCCACTCGAACGAGAGAGTGCACATAACGATTTTACGATATGTGTTGTACACAGGACACATGTCGATACATCGAGAGAATGTCACCGTCAAAAAGAAAAGACAAGAGTAATGTGGTTTAAACTCTTGCGCCAAAAGAGACCTATCATCAATTTATTTGGTTATTCAAAATTTCCTCTTTTTTTCCCTCTCTCTTTTTATCCACTTTAACTGACTTTATTTTGTTCACAATATATTGACACTTTCATTTTTTTTATCCACTTTTTTCCTCCTGTCAATTTTTCTAAATTAATTAAATACAATTATCCACTTTTTTCCTCGTGTCAATTTTTCTAAATTAATTAAATATTATTTTCATTTATTTTTGTTTTAACCAAAACCATTTTTTGAGTTCTTATTTAGTAATAATAAATAATCCAAACACTATATTTTCACCTCATAGAACTATTTAATTACTATTTTTAATTTTTATTGATAAGTTACTTTCACTTATTTCGTTAGTAAATTTAAAATTAAAATCCGTTTGTATAAATTGTCGAACTCTATAAATTTCATTATAAATAATTGTAGAATTACTCTCCACCTGCGAACGCCAAGGTCACCGCCAGATGGCAGTTCAGTTGAAAAAATCAGATTCCTCGCCACCTGGTGGCGACCTTGACGTTCTCAAGTGGAGAAATTAATTCTAAAAGAAAATTCTAAAAGAAAATTAATTTTAATTAATTAATTGTTCGAAAAAAATGTATTATTTTGAAAAGTTTGGATAAATTTCTGCATAAGAATTGAACTTTGGCGTTAATTCTAAAAGAGAAAATATTTTAAAATAAAGAGTCTAAAAAAAAAGATTGGAATAAATAATCGAAAAAAATAGATTAAAATAAATAATCTAAATTAAGTAAAAAAATTAAAATAAATTTACATTTTTACCCTCGTTGGTGGTTATAATAAAAATTATTTTCCACAAAAAAGAGCATTGTTTTGTTATTGTATTGGAGTAAGGGATGTAAAAATTGTATTATACGTGTGTAAAATGCTATTACGATAAAAAGTTTAAATAAAAAAGAAGTGAATAATGTTCCAGGTTTTGTTGAATATATATATACATATACATTTACGTTAAAACAGGAAATATTTTATTTTTCCCGACATAATATTGAGAGAAATTTTTTTTTTATTGCATGCATAAAATTCGTTGAAAATAACTGGTGATTTATGTTAAAATTAAAAAAGTTTTTTTTATCCCTCAAACATTTTTTTTTGCGTATAATACTTTATTATTATACGCAATAAAAAAGTTAACTCTTCATTAGTTTATATATACGCCTCATTAAAATCAGTTTATTGGTGTTTCGGAGAAAAATATTGTATTAGTTGTAGAATATTTCTCCTGTGGAGGCGTAAAAAAAGTGAACAGTTTACAATAATATAACTGAATATTAGTAATTAGTGATAAATTAATATAATCATTTTTAAGTATAAAATACTTGAATTTTTTTATGAAGAAGTTTATCCAAATTTTTAAAAATAATACATTTTTTGTGAAGAATTTTATTAAAATTCTAGTAATTAAATTCCTGAAAAGAATTTTAATATGAAAATGATTCAATTCTCATAAATAATTTTATTATGAAAATAATTTAATTCTCATAAATAATTTTATCAAAGTTTTTCAAAATAAATTAATTTTTGAGAAGAATTTTATTATTTAGAAAAAGAATGAAACTTTTTCCAAGTAATTGATTAAATTTTTTTCTTGGAAAGAATTTTATTGAAATTTTTTAAACTAATAAATTTTTTCCGAAGAATTTATTAAAATTCTTTAAAATAATTAAATTCCATCAAAGAATTTTATTATGAAAATAATTCATAATTAATTTTATCAAAGTTTTTCAAAATAATTGAATTTCTGCGAAGAATTTGATTCAAATTCTTTTAAATAATTAAATTCCTGCGAAATATTTTACTAATTATGGAAATAATTGAAATCTTGCTAAGAATTTATGTAAATTTTTTGAGGTATTTAATTAAAATTTTATTGAAAATATTTCAATTATCATAAAGAATTAAATCAACACTTTTCAAAATAATTCAATGGTAAGAATTTAATTATTTAGACAAAGAATTAAATTGTTTCAAAATAATTCATTGAATTTTTTTTTGATAAAGAATTTTATTAAAATTTTTCAAAATAATAATATTTTTGAAAATAATTAAATTTCTCCAAAGAATTTTATTAATTTCAAAGTAATTGAAATTCTACGAAGAATTTTATTAAAATTCTTTAAAATAATTAAATTCCAGCGAAATATTTTATAAATTATGAAAATAATTGAAAACTTGATAGGAATTTTATTAAAATTTTCGAAAATAATTGGATTTTTTACGAATTTAATTAAAATTGTATTAAAAATATTTCAATTATCATAAAGAATTTAACCAAAATTTTTCTAAATAATTGAATTTTTGCGAAGAATCTTATTATTTAGAAAAATAAATTTTTTCAAAGTAATTAATTAAATTTTTTTCTTTTAAAGAATTTTATTAAAATTTTCATAAATAATTAAATTTCTGAAAAGAATTTTATCAAAATTTTTCAAAGTAATTGAATTTCTGCAAAGAATTTTATCAAATTTTTATAAATAATTGAACTCTTTTGAGAAATTTTTTTCGAAATTCCTGAGAAGAATTTCAATAAAGTTATTGGAAGCAATAAAGAGTAATAATAATTAATTCGTAAATTAGTTAATAATTGAATGTTTTTAAATTTTGAATCTGAAATTATTCCAAAATTAAAATTAATATTTGAAAACAAAAAATTTTTTTAATTTGCATTATGATAATAAATGGTAATAATAATAATAATAATAATAATAATAATAATAATAATAATAATAATAATAATAATAATAATAATAATAATAATAATAATAATAATAATAATAATAATAATAATAATAATAATAATAATAATAATAATAATAATAAGAAGAAGAAGAAGAAGAAGGAAAATAGTAATATAATTAAATACAAGAAAAAAAATTACAATTTCTATTTGAGTTTTACTTTTGATTTATATTAATTAATTAAAATTGACGGCTAATTAAATTGATTAAATTAATTAAATTAACAAAATAAGTAAAAAAATTTTAATTTAAAATATTAAAAGAAAAATGTCAATAGACAAAAATTTGAGAACGGATATTACGTGACGTTAATTAAAAATAAAAACTTGTTATTTTTGTGAATAAAAAACAGTTTTCTTTTTCTCTTTTTACGACTAGCACTTGGAATTAATAATAGAAAATTAAGGGTTTTGTTTGTCTGTTCATTAAATTGAATTTTATATATTTGTAAAAGTTCTGTTTGTGTATTTAGACGAAGTATATATGTATATGGTGAATGTATGTCGAGTTTGTTTCGCGTATATTGCAATAATGTATATCTTCATGAGAGTTTAAATGACAAAAGTTGAAACTCTGATTTGACGGCGGAACAAATACGCGATAAAGGCGAGACTATGAAACTTTTAACTGTCGGTTGTTAAAAGTTAAAATGTTAGAGGCATAAAGGTCGAGTCGATCGAAGACTCTTAAAATGAAGCCTGTTCGGACAAAATGTACTGTAACAGTAAAATAGAATAATGTTCTGAGCGAGCTTTACCCGAAATTCACCACTATAAAATCGCCCCCGTTATTTCTTTTTTTCCTCCTTTCTTTTTTCTCTCTCGAAACTTTTCAAAAAGTAATTTTTCTCGTTTTCGCGAAATAAAAAAAAAAATAAACAAACAAACAAATTGTGGAAAAGTTTTTTTCTTCTATTTTATTTTTCTTCAATTTCAAACTAAATAATAAATTTTCACAATAGAAGTACAAATGGTAAATGGAAAAATTTTATTAAATAAATAATTAATTTTTAACAAGAGGAGTAAAAATAGTAAATAGAAAAAATTCAATAAATAAATAAATAAATAAATTTTAACAATAGAAGTAAAAATAGTGAATAAAAAAATTTTATTAAATAAATAAATACTTCCTCATGAGGAAGCAATAAATAAATAAATTTTACCAATGGAAGTAAAAATAGTAAATAGAAAACAAAAATTTTAATGACAAAAGTAAAAATAGAAAATAGAAAAAAATAAGATAAGTAAATAAATAAATTTTAACAATAAGAGTAAAAATAGTAAGTAAAAAATGTAAAGGATGAATAATTTTCTACGTTGGCTGAGTAATAAAATAATTTATCATTAACTAAATAAAGCTGTTTCTAAATGAAGTGTGCGATTGAAATTTTTTTTACGCATTTATTCTGTCTATTTTTTTTAAAAGTCAATATGTCAAAAAAAAAATATATATATTTTGGTTGATGAAATTTCGAGGGTTCTTGTCATCATTGTTGACTCCCATCAAACATAAGGATATATACAAATATTTACCTGAATTTTTAAAATATTTATCAATAAAAGCCTCCGATGGGAATTTACAACAAAAAAAGTTTAATTTCACTGTATTTTATTAAATAATTTATTTATTTTTATAAACTTTCATTTTTTTTCTATTTTATTTCGGAACTACAAATTTATGTCCTTCATTTGTAATTGTTATAGAAAAATTGTAATATTTTTATTATTTATTACTATATCAAACGAAAAAATAGTTTTTTTTATACAAAAATGATAAAATATAAACAAAAAAATATATAAATAAACATGTATTAAAATTTAGAAAATGTTAAGATATTTTTATTATTTATTACTGTATTTCCAAACAAAAAAAAATAGTTTTCTATAAAAAAAATATAAAATAGAAACAAAAAAGTATATAAATAAATAAAAATTTAGAAATACGTAAATTTTCTATATATAAAAAGCTTTTTTTTTTTTAACGAAAACCATGAAAATATTCTATTAGTGGAAAAATATGAAATTAAAAAAAGGAGAGAAAAATATGAAAAAATTTCAAAATCTTGATAAAAGAGAAAAATAGTTGATTGAAAAAAATATGAAAAAAAGTAGAGAAAAATATGAATTTAAAAATTTTGATAAATCAGAAAAATAGTTGATTGAAAAAAATATTTAAAAAAGTAGAGAAAAATACGAATTTAAAAATTTTGATAATTCAGAAAAAATAGTTGATAGGGGAATTTTTTTTCTATACATGATTTCGAAACATTAATAAATAAAATATTTCTAAACATAGACAAATAATGGAAGAATAATAAAAAAAAATAAATTTTTATAAAAATATTTTTATACTTTGTGATCTAATATATTACAAGAGAACCTTTTTTGCGTGACGAAACTAATATTTGAACAAGTGTTTCTCTTCATATAACATGACTTGTGAACTAAGAAATGAGGAAATGAATTTTGTACTATCTAACTTTGTCTTATTTGCACAACTTTTCGTGACAATTCAGAATAAATTTAATTTTTTTTCTGTAATTAAATATTCATATATATATTGAAAAAATTGAGAGAAAATATTAAATAAACAAAAGAGGAAAATATTCACGGAAAAATAAAATATTCTTTTCCGAATATAAAATTAAATAATAAACATTCATAGAAAGAATATTTATTCACATTTTCTCTATATTTATTTATGTAGTCACATGGGCAAAGTCTAAAGAATATTTTATTTATTTTCTCTGTAATTTTTTTTATATAAAAAGTACAGAATTATCCTTTTTTTATTTTATTTTTTTATCTTTTTTTTATTTTTATTTTATTATTTTTATTTTCTTATTTGATTTTTTTTCTATTTTATTTTTATTTTATTATTTTTTTATTTGATTTTTTTCTATTTTATTTTTATTTTATTTTTATCCAATTTTTTATTCTATTTTCTTTTTTATTATCCTTTTTCTATTTTTGCTCCGATTTTTCTTTCTTGTTTAATTTTTTTGTTACGTGTAGAAAAAAAAGTTTGTTCGTTTGATATAAAAAAAAAATGGGTGGAAAATAATTTTCAATTTACTTTGAAAAATGGTCAATAAATAAGTTGAGTATAAACTGCAACAATGTTATAAGAGATAAAGAAAAAATGAAAAAAAAAATAAAGCAGCACAACGATTATGTGCGGTTGTGTAACTTTAGAACAAAAAACATGTCGACCATTATTCAATTATCCTGCTTGCTGTGATGAAACTTTAATATCGAACAATTATTACAAAATCTTTGAACAATTTCCGAAATCGTTTATATACAATCCTATTATATAAATTACATATAATCTTGTTTTCTACTTTTTATCTCTAATTTTTTTTTCAAAATTCCTGATACTTTGTATATAATGTCACATGTATAGTTATTCGACCTTCTGCCTTTTCTGTTTCTTTTTCTTTTTCTTTTTTAAACAATTTTTTGATTAAATTAATTTCTTATAATTAAACAACGAACACCAAAAATATGGACCAAATTTTTAGGTTTTGACAGTTGAAATCTATTTTCAAATAATTTTTTCTAATTTTAAAAAAATTGTGCATTAAAGGCGAGACTGTTTTTAAAAATTGTAATGAATTTCTTTAAAATATAAATTTTATTTCAGTCAAATTTGAGGAAATTTCCAATTGTTTGACAATTTTTCAATTAATTTTTTTTTGGGATTCAATTATCATGAAGAAGATTTGATTAAAAATTTGTCAGAAACCTAATTTTTTTAGAATTTCTAAATTAAATTATTCAACGCTTCAGTAATTTTGTTAAATTATTGTTTGTTTTCTAAAAGAATTAAATTTTTAAAAAATTACAAATTCAAATCTGAAATTTAATTATTTCTAAAAAATGCAACTGTAATTCTTTCAAAATTCAATTATTTTCTACAATTTTTAACTAAATTTTTCTCTCAATCAATTATTTTTAGTAATTTTAAGAAAGTTTTTTGGAAATTCAATTATTTAAAAAAAAATAAAGTGAAAATAATTCTTGTACATTTTTGAATACAAAAAAATTTAGGTAATTTTTTTAGATTTCAGCCACCAAAAGCTATTTCTAATTATTTTTTGACAATTTCCATTACTTTCAATTAGCTAATACTAAAAATCAAAAAATTATTCTCAAAAATTATAATCTAATTCTTTAAAACGATTCATTTATTTTCAAAAATAACAAAATTTTTTATAGAAATTCAATTCTTTTCATATTAATAAAATTTTTCGGAATAATTCAATTATTTTTATAAATAATAAATTTCTTCTCAGGAATTTAATTAGTTTTTGAAATTTTAATAAAATTCCTTGCAACTATTCAATTATTTTCATAAATAATAAAATTTTTCTCAGGAATTCAATTAATTTAGAATAGCATTTTCAAAAAAATTCAAAAAAATCAATTATTTTACAAAATTGTTATACAAATTATTCACAATAATTCAAATAATTTCACTAATAATAACATTATTCATGGAAATTCAATTATTTTCAAATAATTTAATAAAATTTTTCGCAATAATTCAATTATTTTCATAAATAATAAAACTTTTCTCAGGAATTCAATTATTTTTAATATAATTTTATGGGAATTGTTTAAAAAACGTAATTACTCTTAAATTTTTTTATTAAAATTCGTCAAAAAAATCAATTATTTAAAAAAATGTTTTATTAAAATCCTTTGGATGAATTCAATTATTTACAAAAATATTAGAATTTTTCACAAGAAGTCAATTATTTACAAAAATATAAGAATTTTTCGGAAGAATTCAATTATTTTCAAATATTTTAATAAAATTTTTCGCAATAATTTAATTATTTTCATAAATAATAAAATTCTTCTCAGGAATTCAATTATTTAAAAAAATTTTAATAAAATTCTTTGCAACTACCTATTCAATTATTTCCATAAATAACAGTATTCATCATAAGAATTCAATTATTTTTAAAAGTAATAAATTTTTTCTTGGAAATTCAATTATTTAAAAAAATTCCAATAAAATCGCTCGCAATAATATTTATTTATCTTTATAAATAATAAAATGTTTTTTTGGAATTTAATTATTTTCAAAATAATTTAATATAATACCACACAGACATACAATTATTCTCAAAAATTTTATAATAGAATTCTTTGTAAAATTTAATTATTTTTAAAAACTTTTAGCAATTAAATGATTTTCAATATCTACTATTTTCATAAAATTTCCAAAAAGAATTTAATTATTTTTATGAATAATAAAAATTTCTCAGGAATTTAATTATTTAAAATTAGAACTTGTATAAAATTAGTCGAAAGAAATGAATTATTTAAATTTTTTTTATAAAATTCTTCACAAGAATTAAATTATTTTTATAAATATTTAAATTCTTTCATGAATAATAAAATTCGTTGCAGGAATTCAATTTATTAGCACGATATGAAAGAAGTAAATATTTTTGATGAAAATTAGGAAGAAGTCAGGAAAATAAAATGTTAAACGGAATTTTTGTCAGTTTTGTGAAATTTCTAAAACGATTTTTTTTTTGGTCGTTAAGTTTAATTTTTCGATATCTACTTTTTTGCTACTTTTTTTTAGTTTGAAAGCTACTTTTTGCTACTCTTTTAAAATTAATTATCGAGTGCAAAGTCTAAATATAATTAAAATAAATGAAAAACTAAAGAATAAAAATATTTTGAATAGACAAGTAAAAAAATGAAAAAAACCAGTAAATCAATGTACAGTAATTCAAAAATATAATAAATTCATACAGATTGAAATCATATTAATAAAAATGTAAAATCAAATATAAAATCAAATACAGAAGAAAAATGGAAAAAAAAATTATAAAAGGATTGGAATTTAAAATAATTGTATACATAAAAATGAGTTTATAAATGACGTGCATGTAATATTTTTCTGACATTGTTTCCGGTGTATTGATTATAAAGCCAATAATGGTTCATGATAATAAAAGTTCCGTTGATTGAAAACTGAATAATCAAAAAATGTTTTGTTAATACAAAAGCGTCGAAATAAAATAGGGAAAACGTGAATATATATTTATATATTGTGTGTATATATATTATATCGTAAAATTTGTTTTAATTAGTGAGGATTGTAATTCAGGGAATGCATTTTTTAATAAATGAAAAAATGACGATGTAGACGATATTATTATTATTATTATTATTATTATTTTTATTATTATATTTTTTAATTATAATAACAACGAATTTAATTAAATTTTCCATTTACCTTTTATTCTACAACTTCAATTAATATTTTATAATTCCATTAATGTCAGCAAATAAAATTTTAATTAAAGTTAGTTTGTTTGAGAGGGTTTTATGCGTTAATAAACCAGGACATAAAACGCTTCATATAAAAGTTTTCAATATAAAAAAATATGACTTGAACGAGTGTACTTGAATGTGAGTTTTTTTTAAACAGTGGTGTTAAAACTTAATTAGAGTTTGCGAGCACGAACGACATTTCATAGGAACGATTTCTGTATAGAGAGAGTGAGAGAGAAAGAGAGGATGCAGTAACTTCGATATACACTGTGATTATAGTAGAAATTGCCATACTTTATAAAGTATGTAAATTTCTCTTGTAAATAATTCTCTCTCCAGTTTATATTATATGTGTGCCGTCGTTCATTTATCTTCTCCTTATCATTTTCAGATCCCTTCTTATTTTCGAATTATCTTTCGCTTTTAATTTCAATGAAAAAAAGGAGAATGTTTTCTTATTTTTCGAAAAATAAAAATAAAAATAAAGTGTGGTGAATTGAAAGATCGATTAGATAGTATCAAGTTTTAATGATTGGGTTATTAATTACGGAAATTTGTATACACGTGATGGTGTATCTTATTGCTATTAATTTCTCTTCTTTCGGTTATTTTTCAAAAACTTTTTTTTTAATCTAAATTCTGAGATGCCTTGATTACTTTTTTTCGTCTATTTTTGGAAATCTAGGTTCGTCTATTAACTGCAACATTTGACCTAAATTTTTAAGTTGTGTTTTTCCTCCTGAATTGCGAATTTTGACTTGAATGAACTCAATGAAGTAAAGTTTGTCGCTTGAATCGTGAATTATAATCGCTTCTTGTCTTGATGGAAAATATAGAAAATATTGTTTATTTTCTATATAATGTAATTATTATAAATGAACTAAATAAATATTATTATAAATAATTTTAATATGGGAAACGATGTTTATTTAGTATGTAATAATTACTATATCAGGGTTTTAGGAATTTTAATAAAAATCTTTGTAAAATTCAATTATTTTCATAAATAACAATATTCATCACAAGAATTCAATTATTTTCAAAAGTAATAAGTTCCTTCTTGGAAATTCAATTATTTGTAAAAATTTTAACGAATATCTCGTCAAGAATTCAATTATCTTTATAAATAGCATAATCTTTCGCCAAAAATTCAATTATTTTTAAAAATTTTAATAAAATTCTTTTCAAAATTTTAACTATAGTTTCAATAGTTTTTCGCAATTCAATAATTTTCAATATTTACTATTTTCGTAAAATTTATTAAAAAATTTAATTATTGAATAAAATTTTCGATACAATTCTACGAAAACATTCAATTATTTTCATAAATAATAAAATTTCATTTAGGAATTAAATTAATTTCACCGCAGAATTTTAAATATTTTTAATAAGTAGGGGAACATAGTCTAGGTCGGCCACCTTTTTGACTTTTGTTTATAACTTTTTTTTAAAAATGAATTTGGACAATTGAAGTATATGGTTGGAAAGTCCTGTTTAATAGGAACATTTTTTCTGTACAAAGTAAATTGACAGGTTTAAAAATGAAAAAGTTATAAAGATTTAAAAAAAAAAAAATTTGTAGTCCAGGTTGGCCATTACAGTCAAGGTCGGCCATGTTTAAAATTCAAAGGGCATTAATCGTTAAAAAATAAAATGACATGTTTAGAGTTACGGAAAATTGATTCTTTATTGTTTACAGTTTGTAACTTAATGAAATAACAAAATAATAACAATAAACAATATAAAAAAATAAATATAAATAAAAAAAATTTTTGCACTAAAATATTAATAAAATTAAATAAAAATATTAATAAGATGATCAATTATATTATGAGTTATACAGAATTGCAGTTTTTGCAAATGAAGTAGCTCGTCCTCAACTTTGCGCATTTTAAACACATAGTGGCCGACCTTGACAGTAAGTAACATTACCGAATTGTTGTAACCATAAAGAAATACGTTTCGGGATTCGATTTTTTACTTTGTTTTCCTTTCAACCATGAGTCCCACAAATTTTCTGCATACTTGCCTTGACGATTCAATTTGTTTTTTTATCTTTTATTAATGGTTTTTCACATTATGCACAAAACTTTTTTTGAGCTTTTTTTGTACCGACGTCACAGAAAACACAATTTTCGATTTTCCGAAAATGTAATTGAACAAAAAGTTAGGTTTCACTAAGACAAGCTTCGACAAAAATGCGCGTAGGTGGCGCTAGTGAACTTGACAAAAAAACGCGAGTGGCCTACCTAGACAGTAGGCCAACCTTGACTACATTCCCCTATGTACAATTTTAAATAAATTTCTCGAAAAATGCAATTATTTTTTTAAATTTTATTAAAACTTGACAAAAGAATTCAATTTTAAGAAACATTCAATTATTCAATAAAATAATAAAATTTTTTTGCAAAAAATTCAAATATTTTCATAAAAATCTTTTAATTCGTCGCAGAAAATCAATTATTTTCAAAAATTTTTAAGTAATTCTGCAGAAGAATTCAATTACCTTGATAACGAATAAAATTCTTCACAAAAAATCAATTATTTTAAGAAATTTTAATAAAATTCTTTTTCAAAATTCAATTAGTTTGATAAATAACAAAATTCATCACGAGAATTCAATTCTTTTGAAAATTAATAAAATACTTTGCAGAAATTAAATTATTATCAAAATTTTTGAAAATAAAATTCTTCGCATGAATTCAATTATTTTCATAAATTATTAATTAAATTCTTCTCATGAATTCAATTATTTTTAAAAATTTTAATAAAATTCTTCAAAAAATTTTTTAATTATTTTCAAAAATTGTGATAAAATTCTTTAATTCAATAAATTTCTGTAAAATTTTAATTAAATTCCTTAAAAGAAATTAATTATTTTTAAAAATTGTTAATAAAATTTATCATAAAAATTCAATCTTAAAAAACATTCAAATATTCCAAATATTCAAAAAATTATTTAGTTTTGTATTCAAATAAATTAAATTCTCGTAGAATTTTCTAATAAAAATTTATTTCAAAATGAATTTCGGTTAAAGTTTTGGATAATAATTTTAATATTCAAGGCATTAAAGCATTAATTTTTAGAAATAATTGATTTTTGAAAAGGTTTCAAATTCAAATCTTCGGAATTATTAATTTTTCGTACTTTTAACTAGTTTCTAATTAAAATTCTAATTAAAATAATTTAACTAATTAAAATTCTCTTTAACTAATTTTTAGAGAAAAATTGTAATTAAAAATTCTAGAAAATATTAATTGAATTTAAATGATGAATGAAAATAATTTCAATGAAGTTAGAGTAACAATATTTTTAAATATAAAATAATAATTTTATCACTGGGTAATTTTTAATATTTAATTTTTTTTAAAACATGAAGAAGCCAAGCACTTCGAGTCGAAGACTCGGAGTGATTGACTTCTTCATGTTTATAATAATATTCTTATATAAGTTATTGAATTTCAAAAAGGTTTAAATTTGATATTTTTGATCCTAAATTCACTACCTTTAAAATAATAATAAAAATTAAATAATAATTTTATAATAAAAATAATTAGTAATAATAACAATTATTACATACTAAATAAATATTATTATCTTTGTTTTTACTAACAAAAAATATTATTTATTTAGTTCCTAATAATTTTTATATACGAAATAAAAAATATTCCCTATATTTTTACTTATTGTTAACAAAATTTTTTCATTTTTATATTTTTAATAAACTTTATGTTGATAATTTATTTTTAGCTTTTTTTTGTCATAAATTGTTTTTAATATTAATATTTATGTCTCGATATAAATTGATTAAAGTTGATAAAAATTACGGTAAAAAATAAATATCTATTAAAAATATAAATTTCTTTGTGAGGAAAAAAATTAGTTGATTGATAGTGTAAATTTTTTTAAATGCCAAAAGTAATATTAAAAAATGATAATAAAATAATAATAAAATAGTAAAAAAATAATAAAGTAATAAAAAATAATAAAAAGATAATAAAAGTAGTAAAATGATAAAAAATAATAAAAATAACAATAAATAATAAAGGATAATAAGAATATAATTTAAAAAAAAAATGAAAATAACTTAAAAATAATAAAATAATAATGAAGGAATAGTGATAAATAATAATAAATAAAATGTGAATGTTTGTGCAAAAAGTTCATAAATTAAAGAGCAGTAAAAATTCTTTATTAATAAATAATTAATAATAATAAATAATTATTAATAATAATTTTTGAATAAATAAATGAGAAAAAACAATTTTTTTCACCTAATGAATAAATTGATATTAATCAAATTTTAATTGACTCGTGGAAATAAAAGGAATAATAATTTTGCTTCTGAAACTGCATGTGATATATGTAGATAATAATTAATCACAGTGAAAATTTAAAGCTTTCATTCACTGTCAAGAAACGTTTATGAAAGTTACTTGTATAATTTAGAACGATAATTATTCATTGTCTTTTGTATTAATGAAAGTGGATTTTCCCAATATTTCACTAATCAATCGACGTCAAGTTTTTTGACAATAAATTATAACAAAATTATATTAGAAGTTCTTTTTTTCTTTCCTATGGGTTAATAAATTATTAACTTTGCAAAAAAAATTTTTGTTTCATTTAATAATTATTTTTGTTAATAATTTATTTTTTAGAATAATTTTTCGAAGTTTAGAATTATTAAATTTAATTTTTTATTATATTTAGTAAGTGATTTTTATTTTATTTTTATTTCGTTAAATTATTAATGAATATTAAATATTAAATATTTGTATTTAATATTTTAATATTGTATTTAATTATAAATGAATAGTATTTCATAAATATGCGTGTGTTTGAAAACTGGTAATTTTCGATAATTAAAAATAATGTTTGGATTAAAAGAGAAATATTAAAAAAGAATAATGAAAAGGGTATTATTTAAAGGTGTAGGTTTGTTATTTATTGTCTTGAACTAATTTCGAAAGTTGTTTTCTCAGTGTATGACAATTAATTTTCATGATTTCGACATGTTTGATATTAATTAGTAATTTTACTTGCTACTGGAAATACTCGTTTATTGGATTTTTTCTGGGAGAAAATAAAATTCTTATTCTTATTTTAATAATCACTTTCATTTTCATTTTAGTGAATTTTTTAATTTACTTTCTTTTCCAGTTTTATAGATTTTTATTTTCAAATTCATTTTCACTTTCATTTTCATTTTGGTAAATTTTTATATTTACTTTCTTTTCTACTTTTATAGATTTTTATTTTCAAATTCATTTTCATTTTCATTTTCATTTTAATAGATTTTTTTTTATTTTCGCTTACATTTCAATTTCCACTTTGATAGATTTTTATTTTCACTTTTACTTTAATTTTCACTTTAACAGATTTTCATGTTCACTTTCCATTCGATTTTCACTTTGAAAGATTTTTATTTTATTTCATTTTCACTTTCAATTCAATTTTCACTTTCATAGATTTTTATTTTATTTTCACTTTCATTTCTATTTCGATAAATCTTTATATTTACTTTCGTTTCCACTTTGATAGTTTTCTATTTTCATTTCAACTTCCACTTTGACAAATTTTTATTTTCACTTTCATTGCGATTTCCACTTTGCTGGATTTTTATTTTGTTTCATTTTCACTTTCATTTTCATTTCGATAAATTTTTATATTCACTTTTGCTTCCACTTTGATAGTCTTTTTTGTTTTCAAATTCACTTTTAATTTGATAAATTTTTTTTCTACTTTCACTTTCACTTTGAAAGATTTTTATTTTATTTCATTTTCACTTTCAATTCTGTTTCCACTTTGATAGATTTTTATTTTATTCTTTTCAATTTTCACTTTCATTTCAATTTCCACTTTGAAAGATTTTCATTTTCAGAGTGAAACTGAAAGTGAAAAAAAAAAATAAATAAAAATTAATTAAACTGTCAATTCCATTTCCACTAAGATAAATTTTTATTTTATTCCATTTTTTCAATTTTCACTTTCATTTCAATTTCCACTTTGAAGGATTTTTATATTCAGACTTTCAGAGTGAAACGGAAAGTGATAATAAAAAATAAAAATTAATGAAACTGAAAATAGAAATATATCGAAGCGAAAATGAAAGTAAAAATAAAAATCTATCAAAGTGAAAGTGAAATTCAAAGTAGAAATGAAATTAAATTATTTAAATAAAAAATAACTATAGAAAAGAATTATAAAATAATAACGTAATAAAAAAGAAATTTAAAAACAATTAAAATAAAATTAGAATTTTAAAATAAAAATTGCCATTCTCTAAATCTGAATGAATTAAAATTTTACAGCATATTCAGATTTAGAGACTTCCTATTTTAAATAAAGATTCATTGATTACGTAAAAGAAAAGTATGGAGTAAAAAATGAATTTCTCTTTCATTGATAAAAAAGGTCAATGAACCGATATTATTTAAGTGAATTCCGTTAAAACATCCTGGAAACTGGTTGTTCAGGTTGTTGGTACCAAACAGAGATTATTTTACGCATAAGAGCACATTAGCATACATATATATATATATATATGTAAAGCGATGAGACCACGTGGGTCGTGAACTTGTTTGTATATTCTGTATATATTCTGTGCATATGAGAGAGAGAAAGAGAGAGAGAGAGAGAGAGAGAGAGAGAGAGAGAGAGAGAGAGAGGTGTGGACCAAACAGGTGCTTGCATCCGCAACTATACAATATTCCCCGAGAGCGTAGGCTTTATGATCACGCATAGTTGAATGTTGAGATGCTGGAAGGAAAACAGTGGGTAACTGGGTACCCAGTGGTCCATGAAAACGAGGAAGAGAGAGAGAGAGAGCGAAAGAGAATCAAAGGTTTTAGAGAGAGAATATTCACTTGCACTAGTAGGAAGAAGGAGAGAGTAAGAGAGAGAAAGAGAGAGAGTATGCACTCTGATGTTTGCGACTTGAGGCATAAATATACTACTGGACATCATGCTGTGTGTTCAACATGTGTATATTTTCATAACTGGGTTAGTAGTGCGCTATACATTAAATGTTCGGAGGTGTGAACTTGAATTAACGCATTTTTTTAATTAACAAGTACAAATTTTATTTATTTACTCAAGTATACGGTGAATTTTCCAGAAACGATATTTTTAGCCTTTGAATTTTGAAACCTAGAGCAGAAAATAGTCCCTTTCGACTCCAGAGCCGAAAGGGACTATTTTCTGCCCTAGGTTTCAAAATTCAAAGGCTAAAAATAACTAAAAAAAAGGCAAAAAATTAAATTTTGAAATGTAGGGCAGAAAATAGTCCTTTTCGGCTCTTGAGGCGAAAGGGGCTATTTTCTGCCCTAGGTTTCAAAATTCAAAGGCTAAAAATAACTAAAAAAATTAAATTTTGAAATGTAGGGCAGAAAATACAAAATAGTCCTTTTCGGCTCTAGAGGCGAAAGAGGCTATTTTCTGCCCTTAGGTTTCAAAATTCAAAGGCTAAAAATAACACTTCTTGAAAATTGATCGTATTTTTCAAAAAATAAATAAAAACACTTTTTACTTTACAAATAATAGTTGTAAACAATTATTAGAAAATTTTATATTACATGCCTCGTATTCACATGCTATAAAACCTACTATTTACTATTTTTTTTACAATTTGCTACTGCTACTAAACTTTTTTTTATTTATTACACTAAAAGTTACTTTTTTCCATGTTTGAGAATTTACACTACTTTAAATTTATTAACAGTTGAAAGAGAAAAATTATTTTAAAAAAACTTTAATAAAGTTATTGGAAAAATTCAAAAAATTTTAATAAAATTCTTTAAAACGATTGAACTATTTTCAAAAATTGTTCTTTTTTTAATGATTTTTAATATTTTATTTAATATTTATTTTTTTAATTTTTATATTTTTAATATTTTATAATTCGTTGGCAGAATTCAATTATTTTAAAAAATTGTAATGAAATTCTTTCAAACGATTTAATTATTTTCACAAATTTTTCGTATTTCAATGATTTTTAATATCTACTATTTCGATAAAAAATTTCCCAAAAGAATTGAACAATTAGAAAAAAAAATGTTTATAAAATTCCTTGCACATATTGTATTATTTTCATAAATAAAAAAATATGCACATAAATTCAATTATTTAAAATAGAATATTCCTAATATTTTTCGAAAAAAATAAATTAAATTAAATTGATTTTTATAAAATTCTTCTCAAGAATTCAATTATTTTTATAAATAATAAATTTCTTCTCAGAAATTCAATTATTTTTATAGGTAAATAATAAAATTCTTTTTAGAAATTCAATTATATTTTAAAATTTTAAAAAAATTTGTTGCAACAATTCAATTATTTTTATAAATATTAAAAGTTATCGCAGAATTTCAATTATTTTTTAAAAATTTTAATAAAATCCCTAGCAACTATTCAATTATTCTTAAAAAATTTAATAAAATTTTTTGAAAGAATTCAATTATATTCATAAATAGTCTACAATTTTCAAAGAAACTCAATTATTTAAAACAGAATTTTCATAAAATTTTTTGAAAATAATCATTTCTTTAAACAAATTTTTTTTTAATTCTTCTCAAGACTGCAGTTATTTTAAAAACTTTATTAAATTTCGGTGACAAAAATTCAATTATTTTCATAAATAATAAAACTTATCGCAGGATTTCAATTATTTTTAATATAATTTTAAATTAATTCCGCTAAAAGCGCAATTATTCTTAAAAATTTTAAATATTCTTAAAATTATTCTTAAAAATGCTTCGAAAAAAATAAATTATTTTAAAAAATTTGATATAATTTGTTTCTTAGAGTGTAATAATTGATTTCAATTAATTTTTAATTACATTTCTTGAGTGAATTTAATTACTATCAAAAATTTGTATGACATTCTTCCTAAAAACTCAATTATTTTAAAAAATTTTGATAAAGTTCTTTATAAGAATTCAAATTTAAGAAATATTCAATTATTCAATAAATTATTTACCTTTGTATTTAAATAATTGAATTCTCGTAGAACTTTCTAAGAAGAATTGATTTAGAATTGAATAAAATAAAATGATTAAAGTTTAGAATAATTTTATTTTACTTTCTAATAAGAATTGATTTAAAATTGAATAAAATAAAATTATTAAAGTTTAGAATAATTTTATTTATAAATTTCAAAAAAAAAAATGATTCAATTTTGAAAGAATTTCTTTTGTAATTTTTAGAATCAGTTAAATTTCAAAAAATGCGTTACATTGAAATCATTTGAAATATTTTAATTCCTGTAGACAAAATAAATAGGTATTTAAATATTTATTTAAAAAAATTATTCTAGTTTTGAATGTAATTAAGAAATTATAAAAAAATTGAGTCAAGTTTAATTTTTCCATAGCTACTTTTTTACTACTTTTTTCTGTCTTATAACTACTTTTTGCTATTTTTTCAAAATTAATTATCGAGTACGAAGCCTGATATTACTAAAATTAATTTATAATTAATTTTTTCAATCACAATTCTTTGATTCAATTGTTGTAAACAATTGTTTGGTTCTTGTGAACTTTTTACCCCCAAGAGTAGAAAATAGTCTCTTTTGTCTCTAGATTAAAAACATATTATTTGTTCTCAAAAAAACTTGTAATGAGAAATTAATTTTTCAATATCACATTTTTTTGTTTTAGTTATAAAGATACAATCTACGGCTTCATTTATTGAATGAACTTAATTATAAATTTTATAATTAATCTAATTTGTATTGAATTCCGTAATTAATTGAATTTCGAAACGAATTGATTTTGGAAATAAATTGAATTTCGAAATGTAATTAATTTTCGATATACAATATTTTTCTAAAGATAAAAATTGAATTTTAACTTGTAAGGGAGAAAATTGGAAGTCAACTTTTAAGCTTCTCGAGTTTAAATTAAAAAGATTCGTAATATAAAATATGAAAATGGAAATATAAAAATATAAATATATGTAAAAATTTAATTATATAAATAAGAATATAAAAATGCAAATACGAATGTAAAAGAATAATATAAAAGATGAATTTAAATTTGGAAAGGAAAATATTCAGAGCCAACTTTTAATCTTCTTGAATTAAAAAAAATTCATAATGTAAAATATGAAAATAAAAATATTTATTTAAATATTTAATTACACAAATATAAATACAAATAAAAATATAAATGCAGATAAAAATATAAATACAAATATAAAAATGTAAACACAAATGCAAAATAATATAAAATTAGAATATAAAAGAATATAAAAGATAAACTTAAATTTGGAAAGGAAAAAATTCGAAGCCAACTTTTAATCTTCTCGGATTAAAAAAAAACGACTTAATAAAAAATAAATAAAAAGTAAAATACATAAATATCTTTTCATATTAAAAAGAAAATTCAGAAGTATTTTACGAGCGGAATATTTCCCTTTCAGACATTTTTTTCTCCTCCTTCTGAAATAACTTTTCTTTTTTAGCCATATAACAGAATATATTTATGAAAATATTTTCAATTTTCAAGTTTTCGTAATTATCGATATTTAATGGGAATGAAATTATGATTGGATTAAAATTTATTGTACGAATTAAAAAATACGCACCTCTCTTTTCACCTGTGAGCAATTATTTTTCAATTTATGCGAAAATGTACTAATTGTTTGCATATGAATATATTCATATATTTTATGGTTCTTTCTATATATATTTGATAAATATTATTATACAGTTGTTTGTGTTTGTGAGTAGCGGTGTATAATAAAATCGGTATACGTACAGTTTGCTTTAACTACTTAGCTTGTAATAAATGCCTTTGATATTTTATTAGTTGGGATAACTATTTTATTAGGTGATGCAACTATCTAAATAGTCAACTTTAGCCAATAAAATTGTTATCGCAATCAATAAAAAAGGGGAAAAGAAAAATAAGCATTTTTCCGGAAGGAATTCATTTTTAATTTCACATATTTTATGCGGGCATAAAAATTTATAATAATTATAGACTAATTTTGTAATGTAGATTCGATAAATTCTATAAATATATACGGCGAATAAATAATTGGGTAATAAGCTGTGCGTTCCTAAAGTTCTGCGAACGGTTAAATGAATGAAATATTTTCTTCATTATAAATATTTTTTAACAATTGTATTGATTTTATAATAAAAATTCGAAGTATAAATTAAATAATTTCGAAATTGAAAATGAATATTTAAAAATTAATAGGTATTTTAAATTTTTAAGTGACAATTTTAATAAAATTTTTCTCTACAATTCAATTATTTTCACAAATAAAGAAATTTTTCACTGAAATTCAATTATTTTCAGTTACTAATATTTTAATACAATTTTACGAAAGAAATCAATAATTTAAGAAAAAAAATTTCAATAAAATTCTTCACAGAAATTTAGTTACATTTTCTCATAAGTAATAAAATTTCCACAGAAATTCAATTATTTGAAATACAATCTTCCTTAAAATTTGCCCACAAATTAATTATTAAAAAAAAAATTTTATTCTTCGAAAGAAATATTTTTAAATAATTTTGATGAAATTCGTTTATAAGAATTAATCTACTTTTCAATACAATTGTAATTGTAAATCTTGGAAAGAATTGAATTATTTTCAAAAATTTTAATAAAAAACTAGAAAAAAATTTATTTATTTAAAAATATTTAATGATATTCTTTGATGGAATTAATAATTTTCTTTGAAGGAATTTCACTAATAAGGACTTAAAATTCTTCGAAAGAATTCAATTGTTTTTTTAAAGCTTGAATAAAATTTTTTAGAACAGGAATTCAATTAAGAAAAAAATAGTCAATTATTTAATAAATTATTTATTTTTGTATTTAAATAATTGAATTTCATAAATGTACATACAGTGAAACCTTTCGAAAACTCGAAATGCAACTCGACTTTTAAAATTTTATTACAATAAACAATTCTTATAAAAAATTGTGTTGTAATTTAATTTTGTAATATTTTTATGTGCAGCATTCTGAAACTAAGTGAAAATTAATCTTTTATGGACAGTTTTGAATATGAAAAAAATTCAAAAAACAGAGTTGCATTCAGACAGGTTCGACTGTATTAATTATTTAATTTTCTGAATGTGTATATAAAATTTTTATAAATTAAAATATATTTAAAAATATTTAAAAATATAAAAAATTATATTTATAATAAAAAATTTAAATTTGTTAAAAAAATATATAATAAAAGTGGACGTGAACCATCATCAGGGGTTTGAAAAATCGTCGCGACAGTATATAGAGAGCGTAAACATTGAAACGTTTTACGTTGGCGTATTATGTGTCTGCAGAGTAGATAAAAAAAAGAGAGTCGAATTCGTTTCAGTGTCGCGGAATACCTTTTAAAATTCTATAACAGACACAAACTACAGTTACATTTGTTATATACGAATACTGAGAGAGAAAAAGAGAGAGGGAGAGAGAGCCATTAAATGATGATTGGTGCAATAATTTCCCGACTCAATTTGTCTTTGATAGAAACTGTCTTTTATTTGACAGAATTTAATTTCAAATCATGTTGAATGCGAGTGTAAAATTGCTATTTTTTAATGTACAATTTTATTTATTTATTTAAAGTAAAACTAATAATTTTTTTTATTTATTTTTTCTTTCAAAAATATTTATATTTTTTTGTTTACTTATGTCTTCCTTCACTATTTATTATTATTATTATTATTATTATTTTTATTATTATTATTATTTATTATTATTTATTATTTTTATTATTATTTTTAATATTTATTGTATGTTCCTGGAGTTATCGTCGACCTAAATTTGAAATTTCAGGTATTATTTAAAATCTAATTATTACCTTCGTTTATTAAACTGTAACGTTAGATGTACACTTTTGAATGTCTTGTCTGTAAATATTGACCTAAGTTTCAAGTAAACTCTTGACCTAAATTTCGTGGCTATTTCGTATTTTTAAGAAACTAGAACTGCGATTTTAGTGCCAAAATTAGAAAAGTATTTAAATTTTAAATGAATTTTAGATAATTTAAAATTATAAATACTTAAAAGTTTTAATTCGCTAATACTAGAAATCAAAAAACTATTTTTAAAAATTATAAACAAATTCTTTAAAGCAATTCAATTATTTTCAAAAATAACAAAATTTTTCACAAAAATTCAATTTTTATTATAAATAAATAATAAAATTCTTCTCAGGAATTAAATTATTTTTTAAAATTTTAATAAAATTCTTTGTAATTATTCAATTATTTTCATAAATAATAAATTTTATCGTAGGATTTCAATTATTTTTAATATAATTTTACAGGAATTACTCAAAAAATGTAATTGTTCGTAAAAATTTAATTTCATTTCCTCGAAAAAGTCAATTAGTTAAAAAAATGTATTTTTAAATTCTTTGGAAGAATTCAATTATTTACAAAAATATTAAAATTTTCCACTGGAATTCAATTATTTTCAAATATTTTAATAAAATTGTTCGATTAAAATCAATTATTTTTAATTCAATTTTAATTAAATTTTTTTGAAATAATTGAATTATTCTTTTAGATTTTAATAAAATTCAATTATTTACATAAATAATTCTTCGAAAGAATTCAATTATGTCGATAAATATCAAAATTGTTCCCGACAATACAATTATTTTGAGGCATTTTAATGAAATTCTTTGCAAAATTTAATTATTTTCATAAATAACAATATTCATTACAAGAATTCAATTATTTTTAAAAGTAATACATTTTTTCTGGTAAATTCAATTTTTTTTTAAAATTATAATAAAATCTTTCGCAAGAATTCAATTATTTTTATAAATAATAAAATGCTTTTTAGGAATTCAATTATTTTCAAAAAAAATTCATTAAAATATCCCACAGACATTTAATTATTGTCAAAAATTTTAATAGAATTCTTTGTAAAATTTAATTATTTTTAAAAACTTTTCGCAATTCAATGATTTTCAATGTCTACTATTTTCATAAAATTTTCAAACAGAATTCAATTATTTAAATTAGAATTTGCATGAAATTAGTCGAAAGAAATGAATTATTTAAAAATATTTATAAAATTCTTCGAAAGAATTAAATTATTTTTTTAAATATTTAAATTCTTTCATGAATTATAAAATTTTTTGCAAGAATTCAATTTATAAGCAGGATAAGAAAGAAGTAAATATTTTTGATGAAAATAATAAAAATAATACATAATAATAAAAAAATAATACATAATAATAAAAAAATAATAAAAATAAAATAATAAATAATAAAAATAATAAAAATAATAAAAAAAAAATGAAAAAAAATAAAAAGTCAGGAAAGTAAAAAATATGGAATCGAATTTTTGGCAGTTTTGTAAAGTAAAACTAATTTTTTTGGTCGTCAAGTTTAATTTTTCGATAGCTACTTTTTACTACTTTTTTAAAATTAATTAATTATCGATTGGAAAAAGAAATAACTTTATTAGATAGTAGAAACGATGAATTCTATTTTTAAATCCCCCGGTGTTAAAATGCTTCACATTCTTCCCTAGTGTTAAAAAAAGCATGTTTGCCTCCTAGTGAAAAAAATGGTCTATTTTGAATCCGTTTGTAAATATTTATTTAATTTCAATTTTAATAAAGAATTATTAATTTTTTTGTAAACTTAATTTAAAGAATCTCTGGTCTATTTCAATTTTTTAAATAAAAACGAAAAAATGCTAAAAATCATAATATCATAAATTTGAATTAAAAAAAAAGAGAAGAAAAAATACGACTTTACACATCGCGGGAAATCTCGAGAGATCTAATTATAGAGAAGGGAATTTCGCATGAGAATTATAAGCGCATATATGTATTAATCATGTCCACAATGATGTAAAGGGAAATAAATTAATAGTCAAGTCTTTGGAGTAAATGTCGTTGGCTGACAGTTTCAAGGAAACTATTGAAAGTTTATACTTGTATACAAAGTGAATTTCACGTTGACAGAATGACGAGAGAAGTCTGCCAAAGTTGGCGAAACGAAATAAAATATATACATATATATTTGTATTTGTATTTATACGGAAAAGAAGTCGTATAGCATGTTAATTAACAGGTATTCGACAGAAAGGAACGTTATTCACTGGAAACAATCAAGGCATACTCTTTACCTCCTCATGCACTTTACTTGTTTAGGTTGATATACTCTGTTGAGAATTTTTTTCGATTTTTTTTTTTGGGAAATAAAAAAAATGGGAAAAAATAAGCTCCAATTGAAAAACGAGAGGGCAACCTACACTGAAAGAAACTTTGTTGCAAAATTTAATATTGTGGAGTCACTTTTTAGTATATTTAGTTACAAGTGTAGGACATTTTGGTATGGTAATGATTTTCGTTACTACTTTTAGGAATGTTTAGAAGTAAAATAAGGAAGTACAATATATATGAAAAGAGAATTTAGTATAATCTTCACAAAATTCAAAATGTTTGTAATAAAACTCAAAATGTCAAATTCTGATACGCTGTTTAAGAAGTATTATAACCAAATATCTCAAACTACGTAGTTAGAATTTTATTTTATTCTATAATCGTTTCAAATTTTGATAAAGTTGATATGAAAAACCGAAAAAATTGACGAGAATCGTCGAAACTTGCCGAAGTTGAACGAATCAGTGTGAACGGAATTAACCGAATTTCAAACATAAGCAGCGCGAGACTGCTTCCGTAAGCGAACACCAGGGCGCGCAAGTTTCTTTTCTCGCTGACAAGTTAATTTACCAGCTCTATATAAGAGGAGACGATTGAATGCATTCTTAAACTTAAAGACAAATATTATTTTTGTCTCATTTTTATCACTCTGTTTTTAATAGAGTGTTTCAATTAAATTAATTCCCTTTCCTCCTTCAAACTAATACTAATTAAATAATGAATGGGTGCAAATATATATAATATAATATTATATATAATAATTTTAGAAAATTACGAAAAAACCGTTCTGAATTTTCATATAAATTTTTCAAATAACGAATGGGCGCGTCTGTTTACTGACTACTGGTTTTTCGTATACTTTTATCAATTTTCAAAGATTCTTGAATATATTTACTGTAAAAGCAATTGGTAAAATTATATCAATTTTTAATACCAACCCTGAATTTCCAAAGTTTGAAAAATAAAATACTAAAATTTCCTTTTGGCTTTATCATATATTGTAACAAAGTTTCTTTCAGTGCACTCACTACTGGTTGCAACTGTTTTTTCGTATACTTTTATCAATATTCAAAAATTCTGAATTTAAAATAAGAAATAATACTTTTAATTTCTTGAATATAGTTACTTTAAAAGCTATTCGTAAAATTATATCAATCTTTGATATCAACCCTGAATGTCCTACGTTTGAAAAATAAAATACTAAAATTTCCTTTCGGGTTTATCATATATTGTAACAAAGTTTCTTTCAGTGTAGAAGCAGGAGATTTATCCTTATTCACTCTTAATTAACAGAAATCCGAGAAAAGAACGTCGAGGATTCATATGTGTGCATTTGTGTAAATATTTATACGAATGCACTCGTGTGAATTTTGTATATATATATATAAGTAAAATTTATTTACTCGTACTCATCAAGTCTCGATTAATGAAGGACAAGTGCGTTCACTTTACTTATTTTTATTTAACACTATGGGAAACAGGGTTTATTTTGTTTAGTTTGAAATTAATTAATTAAATAAGCAATTTTTCGATTATTTTTAATTTTTAGATGCTTTCTTTTAATTAAACACAATTTTTTTTTATTCAAAAACCCAGAAATAAAAATGAGAAAAAGTTTATATTTTACTCAGAGTCAACTAAGATTTTTATTTGTTTTAATTAAAAATTTTATTTGGCACAGATACAAATTTTATTGAACTAAATAAAATTTAACTGAATCAAATAAGATTTCATAGAATCAAATAAAATTTCACTGAACCAAATAAAATTTACTGAAATGAAACCAAATAAAATTTCACTAAACCAAATAAGATTCCTCTGAACCAAATAATATTTAATTGAACCAAACATAATTTGACTGAATCAAATAAAATTTTACTAAACCAAATAAGATTTCACTGAACCGAATAAAATTTTCTTTAGCCAAATAAAATTTAATTGAACCAAATATAATTGTACTGAATCAAATAAGATTTTACAGAACCAAAGAAAATTTACTGGAACCAAATATAATTTAATTGAACCAAATATAATTTCAATGAATTAAATAAGATTTCACTTAACCAAATAAAATTTCTCTAAACAAAATAAGATTTCACTGAACCAAATAATATTTAATTGAACCAAATATAATTTCACTGAATCAAATAAGATTTCACTTAACCAAATAAGATTTCACTAAACCAAATAAGATTTCACTGATCCAAATAATATTTAATTGAACCAAATATAATTTTAATAATTAATTTAATAATTTTAATATAATTTAATATAAATATAATTTTTTTTACTGAATTAAATAAGATTTCAATGAATCAAATAAAATTTCACTGAACCAAATAAAATTTTCTTGAGCCAAATAAAATTTAATTGAACCAAATATAATTGTACTGAATCAAATAAGATTTCACTCAACCAAAGAAAATTTACTAGAACCAAATATAATTTAATTGAACCAAATATAATTTATTTGAACCAAATATAATTTCACTGAATCAAATAAGATTTCACTAAACCAAATAATATATATCTGAACCAAATAAAATTTAATTAAACCAAATATAATTTCACTGAATTAAATAAAATTTTACTGAATTAACTTTTTGATTAAAAAAAACAATCTTTCGTACAATAACAATTTTTTTCGATTTTAATTTATTGCGAAGATAGAAAAATAATAATTGTTTGCAATAATTTATTTTAAAGTAACAATTTCTTAAAAGTAAAGTAACAAATTTTTTTTTAAAATAAGTTTTTTTGATTTTAATTTATTGGAAAGATAAAAAATTATTGTTTACAACAATTGTTTGAAAGTAACAATTAAATTTATTGAAAATAAATATAATTATTTTTATTATTAATTAATTTTATTTCTTGAAAAATACGGTCAATTTTTGAGAATTGTCATTCCTTGAATAACAACCTTAAAATTTACACCAAGGGAAGAAAATAGTCTTTTTCGGCTCAAGATTAAAAAAATTTCTCTTATTACTTGGCAAAATTTACAAATTAGTGAGAAATAATTTTTTTAATTACAATTTTTTTTCTTTTAATTTATTACAAAGATAACAAGGCAAACATTTTTCACAACAATTGTTTGTGAACAATTTTATTTATTTCTTGAAATATATTTACAGTTTTCAAGAATTGTTTCGTTCTTAGCGTGTAAATTTTTACTCCTTAGAAAATGGTCTTTTTTTTTGGTTCTAGATTAAAAAAAAATATTATTTGTTCTCAAAAAAACTTGTAATGATAAATTAATGTTTTCGATATATTGAAAAAATTAATAAAATAAAATTAATTTTTTGGTTTAATTAAAAAGATACAATCTACGTCTCCATTTATTGAATGAACTTAATTAGAAATTTTGTAATTAATTTAATTTCTATCGAATTTCGTAATTAATTTAATTTTGAGACGAATTGATTTTGAAAATAAATTGAATTTCAAAATGTAATTAATTATTTTAATTATATTAATAATTAATTTTCGATATATGTTTTTGAAAAATAAAAATTGAATTCCAATATGTAAAGAAGAAAATTACAAGTCAACTCGAAGTTGATTTGAAAAATATATTTTTTTCCGAGTATCTAAGTAATTTTTTAGAAATGTGTTTATTGGAAAAATATTTCATTTATTTGAACGTTCAAATTTTTCTTTTGAACATTATTATAAGAGTAAAATTAAATGTAAAATCAAGTATTTTTTTTCGTTTGATGGTTATTTTTATTAATATATCAGTTCATTTATTTCTAAATTTATTTCGAAACATAATCGAGTTGGAAAACGAACGAAAGTTTTCCATTTATTTATTAAATTTTTTATTGAATAGCAAATTAGGAAAAAAAATTTTGTTCTTTTTTTCCTAATTGAAAATGACTTTTGTATTTATGGAATAAATAATATTCTTAATGACGCGTACAACGGCTCTCAGGAAGGTTGACAGTCTTAAAAAATCGATTTGCATAAATTTGCATAATAAAAACGATGGTATGTGACAAAACAAATTAGTTTTTGAATTAAATTTTCAGTTTTGTAAAATGAATATTTCATAAAAGCCTCTTGTTTTTTTTTCTTGGGGGAAATAATATATGTTTACTTTGAGAGAAAGTACAGAATGACTTAAATTTTATTGGCATTGTGGACATTAGAGTTTTTTTAGACAACGAAAGAAAATGTTATTGACTTTTTGTAACTAAAAAAAAAAAATCAGAAAAAAATTAAACAGAAACTGTAAATTATTTTTTAGGCCCAATATTTTTTATAATAAAATTTAAAATCTGAAACAGTAAAATTAATTTCGTTCTTTAGGGATCAACATTAAATTTTGAATGATAAAAAATTATTTATCTTTTTTTTTATTTTTATTCAAATTAATGATGATAAAATGTGATTTAATATTATTAATTAAAAGAGATCGTAAATTTGGATAATAGTGTTTAAATTTTGGAATACATTATTTTAGACGGAAACATTGTGTTAGTGTTTAAACAGTGGACATAAATCATTGTGTATAGCACTCTGAATCATACACATTCTATAGGTATAAATAACTCAGATAACGCGGTCAACATTCCGCTTAAGTGAGAATCATTCTATGTCAACGAGAGTTACGAAATTTTTGCAGTTTAAAAAAAAAATTTTTATAATTTATTTTATGAATCACTATTTATGCCTATTTACTGCTCTTAATTGGCTATTAAAACTTTTTTTCTTCTTCTTTAAACACAATTTCGTGCCTTCCACAAAACTTTTCCAATTTTGTTGCATTTGTTTTTCTTAAAATCCCTAACAAACTTTTTTAACTTGAAAAATAAGGAAATTTTCTTTCTTTTATAACTATTGTTACTTAAAAATTTTCTCTCGATTTTTAACTTTGGTAATTTTTGACCTAAAAAAAAAAAGAAAACTTGTATTTTGAACAAAAAGTTAGAAATATTTTCGAATTCACAAAGTCTAGTTTCTTAATTTTAATTTTCAACGAAGTTCGATTTTTTTTTATCAAGTGGAAAAAATTTATGGAATTTAAAAATGTAACTCAACGAACATTTATAAGATTAATTATTAATTAATTGTTCCTTAATGTTTTATTTTTATTTAGTATCAATTAATATTATTGTTTATTATTAATTTTTATTGTTTTAAATTTACAAGGAAAATATTTGAAGGAAAAATTTTTAAACTCTCTGCAATTGCAATTTATTGTTTATTTTTCATTTGAATTTTAATTAATATAAAGAATAAAATGAATGAATATTACTTGGCTGATGAGAAAGTATGTTTAATATAGGCGAATGAAAAATTGCTTAATTAAAAAGTAAAATATCGTAAATATAAAGGAGTATAAAAAAAAGTGAAGATCAAAGTTATACTCTCTTTAGATTTTCTTTTGTTTTAAAATCCCACTATTTTCGAGCGTCATATCAAGAAAAGAATAGCAGAAAAATCCAGCTGAAATGCTGGAATAAGGCACAAGTGAACTTTTCCCATTTTGAAAAGCCATTGTTCCGCTTGCGGCTTTTGACGACTTAATGAAACGAAGAAACTTTTTCCTTCTTTTACTTGTGTGTGCTTTGCCCATAATATATATCTATATCTATATATATATATATATATATATATATATATATATATACATAATAAACTATGTTGGCTGTTACACTGTTTCAAGATTCTTGCAAACTTCGATTTGAAATTCAACAAGACGAAGAAGAATAATTCATCTGGTTATATTCAATTTCAAGTTTGTAATTTCACCTTTCAATTTCAGATAAGTTTTAAACTCGCAATGAATTCCAATTGAAATTTTCGTTTTTTCTTCAATCTTTCTTAATAGAAAAAAATTATTCGAAAAAGAATTTTTATGTACGTTTGGTTATATTTTGAAAAAATTTAATTTCTACTTTATGGATTTCTTTCTGTTTAAATTGCTTTCGTCTTTTATTGGAGAGCAAGGGAGAGAAGTTTCAGGATAATTGAAAATTTTTTACAATTTTTCTTCTCTCTTGAACTCCTAGAGAAAAAGGTTTATTTGTCTCATGGCTAAATAGAAATTAGTTTGTCACAAGTACATTTTTTTTTTGCAAATAAATTGTTTTTGTTACAAATAAATTTAATTTGTTATAAATAAATTTAATTTATTACAAACAAAATTTATTTGTTGCAAATAAACTTAATTTTTTACAAATAAACTTAATTTTTTACAAATAAACTTAATTTCTTACAAATAAATTTGATTTGATATAAATAAATTTAAATTGGTTGCAAATAAGTTTGATTGCTTGCAAATAAACTTGATTTGATCTAAATAAGTTTGATTTGTTACAAAGTAACTTGATCTTGTTGCAAACAAACTTGATTTGTTCCAAATTAACTTGATTACTTACCAATAAATTTGATTTGTTATAAATAAATTTAATTTATTGCAAAAAACTTAATATTGTTGCAAAAAAAACTTGATTTGTTTCAAATTAACTTGATTTCTTATAAATAAATTTGACTTGTTATAAATAAATTTAATTTGTTGCAAAAAACTTGATATTTTTGCAAATTAACTTGATTTCTTACAAATAAAGATTTGTTGTAAATAAATTAAATATGTTGCAAATAAGTTTCATTTCTTGTAAAAAAACTTAATATTGTTGCAAATAAACTTGATTTGTTAGGAATAAACTTGATTTCTTACAAATGAGTTTGAATTGTTGCAAAAAACTTGATATTGTTGTAAATAAACTTGATTTCTTACAAATAAATTTTATATTGTTATGATTAAATTTAACTTGTTACAAAAAACTTGATATTGTTGCAAATAAACTTGATTTCTTATAAATAAATTTGATTTGTTATAAATAAATTTAATTTGTTGCAAATAAGTTTGATTTTTTGAAAAAAAAACTTGATGTTGTTGAAAATTAACTTGATTTGTTACAAAAAATTTTGATTTGTTATAAATAAATTTAATTTATTGCAAATAAGTTTGATTTGTTGCAAGAAACTGGATATTGTTGCAAATAAATTTGATTTATTATAAATAAATTTAATTTGTTACAAATAAGTTTGATTTTTTGCAAAAAAAACTTGATATTGTTGCAAATAAACTTGATTTGTTCCAAATTAACTTTATTTCTTTTCAAATAAATTTGATTTGTTGCAAAGAAGTTTGATTTTTAGCAAAAAAGTTGATATTGTTTAAAATTAACTTGGTTTGTTATAAATACATTTAATTTGTTATAAATAAATTTAATTTGTTATAAATAAATTTAATTTGTTAAAAATAAGTTTAATTTGTAGCAAATTTTATTGCAAATAAAATAATTTACACAATGATTGTAGAAAATAAAATTTATATGAATAAATTTTATCTGGTTCAAATAAATTTTCTATTTAGTTCAAATAAAAGTTTGATTTTACCCTAAAAAAAAAATGGATTTGAGCCAAATAAATTTTATCTGGCTCAACAAAATTTTTATTTCCGCCCAAAAAAATTTTATTTTTGCCAAATAAAATTTCTATTTGATACAAATAAATCAGTGAGAAAAATATATTATTCAACATAAATCTATATTTATTTACATTTTTATTTATTGGAATATATTTGATTAAAATAAAACTTTTTCTCTAAATTCCAAGAATTGAAAAATTTCCCCTTTATTTATTAATAACATTTTCACTATTATTTTGCCTCATTAAAAAAAAAGAAATGAGTGAAAAAAAATGAATACCTACTCTTCATATATAATTTATCGTTTATTTATTATAATTTTAAATATATATTCATAAGAAAAATGAAACCCTCTACAATCTTTATAGTTGTTGTTATATTTTGACTCACTTGTATATTATAAGTTTCCCATTTGGATTTATAATGTTATTAGCAGTTATCCTCACATTTAATAGAAGTTTTAATATGTCCTTATTATTCTTTACTGGGGGGCATTTCTCTCTACTATATGGTTAGATACTCTTATTGAAAGAATATGAAAAGAGCTGTTTTATTGGACTCTATATTACATTCTCAGAGACTATATGTTTTACACCGTAGATTACTTCAGTCTCACAGTGTATTTACGACGCTTTTAAACGAGTTTTCCGTTTGAAAAATGTCAGAAAGTAATATTTATCGTTACACAGGCGAAGGGTGGATAAATGTTCTACTTTTATGCTCTTTTTTTTCTCCCCCCCCCCTCTCCCCTTCTCCTCTCTTTTACCAACAAAAGTGAGTTTAATCGACAGGTTCGATATTCTCTGCTTTTGAATAACATATAACTTTCTTCTTTTGTTTTCCTCTCTCATTTGCTTATGTGTATATTATTATATCAAAACGAAATAGAATAAATTTAAAAAATAAAATCCGAATGCAGGAGATGAGGAAGAGAAGAGAAATTGACAATGAGAATTTATTTTCCTTTTTTGCTGGAGAAAAATAATTTTAATGAGAGGAGAAGAAAATTTGATATTATTTTGTGAAAAAATTGTTTTTAAATTGATTAACAGTTGAAAATGAGGAGAGAAAATGAGTAAAAGGTTGAAAAAAGTAATGGTGCGTCCGTGGTTAAGGGGTTAGGTTTCTGACTTGCCGTTTTGCAACTGAGGGTTCGATTCTCGTCGTTTCAGAATTTTTTTCAAAGACTAATTTGACTATTTAACAATTTAAATAATACAGTAATGATAATAATTAATAATAATATCAATAAATAACAATAAATAATAATAAACAATAATAAATAATCATAAATAATAATAGTAAAAATAAAAATATTAATTTTAATTTTACCTAATAAATAAAAGTATAATAACAAAAATCGTAATAAAAATAAAACTATTAATTCTGATTTTAATTGTTAATTAATAATATTAATATAATAATAAAAATAATAATAATTTGTCTTTGACAATATAATAACTCTGATCAACAAAAAATATCTTCATCCTCTATAATAAAAATAATAGTAAATATAAAAATATTAATTATTAATTCTAATTTTAATTAATAATTAATAATAGTATTAATAATAAAAATGATGACAATAATTATTATTAGTTAGATGTTGATTTGTTTATTATTTTTTAATCAACAACTAACTAAATTGATTACAATCCAAAAAATACTAACATGTTATATAAATAATTATTATTGTTAATTAATAATTATAATATAATATTTTGAGAGTAAAGAATAATTTACTTATTTTTGCATAAAAATAGTAACTACTTATCAAAGTTGATTAGCAACAATATATTTGATAATAAATTAAAAGCATATTACGTTCTTTTGAACTTAAAATACTTGTTTAATGAAATATTATTAAATAGTACATGAATTATTTGAAATTAATGTATATATGTGTACGTTTGAATTTGCAAGTAATTATTACTAATTTTCCTGTAATGTCATCTGCATGTAACAATTAATATTGACAAAGGTAGAATTTTGATATCGAGTTAAGCGAAATTTAATTTTCGACCAAGAATAAATTATTATATATGCAAGACAGTAATACAAATATAATTATACATTATATAATAGTGGTGGAAAAATGTAATTATATCAAAGGAGAAAAAATTAAACTAATTTAAATATTGTAATAAATAATTTTTATAAAAAGAGTAAATAAAGAAAATAAAATAAATAAAGAAAATAAAAATAGAAATAAATTTTTATTTCTATTTTTATTATTTTATTTTATATATTATTAAATTAAAATAATTACATTTTAATAATTATATTGAAAGAAATAAAAGTAAAAATAGAAATAGAAGTAGAAATAAAAATGAAAATAAAAATAAAAGAAAAAATAAAAATGAAAGTAAAAATAAAAATAAAATAATAAAATAAAATAAAGAAAAAATAAATAAAAGTAAGAAAATAAACAATTAGACCAATTTACATATTTAAATATCACAAAAAATAAATTAAAAAAAAATAAAATGAAATAAAAAAACAAAGAAAAATAATTAATTATTTTTACTATGAAAGTTAGAAATTAGTAATTACTACTTGGAATTTGCGATAAGTATAAATAAAAACAAATAAAAATAAACCAGTTAATAAATCTTAAGCATAAAAAATAATATTTATTTTCTAATTATATAAATTCTTCTTGCCCATTTCAAAAAAAAAAAAAAAAAAAGAAAAGAAATCAATAACATATCATATATAAGTATAAATGACTTAAATCATAAAATATTTATGAGATTTTTCATTAAAATTCATACTTTTCAAAATGTTCAATAACCGAATCGTGTTACGTTTCGATGAAATATTTTGTCGAATCTCGTGCTTGGCTTTCGGAGTATATAGTATTGATATTTGATATGTCTGTGACGTTTGAGTTCAGAAGCGGAATTAAAAAAGTTTCGTTTTTATTACGTTCAGGTTTTCCACCACAAGCTGCCGTGATAGAGAAGATGAAGAAATATCCCAACCCAAATTGCTCGATTTATAAATAAAAAAAAAGAAAAAAAATTCACGAGTCTATTTTCATAATTTCATAAAATAAAAATTGGCAATTTGTATCGTAAATAAACGCTCTCTTTATTAGTAAGACTATTAACTGAATAGTAATAAATTATATTTTTTATTATATTTTTATTAATTATTTATAATAACAATAATAATAATAATATTATTATTTAATTATTAAGTTATTCTTTTTTACTTTATTCTTAAATATTTTTTTATTTTATTAAAACATTTTTCTTTTGCTGTTTTACAGATTAGAAAAAATATATCTTTTTTTAATTTAATTAAATTAAATTCATTAATAACAAAATAATTAATTTAACAGTAACAATTAGAGAAAAAATATTAATAATATTAATAAAATTAAAATTATTTTTTTCTCTTTTGTTTAGTAGATATTAATATTAATAAATAATAATGTTAATAAAATATTAATATTAGGTAATAATTATAATAATAAAAAATCAATTTTTAATAATAACGAAAAATTAATATTAATATTAATATTCTGTAAAATGAATTGTATAATTATTATTTATTAATAATTATTTTTATTATTTTATCATTTGTCTATTATTATTATTATTATTATTATTATTATTATTATTATTATTATTATTATTATTGCTACTATATTATTGACATGTTTATGTCTATTATTTGCAATATTATTTTCTTACGCTTTTACTTATCTGAATAATAATTTTACTATTCGAAGAATATATTTTTTTCTCTCGTTTTAAAAATGTTATTTCCATAAAATTGCCATTTATTGTTAATAATATAATATTCGGGGCAGAAAAAAAATTGGAAATGAAATAACAATTTCATCCGAATTTCGCAGTATATAGTTATATGTTTCTAAAATACGTTCATATATTTTTCTTCTCATGTAAATTGCCTCTTTAGAGTCGAGGTCGTTTCCGCTATCCAATTGGACGTTATTATCATAAATGCTATCTAAATTTTAATACGTAATCACCTACATTGTTACTTTATTGTCTATATCTATACATATATTATATATCCATATATTTATAAAATATATGCCCTCTATATTTTTATTTTATGCAATCGGTGTAATATTTTATTTCTTTTTTATATATCTCTTTTCACGTTAAAAAAAAATGTACTGCAGATATATTTTGAAGTAAATTCGTGTAAGTATAGCGTTACAGTATAGATGCAAATTTGTTCAAAATATATTGCGAAAAGTTATTTTTTATTAATGTACATTGAGTCTAAAGATATTTTTATTTTTTGTGAGACGAGAATATTTTTATTAATTTTCGAATATTTTGTTCTGTTTCAGATATGATGAGAGGGGGAAATTAAAATACAATGGCTCGATAATGTTTAATGTGAGTATTATAAGTGATTTGTTTTTATTTTAATTTTTATCTTTGTTTTTTTAATTCAATAACACTGTGTGGGATTCGTTTTACTGTAAAATCATTTGTTAATTTATAGATAAATTATTTCCTGGAACTTTATCTTAAATTGTTTATTTAATGTTTCCTGGTGAATTAAATTTTTTTTCAAAAATTAATAATTTTTTTTTATTGATTAAGACATGTTCCAGGAATAACTATTTAAGTCTTGCGTAAAAATTGAAATATTTTTAACAAATATTCAGGCTTTGTACTCATTTACAAAAACCTGCTATTTGATAATTTTTTTACGGTTTGATTTTATTTGGATTTTTTTTCTATTTTAGAGAATTTGCACAACTTTAATTTCGCTTATAGTTTGAAATAAAAAAATTATTTTCAAAAATTTTAATAAAATTCATAGAAATAATTCTACGAATTTTATAAAAATTCATTCAAACGATTCAATTATTTTCAATATCTACTATTTTGATAAAAAATTTTCCAAAAGAATTCAATTATTTATAAGAAATTTTTATGAAATTCTTTGATAACATTTAATTATTTTCATAAATATAATGCAATTTTTACAGGAATTCAATTATTTAAAACGACAATTTTTATAACATTTTTTGGAAAAAATCAATTTTATTTAAAAAGATTTTTATTAAATTCTCTACGAAAATTCAATTATTTAAAAAAAATTAATAAAGTTCTTTGCAAGAGTTCAATTATTTTTTATAAATAATAAAATTCTATCAGGAATTCAATTATTTTTAAAAATTATAAGATTTATCGATTTCAATTATTTTTAAGAGAATTCTAAATGGATTTTTTTTCGAATAAATTGCAATTATTCTTAAAAATTTTAATAAAATTCTTCCGAGAAATTCAATTATTTTTAAAAATCTTAATAAACTTTGTTGCAAGAAGTCAATTATTTTCATAAGTCATAAAATTCGTCGCAGGGTTTCAATTATTTTTAAACAGAATTTAAAATGTATTTCTTGAAAAAATTGCAATTATTCTTAAAAATTTTAATTGAAATTCTTTTCAGGAATTCAATTATTTTTGAAAAATTTAATAAACTTCGTTACAAGAATCCAATTATTCTCATAAGTCATAAAATTTATCGCAGGATTTAAATTATTTTTAAATACAATTTCAAATTAATTCCTCTAAAAATGCAATTATTCTCGAAAGAATTAAATTATCTATTTAGAAAAAATTTTATTGCATTTGTTTATTAGAATTTAATAATTATTTTCAATACATTTTTAAATAAATTTCTTCAAAAAATTGAATTATTTTAAAAAGTTTAATAAAATTCTGTGTAACAATTTAATTATTATCAAAAAATATTAGTAAAATTCTGGGTAGAAATTTAATTATTTTAAAAAATTTTTCGAAATTCAATTACTTTCAATTACAACTATTTAAACAAAAATTGTCCAAAAGAATTCGATTATTTAAAAATTATTATTAAATTATTTTCATGAATATAATAAAATTATAATCAGGAATTCAATTATTTAAATCACAATTTTCATAAAATTTTTAGAAAAAAATTAATTATTTAAAAATATTTTTATAAAATTCTTTGCAAGAATCCAATTATTTTTATAAATAGTAAAATTCTTCTCAGGAATTAAAGTATTTCAAAAATTTTAATAAAATTCATCTCAGGATTTCAATTATTTTTAAACAGAATTTAAAATGAATTTCTTGAAAAAATTGCAATTATTCTTTAAAATTTTATTAAAATTCTTCAAAAGAATTCAATTATTCAAAAAAAAAAAAAAAATTTGCTATTATTAGTTCATTAGAATTTAAAAATTATTTTCACTAAATTTTTAATTAAAATTTTTTGAAAGAATTTAATTATTTTCAAAAATTTTCTGAGATTCTCTGTAAAAATTCTTTTCTTTCAGATAATTTTGATATAGTTCTTTATAAAAGTTCAGTTATTCAATAAATTATTTATTTTTTCATTTAAATAATTTAAATTCTTGAAGAAATTTTTAAAAATAATTCATTAGAAATTGAATTTTAGTTAAAATCTTAGATAATAATTGAATATCAGATGAGCTTTAGTGTGAATTTTTAGAAATTTTTTTAGAGAGATTCTTTAAATTGCAGTTTTTGGAACTTTTAATTGTTGTAAAACTGTACCTAATAATTTTTTATTTTACGGTTTTTTAAAAATCCAATTGTTAATTAACAAATTTTTTTTATTGATTAGATCATGTTTTAGGAATGTTTATGCAAAAATTTATATTAATTTATATAATTAAAAATTCATTTAAATTTTATTTATTTTTAAAATTTTATATTTTTTACTTCTTAAATATTTTTCAATTTTTTATTAAAATATTTTCCTTCTGTCTTTTTATAGATTAAAAAAATATATCTTTTTAAATAAATATTTTTATCTTATTTTCTTATATTTGCATTAAAATCTAGATTAAAATTAAATAAAAGTACCGAGAGTACAAATATTAATATATTTTAATATTTTAATATTGTCTCCAGTGAGTTATAAGTTAAGGATAATTTACCTAAATATATGAATTGAAAATACTAAATAAATCAATTGAGGCTATTATTCCTTTTCCAGGAAGTGCAACAATACAAAGCGACTCTCTCCAGGACTTGTGCTTAATTCTCCAGGCAATGTGTTGACATTCGGATGGAAACAAAGGACTTGGTTCGACTATACAAGGTCACGACCGCAGTGAAAATCGAAATGAAACGCAATTTTATTCAGTTTTAATTTTTGAATCGTTAACATTAACATCTTATAAAAATCGATAATTATATACTTTTCGATATTGCCACGTGTTCGGATAAAATTCGCTTAAAAATAACTAATTTACGTAATGAATGTAGTTTTCCTTTAGTTTCGGCTTTCGGGAGTGTTCGTATTTTTTCTAAAACCGCGAACGTTGTTAGGGTAGTTGTTAGTTGCTAGGGTTTATTAAGAGCCTCTTTTAGCCTTTTAGCTTTTTTTGCCTTTTTTCGGGAGTATTTGAAGTAACTTTTTGCTAAAATTGTTTCTTAAATTTTAAATCGTAGTCACATTGATAGTGATTTTAAATTTTTTTTCCAATCTGAACCACGTGGTCACGGGAGTGTTTGAATTTTCTTAAAATCGCGAGTGTTTGTGTGTATTTGGAAATCATCATTTCGAGCAGAGCTTCGCCATGGAGATGGGAATCAGCGAATGGAGTTCAAGGTAGGATTATTTTTTAAATTTTTTTGTCTCTTCGAGAACGTTTTTATTCCCAATTTTGAAAAACTTATGGCCTATGAAAGCTTCTCTGACATTTAAAATTAAAAAAAAACGCAAGTTATCGTCGTATCATTATTTAGTGCTTTTACCAAAAAGTTTCTTTAATTCCGGTGCTATGAATTTTTTTGTTTTTTCTTTTGATACAAAACAAAATTTTGTTCTTCATAAATGAAAATAGGTAGGAATTTCACAATTATAAGTAAAAGGGTTAAGTAGAAATGAAACAGTTAAAATAGAAAGAAATGTTAAAAGCAGGAAAGTGATTTCTTTAGTTTTTTTAGTTAAACTTTTTTTTTTTAAATTTTTCATTATTGAATTTTGCTATTTATTTCGAGGCTATTATTTTTGATGTCAGAAAGATTTAAGATTGACGTGGAATAGTTTTTTATGGAAAAAAAGAAACTGTTTTGCCCGTTTGGTAAAAAAGTCTCGATTTTTCCATTATTTCAGGAGAATCGACTTAATCCAATCGAACTCGCGGCTACGTTTCGACTTACATTCACATCGACAGAGAGCAATATTTTAAGGGAGTTATTACCAACTTATTTTGGAATTGATGGTCGCCACGTAAATCATCCCCCAACTGGAAATTGATGTATGTGCTGTCGCACACCAACATTTCCTGTTTCTGTAAATGTCTGTAATGCACACACACACACTCTTTTTTCGCTATTCGTTTTATATTCTTCTGATTTTTCCATTTTAATTTTTTATTTCTCCCTTTTTTCTTTTCTTTGTCTTTTTTCTTCCTTTTTTTCTCTTTTTCGTCTTCTTTTTTGTCTTTTTCTTTTTTTATATGTTTTTTTCTTTTATTGTCTTTTTTCTTCCTTTTCTTTTTTTTATTTATTCTTTTTTTATTTATCTCCTTATTTGTATTTTTTCTTTTTTGATTGTCTGTTTTCTTTTATGTTTTCTTATTTCTGTATTTTTTCTTCCTTCTCTTTTTTTGTTTTTTCTTTTGTTTTTTTTGTTTTTATAATTACTTTTTGTCCTTTTTGTATTTTTTCTTTTTTTTTGTCTTCTCATATTTGATTTTCTTTATTTTTTTGTCTTTCTTTTCTATTATTGTCTTTTTTTCTTTATTTGCATTTTCTTTCTTTTATTCTTTTTTGTATGTTTTCTTCTTCTATTGCCATTTTCATCCTTTTTATTTTTTTGTATTATTTATTCTTTTTTCTTAGAATTTCTTTGCATTTTCTTGTAATTATCTTCTGCTTAATTTGTATTTTTTCTTTGTTTTCTTTTTTGTTTGTATTTTTTTCCTTTTTTTTATTTTTTTGTCTTATTTATATTTTTTATTTTTTTTGTCTTCCCCTTTTTTGTTTATTCTTCATTTTCTTTTTTTTTGTATTTTTTTCGCTTATTTGTATTCTCATATTTATTTTTTTCTTTATTTTTTTATGTCATCCTTGTGTTTTTCTTCTTTTTTTGTCTTTTTTCTTCCTTTCTTTATTTTTTTATGTCTTCTTTTTGATTTTCTTCTTTTTTTGTCTTTCTTTTCTATTATTGCCTTTTTTCTTTATTTGTCCTTTCTTTTATTCTTTTTTGTTTCTTTTCTTCTTCTTCTTCTTCTTCTATTGTCATTTTCTTCTTTTTATTTTTTGTATTATTTATTCTTTTTTTTAGAATTTATTTGCATTTTCTTGAAATTATCTTCTTTCATTTGAATTTTTCCTTCTTTTATTGTCTTTTTTCTTCCTTTTTTTATTTTTTTATGACTTCTTTTTGCTTTTTTCTTCTTTTTTGTCTTTCTTTTCTATTATTGTCTTTTTTCTTTATTTGTCTTTTCTTTCTTTTATTCTTTTTTGTATTTTTTCTTCTTCTATTGTCATTTTCTTCCTTTTATTTTTTTGTATTATTTATTCTTCTTTTTTAGAATTAATTTGCATTTTCTCGTAATTATCTTCTGCTTAATTTATATTTTTCTGCTTTTATTGTCTTTTTTTCTTCCTTCTATTTTTTCTTTTTTTTGTGTTTTTCTGATTTCTTCTGTTTTTTCCTTTATTTGTCTTTTTTCTTCCTTTTTCTATTTTTTTACTTTTTGTCTTCTTTTGTTCTTTTTTTCTGTATTTTTCTTCTTTTTTTTATCTTTTATTTTCTTTTATTGTCTTTTTTCTTTCATTTGTCTTTTTTCTTCCTCCTTTCTATCTCCATTTTTATTTCGCCTAATATACATACTTTGGAGTTTCTTGGTTTAGTTTATAAGAAAGCAAAATTTCACATTCTTAAACAGGATTAAAAAGTTTGTAGCGGGAAAATTCGGATTAGTCAAATATGTATCTGGCGAACGTTATTAGTTATTTAAATTTTAAACATGGAAAAGTTAAACAAAGATTAAACAATCTTGAGTAAATAATACTTCATGATTTTACAATTTTTTCCTTCAATACTGAGTAAATAAATTTAAACATATTTAAATATACATAAATAAAATTTAAAAATATTTAATTATAAATAAATGAATTTAAAAATGTTTAATTATAAATAAACATATTTAAAAATGTTTAATTATACATAAATAAATTTAAAAATATTTATTTATAAATAAATAATAATACACGCAATCTACTGAATATAAATACCTATCCATTAAAATTTATCAGGTTATTAATTAACAGTTTTCTACTAATTTAAATTTAGTGGGATAATTATATTCACGAATGAGACGAAAAAAAATGGAAATTAATTAAAAAAAAGAGAAAATTAGTTGTCGAAGTAAAAATGAATTATATCGTAAAAGTGACGAGTTGGGGAAAAAAAAATTATCGATTGTCGGAAATTTTATAGAGTTTTTTTTCTAAAAAAAAAGGTTGAAGGGGGTGCTTCAGAATGCAGGTGGGGGGAAAGGGGTATTATATTTGCATGGGGAATCGAGACTCGACCACGGCGGCAAAGTTCCTCTTCTTTTTGGAGCAGACCGCGTGGTAAGCCAACGTCATTTATCAGATTCTATCTCTTTGTCTTGCTTCGTTTGTGCTCCTGTCTCACCTATACTCGCTATTCCATTTTTTCGCGAGGTCCACTTTAATGGAATCAGATTAAGAAGCTCGCGCGCTGAAGAGAGGGGGGAAGAAGGAGAAATAGAGACAGAAAAGGGGGAGAAAGAGAGAGAGAGGGGAGAAAAAATAGAGAAAAATAGAGAGAAAGAAATAGAGAAAAAATAGAGAGAAAGAGAAAGAAATAGAGAGAAAAAAAAGAAAGAGGGAGAAACAAAGAGAAAGAAAAAGAGAAATAGAGAAAAAGAGAGAGAAAGACAGAATCAGGAGAACTTTAATCCTTGTGGCCACAATTGTTGACTAAAACGCGCAACACTGCGGATTCTGTGTTTTAAGTTTTAAGAGCGAGGGTGTAGAAACCACAAGTTGCGGACTCTTCAATCTATAGCTACGATTAGGCCGCCTACACTCAGTCCGCACTTGTTGATCTCTCAGACCTCAAATACGATTTTCCCTTTGCTATAGAGATTCCGCGATCTCCGTTCGTTTTCATATATATATACCCACAATTTCCGGATATATTGTCACTACGGATTTCCAGCCAAGTAGATCCAAACTGATATATGTACTTTTGCGAATCATGAAAGTTACAAATTTTACGCAGAAAAAAAATTTACTTGAATCCATTCATTTTTGTTTGAATTACTATTTTTGTAACTAAGTTACTTTCACTTTGTTAGAAAAGCCACTAATTAATTTCTCAAAATGAGATTTTAGATATCAATTTTATTTTATAATATGAATCTAAATAAACAAAAAAATTTTTAGTAAAAAAGTGAATTTTTCCACTTAATTGTAATTACTTCTATAATTTTCAATATAATATATACTTTACATACACCAATCGATTAGTCTTGATACAAAGAATAAGAGTTTCGATTTTTTTTCGATAAATAATAACATTTTATTATATAGCAACATTATTTCGCGAAAAGAACTTATTTTTTGATAAAAATGCGAATATTTCAGCAAAACAAAACAAAACAAAATTTTAACTGTTTTTAAAAAATTTTTATTTTTTTTATTTTTTTGCATTAACAAAATATTACAATAATTATAAAAAAATTAATAGTTAAAATACAGTTTACAATAAATAAATGTCATTTTCAATGATTAAACGAAATTGTTCACTCTTTAAAATAAAAACATTTGCATGTTTGCAAATTTAAATATTCAATATTTTAAATAACAATCAATTAAAAAAAGTTTTTTAATTAAAAAAAAAGTTTTTTTAAAATGTTTGTTTTATTGTAAACTACATATTTTTATAATAGTTACAACATTTTAAAAATCTTTAAAATTTTTTTAACCTAGTTAAGCTGGCCTGGCCTTAGCCAAAAAAACCACGAAATCTTCATCCCAGCCTATTCTAACAATAGTAGAAATTTAGGGCAACTTTCAAGCTTTAATTTGGTTCAACCTAGAGCATAATATCTAGCACAGGTGAAAAGTTATAGTGCTTTGAAAAAACCCTAAAAATTTTTGGAAAAATAAAAATTTGGGAAGGGTCCCCAATTTGGAAAATAAATTTCGGTAAAATTTTTGACGTTCGGTTTTTTGCCAAAAAAATTGCGAAATCTTCATCCCAGCCCATTTTCCGTTTGTCAATTAGCAGCAGTATATACAAAAATATTTCCTATTGCACAAAAAATTGAAAATCAAAGAAGACATCCTTTCACTTTCTTGACTCGCTTTTGGAAAAAAATTAACTAAAAATTCATATTAAAATTTATGTTTATCTCTTATTAATACTACAACAAAAATCAACTTTGATTTTTTAATTTTGCAAACTTTAATTAAAAATATGAGACTGTTTCTATTTACCCCTAAAAACTGGAAATTCGGGGTAAATAGGAACAGCAGAAATTTCAATAATATTTCTTATAATGGAAAGAGAGAAAATTGTTTCTTTCAAACTACAACACTATTTTCAGCATTATATATGAGAATAAGAGAGAAAAGAAGAAAAAAATAAAGAAAAAACCTTTATTTGTGAAATGTGTTTCATCTTTTGGCTTTAAAACTCGACTTTTTTTTAAAAAAAGCGCAATTTTCTTCTTTTTTTGACGGCCATTTTTATTTTGAAAAACTGACATCGGATTCGTAATCAGCGACCTCAAAAACCCTCAAGTAGTCATTTTCATTAGCTAAGCCTTATTTAATTTTCGATTTTGTAATTTTGTTGTAAATCTTGCCATAAACATTCTTTTTTATTATTGTTTGAATTAAAAAATTGTGAATTCTTTATTGTACTACAAATTTATTTCACAAAGTAGAATAAATTTGTGGGTGTTGGGTGTTTAGAAATCAAAAATATTTTTATTTTTGTCAAAGTTGTGAAGGTTTAAAGTCAAAAGTGGTTTTGATCGAAAACGCTGGGCGTTAAAGGGTTAAACTTACGTAATGCATTATTATTTATTAGTCTGAATTATTTTATGACTAACATCATTTTTATGTAATTCTTTGTATCTTTTAACATTTCCATACTTGAAATTGATTTTTTCTTAAATTTTGTAAGGAATAATCAACTGTTCCTATTTACCCCTAAATTTTAGCAAAGTTGAAAAATTTAGGGGTAAATAGAACACGGAGAAAAATTATTTTTAATGATTACAATAGTCTACATTACAGCGCGGATATGTGACCACTTTTTGGAATGATTACGAACACTATGTAATGTGTTAAGAATTTAGTAGGAACGATTACTATAGCTGTTGTAAGGGATACCTTCATGTCTGTACTCCTTACAACAGCTATAGTAATCATAACAAAAAGTGGTCACATATCCGAGCAGTAATATAGACTATTGTAATCAGTACGAATAAATTTTTCTCCGTGAAACAGTTGATTATTACGATTTAATGATTCCCATATTTTTTACTACTCCATAAAATTGTTCCACGGAAGTGAAATAATAACTCAACACACAAAAAAAACAAAAGTATTCGGATTTAAAAGAAAAAAACTTATGTTATTGGTAAAACTTAGCAAATCTGTTTCTATTTACCCCAACTGACCCTATATTTGAATTAAATAAATAATTTAGTTGCTTTAGTTAATTTTTATTTAAACTCAATAAATTTTTGTTTAAAACAATAATTGTGGTATTTTTAAGGAAATAACATTTAATTGGCTGAAAACAAAATTATTTGTCACAAAACAAAATATTTGATAAAAATGAATATTTATTTTATTTTTATTCTTTTTCTTTTTAAAAAATTTTTTCTGAGTTAATTGCTTTTATGGAGCAAGGCATAATATTGTGATATAGTTTAAGAAAAACCGCACATCAGGTAGATAGGAATTAATATTGTAAATCTATTTTAGTAATTGAATTTCAAATTTGAATCTTCATTAAATCTTTTAATTAACTCTTAATTGTATTATATTGGAGAAGGGAAAATATTGTTTATACTTAAAAAGCTTGTTCTTGCTTTGAAAAATAATAACACTGCCTTCAGAACAGGTTTTCGCTTAAAATAAACTCATTTTGAATAATTTTCATTTCAAGTCTCCGGTATTTATAAACAATCGCTCATTGAAAAAAATTTCCTCTCAATATTTTTTTTCTAAAGACGTGAACGCTCAAGTGGACGAATCTTTTTTTTTCATTATTTTTTTAATGTATAATTAATTTATAATACTCATAAATTTTGTAATTAAAAAAAAATTATTTTAATTCTTTACAATTAAAAAAAAAAAATTTTAATATAATATAAAAAATTTTTTTTAAATAAATAAACCTCTTTTTACTAAAAATAAATAAAGTAAAAAAAAAATAGATTAAAAATAAATAAATTTAAAATTGTAAGTGAAAATACTAATTGAAAATACTAATTAAAAATACTAATTAAAAATTTTAATTGAAAATACTAAATTAAATTCTAAATTAAATGTAATAAATAACTTAAAAATAAACATGAAAAAGAGATTGATAATAAATTTAGAAAGTAATAAAAATTATAAAAAAATGGAGGCAGAACCGATTATTAACACGTTTCGGCAATAAAATAAAGCAAAGTATAGTTTTATATTGAACAGGGGAAAAATAAATTTTCTTACTAAATTTTAAATAGTCATTTCGAAAATGAGAAATTTTTATTAGATGTCGATAAAAAAAGGAGAGCTTTAACGTTCATATAATAATTTTTCTATATGATATTCTATATTTTTGTTTGAGTAAATCTTTTATTGGTCAATAAATTTAACGTCGAAATGCTAAATCAAACGGAAATTTCACAATAATAAAAGTCAAAGCGAAATGGTTTCTAATTATATAGGTGAAAAAAAAAAGTTAGAAACCTTTTTTTGTTTATTAAAAAAATCACTGTGAGCGAAAATCAGTATGTGAATCATAAATGATGGTCTAGAAATGAAATGTGTTTTTTTAATTTATGGAAGTCTTTCACTTATATCTTCACTTAAAATACCATTAACGATATTATAAATTATATAGTTTTTGCTATTATTGCCAGAGGGGATTTTTTGGTGTTGTATATTTATATGTTTTACCCTTATCACACCTGCATGTAATAACTAGAGAGAGAGAGAGATGTAAAATTTTAGTCTGAATATACATATAGTTGATTCGTGATTTTATTGCGTGTGTGTTTGTGTGACTGACTGTATTTGTAATTCCAATGCCAGTGATACAATCGATTATATAGAGGAAACATCAATTGCAAAACGAGCAATTTGAATTAATTTCAACGATTAAATTCAAAAACCAAATCGAATTCATTCGACACGTTTCGCTCATTTCCTCCTCTCGGGCTCTCTTTATAATATATGCATATAGATTTTTCAATTTTAACAAATTTTATTGTACAAATTATAGGGAGAAAAAAAAATTGCTTGTGTGCATTTTGTTTTTATAGAAAGGGATTTTCAGATTTTTGTAATTTTAATATTCGTTTGTTGGTTTTAAACATTTTTGGCGAAATTAATTAATTGAAAAACGAAAATAATTTAGAAACAAATTCAAATTGAATATAAAAATTCAAAAAAAAGGAAAGATTCAGATCTAAATTCGTAAGTGAAAAATGTAAATATTTTTCACTTACGAATTTAAATCTGAATCTATTATTTTTCTTCGCCCTCTCACTTGTGAATTTAGAAATAAATTTTCCGGGTTTTAGATTTTAAAAATCGTCAATTTTTTGCAAAAATGTAGTTTTCATCTTTTCAAGCTTTGTACTCATATACTATTTACTATTTTTATTTATTTATTTAAAACCTACAATTTACTACATTTTTTTACGATTTACTAATATTTCGATACCATTTTTTAAATTTGTGACACTAATAGCTTTTTTTCTCTATGTTTAAGAATTTGCACTATTTTACATTTGCAAAAAGTTGGAATAAAAAAAAAATATTCTCAAAAATTGTAATTAAGTTCTTAGAAATAATTCAATTATTTTTAAAAATTCCTTCAAACGATTTAATTATTTTTACAACATTTTCGAAATTCAATTATTTTTAATATCTATTATTTTAATAAAAATCTTCCCAAAAGAATTCAATTATTTAAAAGAATTTTTTATAAAATTCTTTACAAGCATTCAATTATTTTCATAAATAATAAAATTTTCACAGGAATTCAATTATTTATAACACAATTTTCATAAAATTTTTCGAAAAATTTCAATTATTTAAAAATATTTTTAGAAAATTCTTCGCAAGAATTCAATTATTTTTGAAAATTTTTATAAAATTCTTTTCAGGAATTCAATTATTTTTATAAATAATAAAATTCTTCTGAGCAATTCAATTCTTTTCTTAAATAATAATAAAACTCTTCGTAGGATTTCAATTATTTTTAGTGAAATTCAAACTTTTTTTAAGAAAATTCTTTGCAAGCATTCAATTAATTAAAACACAATTTTCATAAAATTTAGGGAAAAATTCAATTATTTAAAAATATTTTTAGAAAGTTCTTCGCAAGAATTCAATTATTTAAAAAGAGTTTGATAAAGTTCTTCGCAAAAATATAATTACTTTTGAAATTTTTAAAAAACTCTTTTCAGAAATTAAATTGTTTTTCTAAATAATAAAATTGTTCTCATCAATTTAATTCTTTTCTTAAATAATAACTTTTCGTAGAATTTCAATTATTTTTAATAAAATTAAAATTTTTTTTATAAATTTCATTGCAAACATTCAATTATTTTTATAAATAATAAAATTTTCACAGGAATTCAATTATTTAAAACATAATTTTCATAAAATTTTTCGAAAAAATTCAATTATTTAAAAATATTTTTATTAAATTCTTCACAAGAATTCAATTATTTTAAAAAAATTTAATAAAGTTCGTCGCAAGAATTCAATTATTTTTGAAAATTTTTATAAAATTCTTCACAAGAATTCAATTATTTACATAAATAAAAAATTCATCGCAGGATTTCATTAATTTTTAGAATAGAATTATTTTTAATTCAATTTTCAAGTAATTCCTCGAAAAACTTGCAATTTTTTTTGAAAATTTTATTAAAATTCTTCTCAAGAATTCAACTATTTCAAAAGAAATTAACAAAGTTCTTCATAAAACTTCAATTGTTTTTAAAAATAATAAAATTCTTCCAAGGATTATTTTCAATATATTATACTATTAAAAAAAAAATTTCCAAACGAATTCAATAATTTATAAATTATTATTCAATAATTTCTATAAATATAATAATAGTTTAACAGAAATTCAATTATTTAAATCACAATTTTTATAACATTTTTTGAAAAAATCAATTATTTTTACAAATTTCTTCTCAGAAATTGAATTATTTTTAAAAATTTTAATAAAATTTAAATTAAAAAAGACAAAATTTTTTTTTAAATTTTAATAAAATTCTTGGCTAGAATTAAATTATTTTTATAAATAATAAAAATCATCGTTGAATTTCAATTATTTTTAATATAATTTTAAATGAATTCCTGTTGAGAATCAATTATTTGTAAAACTTTTGAAAAAATTCTTCGAGAGAATTCAATTACTTAAATATAAAATGCATTTAATTTATTTATTCGAGTTTAATAATTATTTTCAATACATGTTTAATTAACTTTAATTATTTTCAAAAATCTTTATGAAATTCTTTGTAACAATTCAATTATTTTAAAATAGTTTAATAAGGTTTCTTCATAAGAATTTAATTATTCAATAAATTATTTACTTTTCTATTTAAATAATTAAATTCTTGTAGAACTTTCTAATACAAAATTATTAAAAAGAATTTTTTATTAAAAATTTTTGGATAGTAATTGAATACTGGAATCTTTATAGTGTAAATTTAGTTTGATTCGTCGGAAACGCCAGAAATTTTCATCTTTTTCCAAAACACGGGCCAAAAATGGGAAAAAGGCTATTTTTGTCAAACTTTAGAGTAAAAAACTAAATTAAAAACTAAAACTAAATTAAATAATAATTATAAAATAATTAATAATTGTTATGAATAAATTAATAATTGTTATGAATAAATTAATAATTGTTATGAATAGATTAATAATTATTATAAACAAATTCATAATTATTATGAATACTTTAATAATTCTTGTAAATCTACATTAATACTTATCAAGGCGGAAGAGATAAAAATCTTAGAAAATAAAACACTTTCGTAACCTAATTAAAAAAATAGGATTTTTTTCCGAAACGAATGGCAATTTATTAGAAAAGTATTAGTGACATGTTATACAGCACCGTACAAGCAATTGTTCAACGAAACTCTTATAATGCTGTATTAGAAGTGAAAGACGAGAAAGTGACCTGATGAATCTGATTTTATTTCTGAAAAAGAAAAATTGAAAACAAGAGAAAGGTAATTTATTTTCATTTTTTCTTCTCTTTATTATCTTCTAATTCTATTTTGAAAATTAACACTTGACGCGCATTTGTTAATACTTGTATGGTTTACAAATATAATACAATGCTTTCTTTTTATTTTCTTTTTTTGAATTTTTTTTTTCGTATGACTCTAAAAGAATGTTTTTAAAAAAAACCTCGTAACTCGATTATCGTTATTTTGCCTCAAGGGCGAATTCACTTGTTTTTATTTGCCTGCTATTCTGCTTCGATTGCTATTATCCTCGGAAACCTTTTAGATATATATGTATATAAAGAAAAGAACAATCAAGAGACGCGGGTGAATGTGTTGCGGATTTTTCTTATTTTTATCTTTTTTTTTGTCTTTCTTTTTTTTTCTTATTACCAAACGGAATATAACAGATCGATAACTTTTCTTGTTCAAGCTTTTATAACTTTGCTTCTTTAAAAATTTAACATTCAATATAGTTTCTTGCACATTTCACGAAGCTGAAAAGGAAGTTTTTAAACTCGGGGAGTTTTTTAAAACTTCAAATTAGACTCTGAATATAAAAGTTCCCCTTTTTATTGGAGAGAAAAGGAACATTTTAAAAGGAAGAAATTCTTTTTGATTGTCCAACACAAATCAGGTGGGGGAGGGAAGAAGAAGAAGAGAAAAAGGAGAGAGAGAGAGAGAGAGAGAGAGAGAGAGAGAGAGAGAGAAAGAAAAGAAAAGTTGTAGAGGAAGGATAACATATTTTCTTTTGGTATAGGAGCAATTTAAAATGAAATTTTGTTATAAAGTTTATAATGGAAATTGTATATTGGAAATTCGCATTCTTTCTTTTCTTCGTCGAATCAGGGGAAAATTTATAATTATTTGTTTTCAAGTTTATGAATTTAGAATAGTTTGATATTTAATATTGAAAGCAGAAATCAAAGACTGTCTTCTTTTCATCTTTTTTCATTTTTTTAAAATCGATTTGCATTTATTATACCAGCTTCGTTAATTTTCATCTTTTTCACTTATTTCATGAATTATGACAATATTTTCAAAATGTTTAGTTTCTAAAAAATTTTTATAAATTTATTATCAACTACAATAATCGTCGTATTCTGTCCATAAATAATATTATACTTACTTCTTTATTTTTCTATACTTTTTTTAATTTTTCTTTATTTTTATCTTAATTTTTTTTCTTTATTTTTCAAATATAATTCAAAAATCTTTTTATTAATCTAAAAAAATTATTAATGTTATTATTCATTATTTCTTTGTTTCTAAAAAAAATTAGCATTTTGTAACAAACGTTTTAGGTAATAAACAAATGTAAATCCTGCAAAATATCCTTTTTATAAAAAATTTAATTGTATTACAAATCGAAGTTATGCAGCTATTTTTTTCCTTTTTCAAAAAAAAAATTTTTTTTAATTGTTGGAAAATTAAAACTAGAAAGTAGAAAATATTTTGCACATTTTCTGCTCCTGAATTACAATTCATAAACAAAGTATAAGTTTTAAGTAAAAAAAAATGTTATAAATCAAATTTTGTTTAAGAAATTTAAAATTTATCCTGAAAAAAATGTTTACAAAATTTCTATTTGTTAAAAACGATTGTAAAATTATTCGAAAATGTCAATAATTTTTTTAACTAAATAATTTTTTTTACTAAATAAATATTTAATCATTATTATTTTTTCACAGGAATTAAAATTCTTCAAAACATTTAAAATCAAACCTTTTTGAAATTTAACAACTTATAAGAATATTTATTTTAAAACATGAAGAAATTAATTACTCCGAGTCTTCGACTCAGAGTGATCAATTTCTTAATTTTTTATGATAAATTAAAGATAACCGAGTGATAAGATTATTATTTTTTTATAATAGGAATATTTTTACTGTAATTTTTTCAAAATTATTCTCATCATTTTAATATAATTATTATTTTCTAGAATTTACAACTAAAATTCTTCTTTAAATAAATTATTTTTAGTAATTTTAGAAAAAGTTCTTTGAGAATTTTCAAATCCATTTGTTTACAATTCAATTTTATGAAATTTCAATTATTCAGAAATTCTTCAATTGAATACGTTTTAAAAAATAAACACTTCAAATAAATTCAGAAAAAATTCAATTAAGCTTTTCCAAAATCATTATTTCTACAGAATTGTTGGTTATAATTATGAAAAATTAAGATTTTCAAAGAATTTAATTTGAGACCTTTTCAAAATTCAATTATTTCTTGAAATACATGCTATAATGAATATTATTTTTTTAATATTCAAATATTATTTGAATATTTAAATAATTTGAGTAATAAATATTCAAATCTAAAATCTTAACTGAAATTAATTTTTAAATCAATTTTTATTAGAAAATTCTACGAGAATTCAATTATTTAAATGCAAAAATAAATAATTTATTGAATAATTAAATATTTCTTAATTCTCATAAAGAATTTAATCAAAACATTTTTAAATAATTGATTTCTTTTAACGATTTTTAATAAAATTGTTAAGAACAATTACATTTTTCGAGGAATTCGATTAAAATTATATTAAAAATAATTGAAATTCTGCGATGAATTTTATTTATAAAAATAATTGAATTTCTAAAAAGAATTTTATTATTTATGAAAATAATTCAATGGCTGTAAAAAACGTTATTATTTATTGAAAATAATTAAATTATTGCGAAGAAATTTGTAAAAAAAAAAATGTGTAAATAATAGAATTCATATGAAATTGAGGAAAATTTTTGAAATTTTGACAAAAATTTTATTAAAAAAATTGTTAAAAAATTGAATTTTGCCACTGAATTTTATTAAAAATTTTAAAAATAAATAAATAATTGAATTTTGGAAAGGAATTTGATTACTTTTGAAAATAATTGAATTTATGCAATAATTTATCATTTTTTCAAAATTCAATTTTTTTTTAGTATTTTTGAGTAAAATTTGTCTATGAATCCACTATTTTTAATAATTAATTAAATATATATTAAAAAATTTCACAAATTTCAGAAGAATTTGAATTTATTTATTTTGCATTATTTTTGTTTATGAATCACAATTTTTTTAACAAAATTATTATTTTGTTTTAGAAAAAGAAGATAAATATTTGCACAATTCCTATTTTTAATCTTTATTTTTGGAACAGGATTTTCCACAGGAATTAGGACATTCAAAAATTTTAAATTCAAACCTTTTTTAAATTAAACAACTTATAAAAGTATTGTTAGAAAACATAAAGAAATCGATTGCTCCGAGTCGAAGACTCGGAGTGATCAATTTCTTCATGTTTTCTAATAATCAAAGATGACCGAGAGATAAAATCATTATTTTATATTATAAAAATATTGTTACTGCAACTTCATCAAAATTATTTTCATCATTTTAATTCAATTATTATTTTCTAGAATTTTAAATTATTTTTTATGAAAATAATAATTGAATTCCTTAACAAAATTTTATTATTTTTGAAAATAATTGAATTTCTGTGAAATTTTTATTATTTATGAAAATAATTGAATTTCTGTGAAATTTTTATTATTTATGAAAATAATTAATTGTCTGCATACAATTTTATTAAATTTTTTTTTTTTAAATAATTGAATTTGTTTTGGGAAATTTTATTAAAATAGTAGATATTGAAAATCATTGAAATTAGAAAAATGCATTTTATTTTTGAAAATAATTGAATTTAGGACAAGAATTTTTTTGACATTTATGAAAATAATTGAACTTTGGAGAAGAATTCTGTTATTTAGAAAGATAATTGGGATTTTTACGAAAATTTTTTTCCAAATTTTGAACATAATTGAATTTTATAAGAATTTAATTTTTTTTAAGTAATTAAATTTTTGCAATTATTTCTAATTTCTCCAAAATTGAATTTTTTTTTAGACTTTTCAACAAAAATTTAAATTAGAAAATTTTGTAAATTCTATTTTTCACTGATTCAAATTTGAAGAGTTGATTTAAAGAACAAATTTCTTAAATTCAAAGATTTGTTTGATTGAAAGAAAATTTCTTCGAATCATAAAGAACCCTTTTTTTCTTTGAAAGATTAATTTATTTTTAATGAAAGAAGAAGAGTCTTGGAAAGTGAATTTAATCAGAAATTTATAAATTTCTTTAAATTAAGAAAAATTTGTTTTTCTTCGTGTTTAATGATAAAAAATTAAAATACCAAAAAATTTGTTCGCTACTTTGAGTTTGATTCGGTACAAATTTGTGTAAGAAAATGGTGAAATTTCAGTTTGGATTGTAGTCGCTCGATTGTCGGGATTTGTTGACGAAAGGGTTGTTTGGTGATTCGTGAGTGTTAAGCGATATCTTGCTGAACAGTTTACCGACAAACGAGTTCCTAATTACTTATATAGTGCTTGCATCGTGGAAACAGGATGAGAACTGAATTCTCAAATCAGGTGTATATTATATGTGTACATTTACATCACATAAACACTCGGGTGGTCTCTCTCTCTCTCTCTCTCTCTCTCCTCTCTCTCTCTCTCTCTCTCTCTCTCTCTTTATATATATATAGACGATTGGGCACACAAGGTGTAATTAAAGAGCCATAGTAACATCCGCTTAATTACTTGATTTAATTGACGCATTGTTTGTTGAATCAGGTATGCCGTATTAATTAGCAAGAAAATTCTACACTTTCCACGTAATCTTAAAAGAATTACTATATATTGAAAATTACGAAATAACTTTTTTAACAATAATATTTCGCAAAACATTTTTTATTACACCTGATAAGAGAGATTAGATTTTTTGATAGTTTATCGACGTAATTAATTTTTTTTACGAAATACAAAAACCTTTAGATTCTGATTAAAAAAGTATGCGTATTTAATCTTTCATTTATGTCGAAACGAAAAGAATTTCTTCTCTAGAAATTCTTTCTTCTCTCTATTACTGATAAACAAAAATCGAAAAGAAGAAATTAGAAGATAATAAGAATATTGGAAAAATGGCAAAGAAAATTTTTAATGAGAGGTTGTCTCGTTTTTGATAGTTTGATTTAAGGAATTTGGCTCTCCAGCAATGTTGTGTAGATAAATTAACATTAGGTACGTGATTAATTTTGAAGTTTTCGAATGTAGACTCTCATGCAGATTTAATGCTTTTCAACATTCGACAATTGATTAAAAGACCTGGTAATAATGGAGTTGGATGTAATGAATCGGCGAAAGTAAATTATTTCATCGACATTGCTGATCAATGCATCGAAGGAGAATAGGATCGAGAAATTGGAAGGAGAATTAAAGAGAAAGAGAAAAAGAGAGAAAGAGAGAGAAGGAGGGAGAGAGCAGTATAAAAGAATGGCAAAGAAGCAAGAGTGGCTTGCTTTTCTGGCATTAAATGTGGCCTCAAAGCAAAACCACCGTTGCTATTTAGAAGCGTTGTTTGCACTCAGTGATGAGCTCCAGGGACAATCGAGTGGGATGCTGCAAGCATTATTACTTCAGGATATGAGTTTACTTACAACTTTGTTAAGCACACATGTCGGCTGTTGAAAAAAAAATCTCAGCATCTTATTTTTCTTAAATTGATACTATTTTACTTCGTTATTCGAATATTTTTTATTTTTTACCAACAATATTGTTTTTCATACTTAATATGAAATAATAAAAGTTCATTACTGTTAATATTATTTTTAATTATAAAAATAGTTGTTTGATAATTTATTAAATTTGCTATTATTTCCAACTTTTGAAAAATCTCCCTTCAGTTGGGATCGAACCCTGGATTTTTGTTTACGAGTTGGAAGCTCTAACCGCTCAGCCAATGCACATTTAGTATTACCTTATTCTTTTTCTGCAAATATTTGCATACAACGAAGTTAATAATTACTTCTAACTACTTATCATCAAATTACTTATCAAATTTTACTTATCAAATTGAGACAAAAAAACAAATCAAAAGTAACACTTTTGTTTCGTTTTTTGTCTCAATTTGATATCCGCAGAAAAACTATGCTAATTTATTATTGACAAATATCAATAATTTAGTCCTGGGGGCCGTCCATAAACTACGTCACGCCTTAGAGGGGGGGGGGTGGAATTCATTTTTTGTGACGTTCTGTAGAAAAAATGTCGCTAAAGCATGTAAAATTTGTGACGTGGGTAGGGGGGGGGGGGGTGGAAAAATTATGCAAAATTGTGTGACGTAGTTTATGAATGGCCCCTGATAGAAAATATATAATAATAGTAAAATAATTATTATAGTAGTTGAATAGAATAATATAATTACGTTGAAATAAAAATAATATAATTACGAAGAAATAAAAATAATCATAATTACGAAAAAATAAAAATAATAATAAATAAAAATTAATAGAGTAAATAGCAACAAAACAATATATAGTGAAGAAAGAACAGGGAAATAAATTTTCAAAAATTTGTTTAAAATAATTGTAATAATTGTAATTGGAAATTGTAATAATTATAATAATTTGCGTGGAATGTCTTGTTGAGATATGAAGTAACTCAAATGGTTTTGTTTCGTCACGATCGCCTCGTCGAGTCCTGAAATTATTGATTCGTTCCACAGTCTACTCGGCTGGTGTGTACCCCTGTCGTCTCGCCTCTCTTTCTCTCACCCCCTTGCCATCCCCCCCCCCCTTCGAAACCAACCCTTTCCACACTCTTTCTCTTCCTATGGCTATATCTTTCTCCTTTCATCCTCATTCTCTATATACATATATATATATATATATATATATATATAAATCTATATAGACAATCCTCGAACCATGCATTCGACTTCCGATTCAAACTTTACAGTCCCCCATACGTCTCAATTTCATTTTCTGTCGATGTCTCTTGGAAAAATATGGAAAATAATGTATAGAATAATTGAGTATCCCTCTCTTCATGGGAAGGGGGGGCTCTTTCTTCAATTCAATATATTATTTTATTTATCGCTTATCCCCCCCCACCCTCTCTGACTCCCTTCGAGAATCCAAGTTATTTACAAGATTCATTTTTTAAAAATTCAAATTTTTTCTAAGGATATTGAATTAAAAAAAAAAAGTATTAAAACGTTGAATCGCAACAATTTTGATTCCATTTTTTTTCTCAAGTTAATATCTTTAGAAAAATTGTGAATTAATATTAAATTATGATTGAATATTGTAATTGTTATAAATGTTTATAAATATAGTATAATTATAACAACTAAATTAAAAATATATTTTTTATTATAATAATCGTTGAGACATCACAGTAAAAAGTAAATCTTAATTTAAGAGCTGCCTTAAATTCAACACTGTCTGCTATAATGTTAAAGGATACGAAAAACGTGCGTAAATTCAACATTGACTGTCTTAAAAATGTTGCATCTTAATTTAAGGCAGCTTTCGTGCCTTAAAATAAGATTTTCTTTTTTACTGTGATTGATTCTTATAATCCCCACCACACAATCATCTCGTTTAGGAGCAATGAACTTTCTCGCCATCTAATGGCTTGTGGTCGAAAACGAAATATAATTGCGCGAAATTCAAATTTAATTTATTCCTTTTTTTTGTTATAGTCTAGGAAAAAAAATTCAAAGCTGCAAATTTATTTCTCGAAAGAAAAAAAAAAATTTTTAGAATTCATAAGAAAATTCTGAATTTTCTTGTCTTTTTTGTTGAAATAAAATAATAAAATTCTTCTTCGGAATTCAATTA